>JAUMHM010000085.1:674780-693714 GCA_032362435.1 Melikaiella ostensackeni
ATCTACTGCGGCCTCGGTGGCGTAATTGGTTAACGCTCCACTCATGTAAAGTCGGCGTTCCCGGTTCAAATCCGGGCGGAGGTAGATTTTTTCTCATTTCTCCAAAAATCAATTTTACCAGTAATCGATACGAGAACATCAAAATATTTATTAATTAATCACCCTGGTCGATGAAATAACGTCAATATTCTTAATTATTTGAATTTTATATCATTTTATTTTTATTTTCATTTCTTAACTATAATTTCAAATTCAAATTTAATTAATGTGAATGAGACAATTAGATTGTTTCAAATTGGAGCAAATTTGACCAGTCCGTGAGAAAAACAATCGTTTATTTCGAGAGAGTAAGGAGATTAAACTTTTTTTATGGAGGTTCAGTTTCTCCTCAAAGATGTGAAGCTTGTACATGCGCGCGCAAATGCTATATTTAATATCTCCGATTTCAAATATTAACATCTCAAATTACAAGACCGCTCACATTTTTTGTTATTAACCAATCTCATATGTGTTCCCAAAGCCAGGCAGGAATTTCGCCGTTTGTTTGCTGTAGCAATCCCGAAAGAGCAATGTTATTAGGAGTTTGAAGAATTAACAAAACCTTCTCGTTCTCATCCAATTGACGAGTTGGAATTCGAGGTTGTAGAGTTGCTGCGAAAGCAAAATTTGTTCGTATCGGTATAAAACAACGGTATTCTTGAACATCTGGAATAGTTTCATCTTTGACATTTCGAAGACTTGCATATAAAAGATCACCCCCCTCGAGTCGTACAATAAATAGCTCTGGTGGAATATTTGAGTTATGTGCACGATTATGCAGAACTCCAGTAAGAATGCGACCACCTTCGACTTGTATATAAACGTGATCTTCTGCATGAGGCTCCAAAGGTCGACGTCGCTGAATATTATTATTGTTTTCTATTTTATTATTTCCTCCAAGTCCTTCATGCGGTGCACCTAATTTTGTAAGAAAAAAGAGATTTATGAGGTTTTTGCACTCTATAAAAATAGCCGCAGCATCGTAAAAGTTGAATTGTTTCATTATCTATTATCAGAAAATGATTATTGTTAAAAATGAGAACATTGTAAACTGATGTCAAAAGATTTTGAATGTGAAGTAGTGTATACGGGCGATTTTCAAATAGGTTCAACGTTTGATGTCTCTGTAAAGTTAATCAATGTACCACACGTGTAAAACTATTTCGTCTAGGATTTGTTTTCAAGACGTCCCATTTTGTCTTGAAGACAAAGAATTCTAGCTCCGTCTCATAAGCCAGACTTCATAGACATCAAATTTTGTCTTACATTAATGGTTATAGTTTTTTGTTTAATTTTCAAATTGGCTATTTAAAAGTGAAAGAAAACCAAAATTTGCAGGTCTTCACGACTATAGCCATCTAAAATTTGCTTCAAAGAGATTAACATTGTAGTTTTCTATAAGGATCTCCTGAACCGTAAAAAAAACAGAAAAAAACAGCCAAAACTTTCGTAATTTTCGCCGAACAAGTGTAACAGTTACAACTAATGGAACAAAATGTATTATTCCAATATGCTATTATATAATAAATTTACAAAATTGTTTGAACGTAAATAAGGATTCGTTTTCATGACGATATAAGGATGTCCCTTTTCACCAGGGCAGACAGGCATTGGAAACCTTTTTCCTGGTTCAAGAAATGAATAAAGTCTGGCTCCGTCTCATAAGCCAGACTTTCGGAACGTCTCCAACAAGTCCTGAAGATGTCTTGATTGTCTGTCATAAAGACAAAATCCCAGACGAAATCCCAGAATTTTTTAATGTTAACAGTCTCTGATTTTTGGACTCCTCAGAAATACCAACTTTAATTTTTGGTCTCCCACCCTTATAGACAAAATTTTCCCCCTCTATACCACATAAATATGACTTTGCCGAAAAATAATCTTTTTCAGAATTCTTCAATGTTAACAGAGTCTCTGATTTCAGGGATCCTCAGAAATATCAACTTTGATTTTCGAGCTCCAGACATATGGTATATCCAAAAAACACCCTCTCTGTACCACGTGGATATGACTTTGCCGAAAAGTAATCTTTTCCAGAATTTTTCATCGTTAACAGAGTCTCTGATTTTTGGGCTCCTCAGAAATACCAACTTCGATTTTGAGTCTCCAACCCTTATAGCCGAAACACATCCCGTCTGTACCACGTTGATGTGACTTTGCCGAAGAATAATATTTTTCAATACTTTGCAATGTTCAAATGTAAGAAGTTATAGAACATAAAAATACTTCTAAAATAAATAAACATTTATTTCATGTTAACACATAACATAACACGCATTGTTTGGTTTAAATATATTATTTTTATACGTATAGGTTAAAAGTGGTTAATAACAGTTTACAAATTTCGGAAGTCTATTTAATTGATCATTGTGCACAAAGTGGAAAGTTGTTTATTTCTTGATACCCAAGCTACTTAAAATGTTTTTTTTTAATTTCGTTAAGGCATCTACGATGCAAGACATTCCGCGAAGTAAAAAGTTATCTGTACAATCAACATCGTTTGTGAAATCATATTTTGCCAAGTAATTATAAAAGATATGCAAATTTGAAAATTGATTGTCAAACTTTGATCTCACGAACTATGTTGATTGTACTGATAACTGTTTACTCAGTGGAATTTTTGGCATCTTGGATGTTTTTGGTGAGATTAAAAATATATCGACTAACTTTGGTACTAAGAAATAAATAATTTTTCACGATTGTGCCTAGTGATCAGTTGAAGTTGGTACTTATGAGGAGCCCAAATATCAGAGACTGTGTTAACATTGACAAATTTTCAAAAAGATTAATTTTTGGCAAAGTCATATCTACGTGGTGAGCCCAAAAGCCGGAGAATCTGTGAAGATCGAAAAATTTTGAGAAAGATTATTTTTCGGCAAAGTCAATATTTTATAATAAAAGCAATATTTTCTGGATAATTTACTATTTCGTCAATTTTCTATTTCGTTAATATTATACAATTGTGGAAATTTTGCAGTTTGGGGATATTCCAGTCCAGGAAAAGAGTCAATCAAACTTCATAAATTGAAGGGAAGATTTTTAGCATGGACAAAGTAAACTAAAATTGATTTAGTTTTTCAATTATTCTAATTTCTCCATTTTGAACAAATCAATTGTGGATACGCTTTTCTTATGGAGGTGACATGGCCTATTTGCAAGTTTCGCCATATGGACTTCTCATTGTTTCAATAAAGTTGAAGATGTTACACAATCCTGTTCTTTCAATAATTTTTCTATTTATCAAAATTCTCACTTTCAATAACCTCCTTTTAATTAATATATAGAACCCCAAATCAATGAATTCATATGTTTTCACTAAGCAATCAATAGCTTTTCACTACTGAATTAGTAAATATTTCGATTAGTCGAATTAGTCATTCTCTACTAATCTTCAGTGGCTTAATTTTTGGCAATTGAATTGGTAGGATTTCACTAACTGAAGTTTAGAGAGTATGTCAGATTTTTTTAACTTTTTCGAACTCTTATCTGAACATAGGTGGTATGATTCGATCAATTTTCTGGAAATAATAAGAATTATTCCATTATTCAAAACATTGATTTGCTCCAATTTCAGATTTATGGCGTTAAATCTATTTGAAAATTGACTATATAATGGAAAAATTCCCATTTTATTTTTGACCAAAAGCTAGACAAAAATCTTGGGTTTTGGGGTAACGGCATATTGTCCAAATTTTGAGAATATGAAATGTTTCTTTTTTTTGTTAATAACTATATTATATTTATTAGATACACTCACTCGTAAAATGAAAAAATGCCATGCAGGCAAAGAGTGGAATGACGATTTTCATTTCCCCTTTGGATAAGAACCAAGGATCGAGAACAGGAAGTCGATTTTGAAGAACTTCTTGAACGACAACTTCGAAATTTAATGATTCAAAATTGAGTGAAAGGAGAAAAACTGTTTACCTCACTTCTTATAAGGTGTCATATCTGCTTGATTTATTACTTATAGAACCTTGACAATCATTTGCGTTTGTAATGTATTTACTACACTATAACCTCGACTCAGCTCGAGCCTCGGGCATTGCCTACTTTGACCGTGAGGCTCTTCCGTGAATTCCTACGATGTAGACAGTCAGGGGGAACTTTGTTACTTCGCTGAGTTCGTGCGCCCCTCTCTCTGCCCCTCGGACCACCCCACCAACGAATGCGATGCCCGCGGAAATTCTTTCTCTCAGCGTGTTCGACAGAGATTCTAAGGACATAAGCCGCAGTGCTCTTAATCAGGAGTTGAGTGTATCAATGAATTGCTCCAATTGCGGAAACAAAGCGTTAAATCTATTGCAGAAGTGACCATATAATGGCAAAATTTCAATTTTATTTTTGACCAAAAGTTAGACAAAAATCTTGGGTTTTGGGGCAACGATACATTATCCACATATTGATAACATGTAATGTTTCTTTTTTGTTAATAGCTATATTATATTGTATTAGATACACTGCTTGCAAAATGAAGGAATGCCATGCAGGAAAAGAGTAGAATGACGATTTTCATTTTATTTTTGGATAAGAACCAAGGATCGAGAACAGAAAATCGTTTCTGAAGAACTTCTTGAACGACAACTTCTAAATTAGATTATTTAAACTTGAGTGAAAGAAAGAAAATTGTTGATCTCAGTTCTTATAAGGTTTCATATCTGCTACATTTATTGCTCATAGAACCTTGAGAATCATTTACGCTCACAATGTGTTTACTATTTCCACTTAATTTTAGAGGTAATAAAGAATATTTTGCGAAAGAAAAAAGTCATACAATTACGGGTCTGAAATGGCCCGCAAACATTTTTTTTCCTGGAATAATATGCACAGAATTTCTTCTACAATATAAGAAGAATATTCGCCTCAATGAATAAATTATAAATATTTACACAGGGTGACAAAAAAAATCTTAAATCCACCTGAAACAAGATAACTTTTTTCTTTCAAATCACTTTTTGGTCAGTTTTTAAAGGAAAGGTCACTATAGTCACTTTTCAGAATAGAAAGATCACTTTAGTTCCTTTTTTTCAATAGATAAAAACAGAGAACACAATGGCTAAGCACTATTGAATTCAGGTCTGTACCTATGTATTTCTAAATTTTCTCAAATTCTTTTGAATTCACCCTGAATTCTTTGGAATTTTCTTGAGATCGACTGAACTGAATGGATCTTTTTTGTATTTTGATTTTTTTTTATTCACGCTGAAGACTTTCTTATTAACCTTTAATTTTTATGAATTTTATCACATTTCCGATAATCCCCATTTTCCCGAATTCAATTAAATTTGTAGGAAAAGTTAGATGGGAAAACACAGCATTCCACTAATAAAAAAATATTCAAATTAGAGCCTTTGTTTCGATTACATATTCGACCCGTTCGACACGTGATACACAGTCGTACATACTCACACCATTGCATTCTGCTATGTGTCACCATGAGTGCGTTGATGATCTGAATTAATAGATGGCGCAAGAATGCAGCCTTTATCATTCCAACACGCCCCCATCAAAAGGCAATCCTAGCGCAAGCATACCAAAAAAAGGAATTAAAACCTTGACCCAATTTCTTTGACACACTTCTCATGTTTTGGCATTAACAAGACTCTGCTCAAAACATCACCCGGCATCTCTGCGGTCGAAAGATATACAATTTTGAGCTCACCGTTTCTACTGAATCGCGCACAAAATTATGTCGGATATCTATATGCTTGGTACGCTCATCAAACACTGGATTTTTCGTCATCAAACCGGAACTTTGATTTTCGCACAAAATCACTGTTGTTTTCAGGTTTCCCATGATTTCAGATAGAAATCTTCGTAGATAGATGGTCTCCTTCGCTGATTATGACAATGCCATGTACTCCGTTTCAGCACTCAACATAGCCACTGTTGTCTGCTTCCTCGATGACCAGCTGATTGCAACACCAGCCAATTTGAATAAGTAGCCAGTGTATGATCTTCTATCGTCGATATTTGCACCCCATTTAGCATCTGAGAAACTGATTAATTTTTCACCTGTCTTACTAAAGTCCATTTCAATCTTTCCGGTTTTCTTCAAATCACGTAGCATTTATTTCGCAGCCTTCCAGTGTTCTTCACCTTGATTTTTGCTAAATTGGCTAAGTGCACTCACTGCGTGAGCTAAATCCGGGCGTATACTTGTAGCTTTGTACATCAAAGAATCAATGAGAATTCTGTACGGAATTTGACTTAACCGTTTCTTCTCTTCGTCGGTAGTCGGGCTCATTTCCTTCGAAAGTTCCACTGCAGGATTCATCGGTATAGCGACTGGCTTGCAATCTTTCATATTGAACCGCTTCAGCACATCTTGGACGTACTTTCTCTGCGACATGTGAAATTTGGTGTTCGCTCTGTCCTGTTTAAATTCTATTCCTAGACAATAATGAAGGAGCCCTAAATCTTTCATCTCAAATGTGATAGCGAGGTTTTCTTTCAACTCAGTTATTTTCTTCTCATTATTCGAAGATAAAATTAAATCATTAACGTAAATTACGACTTAGGTTAATTTATCTCATTCTTCATGAAAATAAACACAAACGTCGGCATCAAGTGGTCTCATATCTAATTTTTTCAGCCTTAAATCTAGCTTTTTTTACGGCTAACGGCCGGGCTGCTTCAATCCGTATAATGCTCTTTCTAAAAGACATCCCTTATTTCCAGGCATTTCGTGAAATTATTTATCTTCAAATACAGCTGATAATCTATCCGGAACTTCCATTTAGATTTCTTCCTCGATGTTTCCGTGCAAGTAGACACTGATAAAATCAAGTTAATGAAGTTCTAGCCCATACTCCACTGCAAGCCCATCACGATTCGAGTGGAGCTCATTCTAGCTACGGGTGCAAAAGTTTCGTGGAAGTCCACGTTTAGTTTCTCTGAGGAACCTTTGGCTACTACCCGAGTCTTCCGGCGTTCCACTGTTCTACCAGCCTTCAGTTTGGTACGTAGGAATCATCTTGAACCTGTTACTTTCCGAGCTTTGGGGCCTTCTACTAGAACCCTCGTACCATTTTTCATTGAAGCTTGATTCTCACTTTGCGAAGCTTCTCTCCGTTCGTGTGCTTCCAATGTGGACATTGCTTGCTTAGCCATATGTGGATCTTCTTTTTTAGTCCATTCAGCATATTCGAATGAACCGTACAGCAGAAACGCTTTATTTTTAGCTTGATCAATTTCAGAGTTTTCTCCTTGTTGATGTTGTGCTTCTTCCTGGCCTTCTCCTTCTGGATGCAGTTGGATAGGAACCATGTGTGGTTGCTTTCAAGGTCTGCCCCTTCGACCTGTGAGAATCTCCTTTGGATGTCCTCTTTCGATTTTCATTCCTGGTACAACTTGTGCTTCGCGGATATTCGGTCGATCATCTTCTTCTTCGGCAACATCTTCTTCCTCAAAAGCATCTTCTTCTTCAGGAACATCTTTTCCTGAAGCATATATTATTTCGTTGTTTTGATTTGTCAATGTAACATCTAATTGACTTTTGGAGTCTTTTCCGTTATTGTCGAGATTAATTTTTTTTTCCAACGTTGTAAAGTTTTTTCGTTGAAGAAATCCTTGCATTCTTGTTGTCCATGAAAAGTTTTGATGAATTAAACGTCACGACTTCGATGAATTTCTCTTGATTCCGGATCCCACAATCTATAAGCTTTTGATTCTGCTGAATAACCGACGAAAATGCATTCAATTGTTTACTCACCAAACTTTCCTTTTGCTATTTTTCTATTGATCGACTTATCCAACGTATGAGCTTTCGTGCCAAAAATCTGAAAATGGATTGCAGTCGGTATTCTTCCTCTTTAAACTTCATGAGGTACTGGAACGTCCAGGCTTCTTGTTCAGATAGTCTTCTAATTCATTGTTTCGATATTCTTATTCGATATTCGATATTCGATAGTCTTAATATTCTTTCCAGTTTGTTTTTCGACTCTGGCATTAAATTACAAAAATTTTTCGGAAAATTGATTTTTTTTTTACAAAGAATAAATTTCGCATCATCTTGACTTGTAATCAATAAGGGTAACGAAATATTTTGAACCTGCAAGAGATCCAAGTTTTATTGCACCACAAAGATCTTTATGGACCAATTCTAAAATTTCTGCTGATCGAGAAGATGACTTTGGAAATGGAGTTCTTACCTGTTTTCCTTTTATACAGATTTTGCACGTTGACAATTCTTCATTACCGTTTCAGATAACTCAGTGCACCTTGCTGCTTTTAATTAGATGCCTTGGATCTTTTTCACTTAAATGGCAAAATTTTCCATGCCATTCCCGGAGGCTCAACGTACTTGCCTGCGTAATGTTAGACTTTTCAGCTTTTTCCTCCATGAAGTATAAATCCTCTTCTCGTTCAGCTGTCAAAATTTCTTCTCCGGTTATCCGATCGATGACTGCAGCATTTTCTTTTCGGATTAAAACATCAAATCCATTATCAGTGATTTTTGCAACTGACAATCAATTAGAGCGAAGATCTGGAACGCGCAATTTTTTCTGAAGATTTGCTCAAAAATCTTGATCTATTTTCATTTCTACAGATCCGATTACTTCAGTCGAAGTCGATTCAGAACTTTATAAGTTCAATCTGAGTGTATTGGTTTTCTCAATATCTTCAAATTTTTCTTCGTGAGAGCACATATGCGACGATACAACAGAGTCCAAACACCATACATTTTCTCAGTGAGGTGTAATTTTCATGGCTACTTTAGACCGTTTCGACGTTTTCTTACCTTCTGTCTTTTCATTGTTTTCCGGTCGCCGCCATTTACAGCCTTTTGACATGTGCCCAATTTTCCCACATCTATAACACCTAAATTTAAAACGTTTTTCACTTTCATTATCAGATGGTTTTCTATCATTAATTTTGTTTCAAAAATTTCGCGATGATTCGATGCCACCATGGTTTCGGATTTTTCTTCCTTGGTTCGCTTTCTTACCTGATATTCGTCAAGTAATTTTATTTTCAATTCAACTGGGGTAGGCAACTCTTGTCGCAATTTTATGCCCACTCTGAATGATTCATAAGTTTTTGGAATACTAGAAAGCAATAACGCAGAGAGCAGAGAGCGATATCTGCTGCTTTCTTTGTATGTACGACTACGTTGCGAAAAAAAACTTTTTCTTTGAATTTTCGTTTTTGTCTTTCTACATTACATTATACACAATATTTCACTTTCAGCGTAGTGTTGAGCTTCTAGGCCCATAACCTGCAGGATTAATAGATGGCGCAAGAATGCTGCTTTTATTATTTCAACAAAATTTTTGCTGATTTTAAAAACTTGTTAATGAAATTCTTCGAAGTAAAAAAACAACGAGAATCCAATGGCCAAATTTGGACAAAAATTTTTATACGAAATTTTTGGAAATTAAATTCTTAGAATCCAATGACCAAATGAAGTGAAATGAAATGAAATAGAATTTGAAAATTGGACTTTGAGAAAGATCTCAAATTTTTATTTATTCTGAATTTAGTTTCTCAAATTTAGACGATTTTGTAGCATTTACTTGAATTATTTTTAATTCATCTTGAAGTCGTATGAATTTCATCAAATCTATCAAATTCGAGTCTATCTGTATTTTCTTGAATTCTATTGAATTCTTTTGATTTTTATTAGTTCTCCGGAATGTTTTCAAATTTACCTTGAATTCTTCTAAGTTCTTTCAAATTTTACTAAAATTAGTGGAATATTTTATAAGGAAAAAATTTAATTTACTGGAATTCATTTGGAATCGACCCTAAATTCTCATTAATTTATCCTGAATTCTTTTAAATGCTTTTGAGTTTTTTGTGTTCTCTTGAATCTTTTTGTATTGATCCTGAAGACTTTTAAATTCACCTTGAATTCTTGTGAATATTATCGGATTACCATTCATCCCCATTCATCCGAATCCAATTGAACTTTTTGAATATTAAAAATGTCACCATGAAATTCTTGGGAATTAAAAAAAGATAGAATCCAACGACCAAATTAAATCAAATCTAATTTAATTGAACTAAATTAAATTTGAACGTCTGGCATTGAAGAAGAATTTGAATTTTTACTTATTTTGAATTTGATTTCTCAAATTTAGAAAACTCAGTAGGATTCACTTGAATTATTTTAAATTCGACCTGAACTCTTTCGAATTCATCTTGAATTCGTATGAATTTAATCGAATTTATTAAATTCATGTCTATAACTATTTCTGAATTTTCTTGAATTCTTTTAAATTCCTTTGAATTTTTTTGATTGACATTGAATTCTTGGAAATTCGTCTTATGTTCGTATAAATGTCTTCTAGTTTCCTTGAATTCATTAAAAAAAATTTGAGATTTTTGGTGTTCCTTGAATTTACTTAGTTTGCCCGAAATGTTTTTGAATTCATTTGAAATCATCTATCTTCACTTGATTTTACTGAATGCGGTGGATTTCATAAATATTTTTTCAGTTTTTCAAATTCACCCTAAAGTCTTTAGAACTCATTTTTAATTCTTAGGTATTTCATAAAATTTTTTTGATTTTCCTTGCGTTTTTCTAGATTCACTCCATACTCGATGAACTCAATGCACTTTGTTAATATTATTGAATTATTTTCAATTTACTTGAATTTTTTTTAATTTGCCGTATATTTTTATGAATTTCATGGAATTTATCTCATTTCACTTGATATCCTCCACATTCACTCGAATTTTATTCAATTCATTGGGTTTTCTTTAATTCACTCAAATTCTATTGAATTCGTCTTGAATTTTATTCACTTCCACTTCACTAAATTCAACGGAATTTTTTTGATTTTTCTAATATGGTTCAATTCATTCAAATTCTTATGAATTTCGTTAGTCTCCCAATTTTTTTAGATTTTTTTCAATCCATTTGAATTCTTTCGAACTAAACTTGAATTGTTTCGTATTCCGTTTGAATTTTTATAAATTTATCCATAATTCTTATGAATTTATCCTTAATTTGTTAAGATACATTTTAAAGTACGATAAGAAACATTAGAGTATGATAACTGTATATTTCGAAATTTAGGTTTTTTTCTCTCACCTAAATATTTTTAATTTATTCGTTGCGGAGAATATTTTCTCTATATTTTAGAAGAAATCCTGTATATATTATTTGAAAAAAAGTGTTTAGGGGCCACTTCGGACAAGTTACTGTGATGCAAATTACAAATTTTCATATCCTAATCCGAAAGTATCTTCAAAAAAATTTGTTTGTTTCATAAAATTTTGAGCTTATTTCTGAATGAATAACAAAGACTTTGTTTGGGTAAAAGGATTTTTCAGCTCTAAATTTGTATTTATTTGAGAGCGGAAACTAAGAAAATTCATTTTCAGACCTGAGACAGCCTAGCGGAATCTTCCAAAGGTCGTTCTTGGTTCATGGTTTACATTTTTTTTTAATCTATGAATTTTTATTATCAGAATTCAATTTTTGACGTTAAAGAAGTTTGAAGTTTGAATTTGAATTGAATTTCTTCAATCGAAGTTTTGATATTTAAAAATGAGAATTTCAAAAAACAATATTTTTTTTCTAACGTGTCATTTTGTAGGAATTTCAGACGGGTGCGATACTTTGTTTCAAATAAAATAATTGTAAATTGTTGAAACAAAACAGATGAAAAAATAATAAATCATTCTGCAGCAGATATACTTCGTTTATTCAAAAGAATCATTTAACAATATCGAGTTACAATCTTAACATTAACGAGTAGCGAGTTATGACTAAATAGCAGTAAATGCAAGCTCTGGAAGCGCTCCTTCACATCTCTGCATTTTTATTTCCTAACATTCAAAATATAAGAAATTTGAAAATCCAGTATTAAAGAAGTTTTTGGATATTAAGAGTCTCAACAATTCTAAAACAGCAATTAATTATTAATAATTTTGAATTGAAAGTATATAAAAAAATTTTTAAATATATATTGAACGACTTTGATTTGAAAACGTTTCAAATCTAACAATTTTAGATCAGGTAAAGTTTTGGAACAAAGACAATATTCCGAATAGAGTTAAAAAGAATTTAAATTGTATTATTTTCAAATAAAAGCGTTCAAAGTGGAATAATTTAAAACTGAAAACTTTTGACTTTAAACAATTTCCAATTCGAAGCGATTAGAATTTAACAATTTAAAATTATAAACTAAATTAAGCGATTCAAAGTCAAAGCTTCTGAAATTCTTGAATTTTGAATTTATAGCACTTAAAAATTATAATTTAACATTTAAATTGATGAAAAAATTTTGTTGGCCAAAAGAGAAAACTCGTCGTCAATTAGAACCTAAAAAAATTGTAGTTGTTTAAAAATTAATTATACTTTTTCAAAATCCAGCCATTTCAATTTTTATTCCAAAACTAAAACTTATGAAAGGAAAAATTTGAAACTTCAGCGTTCAACATATTTCAGAACTCTGAAATTGCAACCATTCAAAACTAAAGAAGTTATTCAATTACTGAGGTGTCCATTTTTAGATAGTTCAAATTTTCTCTATTTTGAGTGTAAACTTGCAAGGAAATCCTTTATCATTGATTTTCAATCTATTTATTTTGCACCTTAGGTCAAAACGATTCAATTCTGAAAAATCATGGTGCAACGTTTGAGAATTAATTAATTTGTACGACTTTGTTTCAAGATTAAAATTTCAGAATGCTTCAATTTTTAAATAAAATTTTGGACTGTTTAATTCTTAAGGCTTCAAGCTTCCATTCATGAATTTCAAAAGTTTCCAATCCAAAATAATATAATTTTCAACGTTTTTAGAATAATTAAACTTTCACAATATTGAAAATTCTTCAATTCTGAACTGTGAAAATGACAATGATTTTTTTCCAAAAATCTCTTTTCTTTTAATCTATCCAATCCCTTTGCATGTCACTTGATACTACAAATTGATATTGCTTGAAATGGAAACACCGAATTGAAAGATTGAATTAAGATTCAATATCCACACATACGCTCGTATTAATCCTGAATATTTGGAATATTAAAGTTAGAAGCTGAGACTTATGAAAAGATAATACCTTGAATATTAATTGAACATCTATTTTAATTATTTATTTACTTTTTTATTTTATTTTCATTGAAATTTATCGAAATTAGTTGAATCTATTTTATTATATATTTATTAATTTAAATCAGTTTTAGTTAATTAATATTTCAATCTATGTTTTTTCATTTTGATTTTTTTTATTTGTATTTTTTACTTAATTTTAATTTTAAATTCAAATTTTATTGATTTGAATAAGTCAATTAGATTGTTTCAAATTAGAGCAAAGTTGACCAGTCGTATTAATACTGAATATTCGGAATATTAAAGTTAGAAGCTGAGATTTGGAAAGAGATAATATCTTAAATATCGATTAAAAATTTATTTCAATTACTAATCTTTTAATTTTTTATTGACATTTTAATTTTGCATAATTTTTCTATATTTTTTTTACTTCTTATTTTATTTCATTTTTTTATATTTTATTATTTTATTTTTATTTTTATTTGTTGATTGTAATTTCAAATTGAAATTTAATTAACGTGAATGAGACAATTAGATTGTTTCAAATTAGAGGAAATTTGACCAGATCGTGAGAAAAATAATTGTTTATGTCAAGAAAATGAGGAGTATAAACTTTTTCAGGTGGAGGTTCAGTTTCTTCTCAAACCTGTGAAGCTTGTACGTGCGCGCGCACATGCTATATTAAAATCTCCCATTTGAAACATTAACATCTCAGACTACAAGACCGGTTATATTTTTTCGTTATTAATCAATCTCTTATGTGTTCCCGAAGCCAGGCAGGAGTTTCGCCATTTGTTGGGTGTAGCGCTCCCGTAAGAACAATGTTATTAGGAATTTGAATAATTAACAGAACGTTCTCGTTTCCTTCCAAATAACCATCTTCAGTTCTCACGTGCTGGAGAATTGCTGCAAAGGCAAAATTTTCTTGTATTGGTATAAAAACACGGTATTCGTGAACATCAGGAATATTTTGGCTATGGAAGGTTCGGAGAAGTGCATATAAAACACGGTTCCCCGGGAGTGTTGTCACAAAGGTCTCTTGTGGAGTATTTATTTGATGCCTGCGAGAACACAGAACTCCAGTTAGAATACGACCACCTTCGATTTGTATATAAACGGTACTTCCAACACGAGGCTCCAAAGGTTCATGTCGCTGAATATTATGAATGTTTCCTATATTATTATTTCCTCCAAGTCCTTCATGCGCTGCACCTAATTTTGTGAGAAAAAAAGAGACTCATGAGATTTTTGTACTCTATAAAAATAGTCGCAAAATCGTGAAAATCATAAAAACCCCATGAAAATCGTAGTTTTTCACGTTCATCTAGAGACCGATTGAAAATTTCAAAAAATAATGTCAACAGAAGTTGCAGACTTAGTCAGAATACACATTTTATGTGATATACATTTTTTTCGCATGAGTGAAATTTTTCGAGATATTTCATGATGAAGATGAAAATTTTATGCCTAGCCCATGCTGAAAACTTATGCATTTTTCTTTTAGCTTCGATTTTTTGAAACTCCGCATACGCACGTATTTTGACGCGGTGATTACGAAATTAGCAGTGAAAATTGGCGCAAATCTGACTTTCTTGGCGAAAACCGTGGAAAAATAATGAAAGTCATGGTTTTCCGAATTTAACTCGGTAAATTAAGAGAACTTCGGAAAAGTTTCTAGCCGAAAGTTATATATCCATTGAAAATATACATTTCTTACTGCAAATACTTTTTCCTCAGGTGTGATAGTTTCTGAGAAAATTGCTATTGAAATTTATTACGTGTAACGGGCTTGAGTGCAGTAAGCGAAAGGCCTTTCTTCACCGTCCGCGCTGACGGTACTTCAGGAGCAGTTGGACACGTGCTCTTATTATTCTCAAGTCGACTGAACTGGAGCGATAATATAATACAAAAGGTGAGTGCAGAGGTTTCGTTCTAAAAAAATTTGTTTCTTAGTTTTTTGTTTTTTTGGAGGTTCTAAACCTACCATAAGGATGGATCAGCCACACAACATTTTGAGTTTGAGTCTCATTTTTCAAGATCGAGAAAAGACACTTTAGTGGTTACGGGATATTGAATTGATTCCAACGTAATTCCAACTGATGTAAGCATAAGAGTAAAATGGCTATCGGCGAATCAAAATTAACCTGCGGTAAATCTTCCTGTCAGAAAGAGGGAAAATATTTTCACTCTTATACTGTTGCGGAAAATATATGGTTTGAAAACTGTCAAATTTCTGCAGCCTCTTGTATGTTAATTACATACAGTTTCGCAGTGAATTTCAGTTTTGAGCAAACGATCAGAGAGAACCCTTTTCGAATGTCAGCAACTTTCGAGAGAAACTATTGCCGATCGCTTTTCTTTTTGCAGAGAGGTGTGCATGCTTGCTCTTGACGATAATCTTGAACAGAAAGGTCGCATTGGTGGTGTCGACAAAGTCGTCAAAATTGACGGATGTAAGATCGGTCGCCGGAAATATGAAAGACGACGTGTGGTGTCGAGGGTTCATGGATCCTCGGCATGATCCACAGGGGACATGTCTCTCAGTATCGGTTAGAATATGTCCTCCGACAATTAAAGCGATAAATATACTTTGATTGCTCTGATTTAAAAACATGTAGCTGAGGGAACAGAGATCTACACTGATTGCTGGAAAAGCTACATAAACTTGGCAAAACACGGTCATGTTCATGAAACTGTGAATCGTTTCAAAGAATTTGTGAATAGCGAGACCCATACTCACACCCAAAACATTGCGTCCTCCTGGGGATGAATGCGACGATTCGCTGACCATCTTTGCGAGTTTTCGTGGCGACGACGGGTTGGGAAATTGAGTGCGGATTCTTTTACGAAATTAGTTGCTGACATTAAAATTTGCTATCCCGGTCATAAAACTTGAGTATATTGTTATGAAAAGTGAGAGGCGAGGGGATTCACGATAATGAAGCATCCCGATTTGTGAGAGGTGAGGGGATTCACGATAATAAAGCACCTCGATTTGTGAGAGGCAAGGGGACTCACGATAATAAAGCACTCCGATTTGTGAGGGACGAGGGAACTCACGATAATAAAGCACCCTGGTTTGTGAGAGCGGAGGAAACTTGCGATAATAAAGCACTCTGGAAACTACAATGTATTCATTTACATCAGTTACATTAATTTCAATGCGAAAAGGCACCCCTTTGTCTGGCCACAGAAATGATGTTGGTCAAATTCCTTCCCCTTTTCAGCTTCTCGTGTGGGCGGAAAGACACCGCTTTGTCTGTTCACTGAAATAATGTTGGTGAAACCCCTTCCCCTTTCTAACTTCTTGTGGCAGGCGGAAAGGCACCCTTTTGTCTAGCCACAGAAATAATGTTGGTCAATCCGCTACGCCTTTGTAAAGTCTCGTGGGGATACGTAAATAAAATTAGGTAGAAAAATATATGACTGCAGTGATTGGATACAGGAACACTTACGTTTTCGGCAGGGGCCAGGTATGAAATTTTCATTTTATCATCAAATATCTCAAAAACTTTCGCTTGTAAGAAAAAATTGAAAGAAACATAAAATGTATATTTTGACTAGGTCTGCAGCTTTTGTCTCAATTTTTTCTTTTCAATTTTTGATGGTTCTCTAGATAAACGTGAAAAACTATGATTTTTATAGGTTTTTTTTTTGAGGTTCACAATACTTAAAGTTCTTCAGTTCTGAACTGTGAAAATGGCAATGATTTTTTTTACAAAAATCTCTTTTCTTTCAATCTATCCAATCCCTTCGCATGTCACTTGATACTACAACTTCATGTTGCTTGAAGTGGAAAAAAGGAATTGATAAATTGAATTAAGACTCACTGTCCACAAATACGCTCGTAGTAATCCTAAATATTCGGAATATTAAAGTTAGAAGCTGAGATTTAAGAAAGGATAATATCTTAAATATTAATTTGACATATATTTTAATTATTTATTTACTTTTTTTTATTTTATTTTTATTGAAATATATCAAAAGCTTCTTCTCAAACATGTGAAGCTTGTACGTGCGCTCGCACATGCCATATTTAACATTCCGATTCAAAATATTAACAACTCAGATTATAAGACCGGTTATATTTTTTCTTATTAACCAACCTCTTATGTGTTCCCGAAGCCATGCAGGAATTTCGCCATTTGTTGAGTGTAGCGATCCCGTAAGAAAAATGTTAGTAGGAGCTTGAATAATCAACAGAACGTTCTCGTTTCTTTGCAAATCACCTCCATGAAGTCTGGGCTGGAGAGTTGCTGCTAAAGCACCATTTTCTTGTATTGGTATAAAAACACGGTATTCGTGAACATCAGGAATATTTTGGTTACGGAAGGTTCGGAGAAGTGCATGTAAAATACCGTGCCCCGGGACGTTTGTCATAAAAGTCTCTTGTGGAGTATTTGTTTGATGTACCTGTATACGAGAAGACAGAACTCCAGTAAGAATACGACCACCTTCGACTTGTATATAAACGGGATTTCCTACATGAGGCTCCGAAGGTCTTTGTCGCTGAATATTATTATTGTTTCCTATATTATTACTTCCTCCAAATCCTTCGCGCCTTGCACCTAATTTTGTAAGAAAGAAAGATATTCATGAGGTTTTTGTACTTTATGAAAATAGTCGCAACATCGCAAAATCAAAATTAATTGTTTTATTATTTCTTATTGAAGAATGATTGTTTTAAAAAAAAAGAACATTGTAAAATGATGTGAAAAGACTGTGAATGTCAATGATTGTATACGGGCGATTTCCAAATGGATTCAACTTTTGACGTCCCTGTAATATTAATCAATGTACCACTTATGTTCAAATTCGAGCTCGTGAAAAAAGAAAAAATCTGACCTGCATCAATTTACGCCGAAATTGAAGTTGGCCTAGAAAAAATTCGCCTACAAAAAATATATAATATACCAGCTCTCAACTGTAGACTATTCATACAACACTTACTCAAACCTTTATATACCCTCTATTTCCCTTTTCATTATCAATATATCCCCTTCTTAACTCACCCTATACTTCCTCCTACATTTTTACTACTTCCTTCTCTTCCTTTCCTACTTTTGCTTGTTTCACTTGGCCACCTTCGCACGTTCTTCCTTCCTTACTTCTAATTTACATCTTACGAAGAGAAACTAACAATTTCGCACTTCACACTTATCTTCTCTAAGACTTCCTTTTCTTCATGCCACTAAACAGCTTTCCAACCTCTATTCTTTGTCCCCACCCCTGTAGATCACACCCTTTTTCATATCACTCACCCTGCACTTCCTCACACCTTTCTCCCTCCTCTTTCCTATCTTTCTTATCACCCTGTCCTCCCTCACACTCTTTTACCATCTCCCCCTCTTTCTTTCCTTCTCTTACATTTATTTTACTTGAACCCCCTTCACACGCTGTAATTTCCTTACCTCTAATTTACAACTTTCAATAACACATTAAGTGTTTTTCAGGTTACACCATGGTTATGACTCTCACATAAAGGCTTGAAGAGTAAGTGTGTCGTCAGATTTGACTGAGGCCGTGTGGTAGCGCTTGCTGTACTATTAGGTCTGAGGTTATTGAAATGTATGGGGAAAATACAAAAACATCAACAAAATCGAAGAGTGAATGACCGTAAGCCGCAAATTGACCATTAGAGAGATTGCAGAGGAGTTGAACATTGCTTAAGGATTCGTTCAAGACATTTTGGTTAATGATTTGGGCCTCAGACGTGTCGCTGCAAAGCTGGTGCCGAAAGACACGAATTTCATGCGAAAAAGGGATCGCGTTGATGTCGCAAAAGACA
Source organism: Melikaiella ostensackeni (assembly GCA_032362435.1). Classification (NCBI taxonomy): domain Eukaryota; kingdom Metazoa; phylum Arthropoda; class Insecta; order Hymenoptera; family Cynipidae; genus Melikaiella; species Melikaiella ostensackeni. The sequence goes on from JAUMHM010000085.1 coordinate 693,615, forward strand.
TGCTTTCCAAGGTCGACTCCGATCCATCATTCATCAAACGGATAATTACTGGTGACGAGACGTGGATTTATGAGTATGACACGCACTCCAGACATCAAGC
>JAUMHM010000085.1:697298-724181 GCA_032362435.1 Melikaiella ostensackeni
CGCCGGCCCCCCCCATAAGGAACAAGGGACTGACTGTGATTCCTGCAATTATTTGGCAAAGGTAAATGGTGTTAAGTTTGAGACATCGTAGGAATCTAATTTATTGGATTATAGTCTTTATGTGTTTTAATTTATATTTAGATTCGCGTCTGATTGTTTTCATTTGATATGAAGATGCAAATCATTGATGGAGTACAAGAATAAATTCTTAGAGTTTGTGGTACTCAATACCGTAACACGGGGCCAAGCGGAACATGTGGGGTAAAGCGGGACACCTGCTTTTCATTCAGAGGAAGCAATGGCAAGCCATGAAATGCAAAAATTTCGTGTGTCCCACTTTACTCTACAAGGTCTCCATCTGTTTTTCAATTAGAAAATGCAATATTATTCGCGAAATTCCAAATTTCGTGTGTCCCGCTTGGCCCCGTTTTACGGTACTTTATTAAATTAATCACACACATCCAGTTACGAGCATCTTTGACATTATTCAAATACGAGTATGTTAGATATTTTTCATTAAATTTGTATCGAACTTTTTTCCTTGTGATATGGTTTCTAAAATCATATCAGAAACTTATAGATACATCCGGGCTCTCTATGATAATAATAATTTGTTATATAAACTATTGTAGATGTAGACACTTGACTTGATGTAAATTATATTTTAGCCATTAATTGCAATGCATGTATAGTTTTATAGGTATATGTTCAATATAATTATCGCAATAGACTTTTGCCAGTTGCAATTTTGGAGAACGTATGTTAAGAATGATCTCGTCGTTTTGCAATGCAAATAAGGCTAGCTATCAAAATAATAAACTAGTAGACTTAGATTTTAAATACTTTATATGGACAATTGTAAATAGATGCATGAAACCAGAATTTAGAGTAATGCAGTTATAAGAAAACATCATTAAGCGTTCTTTAGTATTCTGAGACATGTGATGATAAAAGTTTGAATACTGGTTGCTAGTATTGCAAATATATTTATTTGAGTCTTATCTAAAAAACATGTTTTGAAATTGTTTATTAATTTATTAATTTTTTGTACAACTACGATTGCATGTTGTCGCTTTTAGCGAAATCCATAAGATTTCATTTTAGGTAAAATTAGTGGCTTACAGTTTTCAACATCAAAATCGAAATCAGAAAGTAAAGTTACTATTATTAATGATACCAGCGCAATTAATATTGTACAATTTTACTGATTATCAAAATACACAATTTTTACCATCAAAGCATGGAATTTTATTCTTAATTTTTACGTTTTCGACCTATCCCGAAAGTATTTTCGATTTTTACTAACTTTCAAAGTAAAAATGTGTGCCTGTTTACATTTTAGGTCTTATTTCAAATTGTAATCGCTCAACTAGCCAGTTAGTAAAAATTACTCAAATAATACAGTATTTAAATTTCGTGCGAAAATGTATCGCCTTAGATTAAAAAGGGCGCTAAATTCAAATTATAAAAGAAGCCAAAGTAACAGAAAACATATTTTTTGCATAAAATAATATACCTATAATTTAAAACAATTATATATTTACTTCACTACAGAGTGCACTTGTATAAAGCATATGTATTAATTATGGTATATATTTGTTTAGACAATAAATGCTCTAATCGAGCTTAGATGCTGAACGTATTCTCGACAGAATTTGCTCAACATAAATTTCTGAGCATATAAGGGCATGTACCAGAGTGTCACGTGACCAATTACATGGTTTACATTTGTCTGCTTTATAATTTAAAAAATGTAAATATTGTGTTGAAATTTTGGGAAATGGTTAAAAATATATAAGGGCATTACTTCTGGGAGTGCTGATTTCTTAGGCTTCTAGAGCTCCTGCTGGCTTCTGTGTCCTGATCTACCTCTGCCAAAATGTAGCTCTTCTTCTTCTGATGCAGCTTGGCCAAACATAAACTTTGGCTTGGCTCTCAATATGGATTTTTAAAGTGCTTGAAACGACTCGGCGGTCGTTACGTGGCAAATTACGTCTACATGAAGAATTGTTTGATGTATGTGCCTTTAGACTATGTGGTAAAGATATTACATCAAACAATTCCCCCTCTCATTGCCCCCGGAAGATGGTCAGTCCGGAGTTTATCCTCCTTTGCGGCGAAGAGGTAGCACCGAGGCGTGCTCGAGACCGCAGTTTGATGTCCCTCGACGCCACATCTCTAACAGCTCGTTGTCCTGTCTGGAACAGACTCCGTTTCCTTCCGAACCCTGCAGAAGACCCCCTAAGGGGATTCCGTGTCATAGACACCCCCTTGTCCGGCGGCTAGTCACCACCAAAGAACCTCCTCAAAGCTTTATCTATTTCCTCCGTCTCGATAGTCGAGTCGACATCAAAGATCTCCACCCCGGTCTTGGGAACGAGGTGTCGGACCACTCTCCACTTCCCAACAGCAGCTACGATAGCCGAGGATAATTTTGTCTCTCCCTCTAGCGTCTTCCCCACCTCTATGAGGATCTCTCCGTTTCTGGTCTCCCTGGTATTACTATATGGCAATAACAAACATAACTGTGATATTTTCGAGAAGCGATTTTTCGAAGTTCCAATTTTGAAAGTAGTAGGTTTCAATCTATACTACATAGAATCGGAGCAATTATTTCAAAAAGTATGAATGTATTTATTTAAATATCATCAGAGTTATATAATAATGAAAATAAACTATGCGTTTATTTTGAAATTTTAAGTTTTCAGAGCTCTACGACATATGCGAGCTAAAAGGCTATTCATCTGCAGAAGACTGCTCGTACCATCCACAATTCCTAAGTGCGTTTCACCGATTTCCTGAAAAACAAAAGTCGTTTATGAAACCCATTCATATAGTTAAAATAAGCACTTCTGAAATTTTGCTAACGTAAACTTATAAACTTACCTTAATAAAATCTAGTTTTAAATGCTCCTCTATTGTCAAATTTTTAGAGACTCTGAATATGTTACTGATAAGATCTTCAGCAGAGTATCCCATTTTCCACAACTGATCCATTACCTTAAAAAATATTTTCAATTAATATAAGTTAACAAAACATAATTATATAAAAAGTATCATAAAAAACGTACACCAAACGCTTTGGAAATATCGCCCTTCGTGCAAAGTTCAAGCATTTCTTTGACCAGCAACGGATGTGGTTCATCACACACTTTAAATACATTTTCGCTGTTTACATGTCCAAAACCATTATGAGTTGACTGCAAGTTATTCAGAGCCTGTCTCATATCACCTTGCGCTGTGAAAACTATCGCTTCTAAACCATCATCTGTGTGCGAAACCTATGTGGAAGAATATATTTTCGTAATGATTATGTAAGAGTAAATCCGAATAAAATATTGCCTGGCTCGGACTCACCTTCGACATAAAAAAAGTGTCGATAGTGGCATAAATTGGGAATAAAAGTGGCAAAATATTCGCATGAAATTGTTTAAATAATAAACTTATATGTATATAAATCGTGCAGGCTTTGGATCGACTAGAATGCTTACACTGAAAATTTTGCATTCTAAGGAGATACTCCGAATTTCTAAAATATTTAATTATGTAAATTCTGAACTTCACTCTGACAGTTCCATTCCACATAAATTTAGAAACTTTTAGAGGAAGAGAAACATATCATTAATGAAGAATAATCGAATAATATTAAACTGACAATTAAATTCTTGATTTGAAATATTTACAAACATAAAGAAAATCTTTAAAAATGAATTCCTACTTCATTAATTGCAATAAAATTAATAAATGTCCTCTAAACACGATAAATTTAATTTTCAAGTACTTTTAAACCTCAGAAATTTCTACATACTTTGAATAACTTGAAAATAAATCACCTTCAAATTTTACGGACGTCCATATCTTAATTATTCTTCAATGAAAGGATTGATTCGCATCTACGATCTTTCTTTCTAGAAATTTAAACTTATTAACTTGTATTATTTTCAAATTAGGCATTTTTATAGTTGAAATGATTTCAAAGAATCTTATATTTAATTAACAGAATTTTTTCTCATTTAACTGAATCTTATGGAATTTCATGAAATATCGCGGAATGTCTTCGGATTTGAATTTTTGAATTTTAAAGAATATCATGAGATATAATTTCATTTGATTGAATGTGAAGAAAACTTGTAGAATTTCATGGGATTTTCGAGAATATCACATAATTTCGTGGAATTTGATGCATTTTGATTGAATTATGTAGTTTAATAGAATTATATATAATTTGACTATATTTTATGGAATGTCATAGAATATCGCAGAACTTTATGGATTTTGACACAATTTCGTGGATGAAATTTCTTAGAATGTCTCTGTATTTTATGGAATATCACGGAAGTTTATGTAATATTATGGATTTTTTGGGATTTTGATCTTTGCATTTTAACGAATATCTATCGTGAGTTATTAACATTTTATAGAATTTCAGAGAGTGTCTGGGGATATCAGCCATTAAATTTTAAGGAATACTATTTCGTAGAATTTCATGACTTTTAATTAAATCTTTTTCAACTTTTCATGGAATTTCACAGAATATCTAAATTTTTAATAGAATATGATGCAATTTAATGGAATGTCCTGCATTAGCATTGGTTATTGTTAACTTTCACGGAATTTGACAGAATTTAATGGGATATCACGGAATATATGTGGATTTTAACCATTGAATTTCCAGAAATATCATGCATTTTCATTTCAATTTTTATTTAAACTTTCGTAGAATGTTTTCTATTTGAATTCTTATTAACTGTTAACGGATTTCTCATTTGAACTCTTTTTAAAATAGAAAACTTTTCAATTTGAAAAATGTTGGTTCTTATAAAAGATGAATACTTTTATTTAGCACTGTTTATTCTTGGAGCCATTCACATTCACACATTGTTAAATTTGAAAATTATTTATTTTAAAATTGTTCAATTCTAAGCTTTTGCCATTTTGAACGCATACAGTTGGATTTTTTTGCATGTGATTAAATTAAATTTCTGATTTTAAAACTCTTTCAATTTGAGATAATTAATTTTTGAACGATATTCAATTTAATCTATATCGACAATTAAGAAGTGAAAAAACAGTGGCATTAGCGGGCAATTACGAGTAAATAGTGGCTCAGATAAAGAACTCCAATTTGCAATATATATTTTTTTGATGAAGAAAATGAGATCAAACACTATACGTATAGAAAAATACATAAAATAATAAAAAGTGTGTAGTAACTTGAATTTTCTTCTTTCTAGCACAAAATCTAGCACAAAATACTACAGATTTGCAAATTATATTTGCACAAATGAAATCAATTGTTAAGCCCACCCAATTTTTTATTAAGTTTTAAGGCATACACAAATTAAACAAAACAGTATTGTGAAAAAATTCCATAAAATTATATTGATAATTTTGCATTCTATGAAGGTATTTTAGATTTCGAAAAGATTTCATGGTGTAATGTGTAAATTCTGAACTTTATTTATAGTGGTGCTATTTTGATACTTTATCACGTGATTAAATTTTGTATAAAATTTCTTAATTAAAAAAAAAATTAAATCTTATAGCTGACAGTTCCATTCCAGAAAAATTAGAGACATTGAGAGAAGAGAAAAAGGGCCATTAAAGAAAAATAATCACAGAAAATGAATCTAATTAAACTCAGATTTGAAATATTTGCAAAGATAAAAAAAGTGAACATTAATTCCTACTTCACTAATTCCAATAAAATGAATAAATTTTATCCAAACAAGATAAATATATTTAATTTTAAAGTGCTTTTGAATCCCAGGAATTTTTACATACTTTGAATTATTTCAAAATAAATTAACTTCCAATTTCACAGACGCCCATATCATGATTATTCTTTAATAAAAGAAATGATCCACATCTAAAATATTTGTTTCAAAAATTTGAAATTTAACTCCTTGCAAAGTCGAAAAATTAAAATTTTATGTTTCGTTCAATTTCAACTTCATTCTTTTCCAAACTCGAATCTTTTTTGTTTGATTATTTATTAATTGGGAACGATTTCTAATTAGAACTATTTTCAAAACAAAAAAAAATTGAAATTAAACATTGTTGATAGTTTTAATAAAATATGAATGCTTTTATTTAAAATTGTTCATTTTTGAAGCCATTCACATTCAAATATTGTTAATTTTGGAATGTATTTATTCAAGGTGCCTACGAATTTTCGCACACCCAATTCCCGGTTATTTCCCGATAATGAATATCAAATATTTTCTTGCTAGATGCACGAAAATTATATTTAAACAAAATATTTTTATAATGTATGGTGTCGAGTGATAATGAATACAATTAGATTACAATTACTTTAGACATATTACTTTATACATGCATGGAAAATATAAAACAATTTCGATGTTTTAATTATCTGCATGTTCATAAAAAATAACAACTGTGATGTTAATTAAATCTTCGCAGATAATTAAGACAGAGCAATTTTATTATACTTCCCATAACAATTTTGAGACATTATTAAACAATATTTACAATTTTTGTTTTGTTTTATAAAAGTTACAAAAGAAATTTTTAACAAATTTTGCTTTAATAGCCGGAAATAAGCTACAAGGTTATTGGAAAAATATCAGTTGAAGTAAACGTACGAAGTACGAGAAATTTTTGAACTTTTTTTAAACTTCCCACGTGATACACCTTTTTCAAAAAATCAAAAATATCTCTACTAGGGGTGATTCGACGTGGAATTTTATAAGCTTTCGGACCATTCTTAGAAAAATGTCGAGCTATACTTCCGATCGAGTTATCGTGTTTCAAAGTCATCAGTGATTTTTCAATATTTGTAAAGGCAAAGTGAAAAAATAGAGACATTAGCTGCCAATTACGAGAAAATAGTGTCATTTTTTCAAAATAGTGGCATCGCTCGAAAAAAGTGTCAAATAGTGTCAATGGTGGCGTGAGTCCGAGCCCTGCAAACAGTTAATACGACTTACATTTTCCTTATTACACACTTCGATGACTTTTGCCAAAACTTGTGCATCGGTTAACTTTCCATACCGCAACATAGCACATCTGGACTGAATAGGTTCGATAATTTTTTCACTGTTGTTGCAAGCCAAGGCAAATCTAGTCGTGTGACTGAATATTTCCATAGTTCTTCGCAGAGCCTGTTGTGCCCCATCCGTCATACTGTCTGCTTCATCGAGGATAATTATTTTATGTTTGCCCTTCGGGAGGTTGACCTAATTTCAGAAATTTATAGAATTCATGAATAATTGATTGTATGTATCAAATTCAAAAAAATATTATCGACAATTTTTACTCTATTATTACGAGTATGTACTTACACTTCTAAACTTTCAAACGGACGAAATTTTTTACTGATGGCTTTGTAAACTAGAAACAGTGCCAAAATGTTTGTTCATTTATATTGGGAATAATAGATTATCAAAAGAAACTTATAATGCATTACTTTGAATTGTAGTTAGAATAATATTTATTGATAGGAGAGAAGTGGGAAAATTATTTCGTTCATTTGAACTTTCAGAACTTAAGGTACATCTATTATTCTATTATCATTAACAACCTTGATTACATTAGATAATTATTGCAGATCTTTTATACTCTCAAGCCCACTAACCTTTTTCTGAGCAAACATTTTAATTTTATTCCTAACAACTTCGATGCCTCTTTCGTTAGAAGCATTTAGTTCAAGCACAGCTTCTTTAAAAGCAGGACCCAATAAAATACGGGCTAAACAGAGAATAGTTGTGGTTTTTCCCACACCAGGTGGACCCGCGATGATAATATTTGGAGCATTTCCGTGTTGTGCGAATACCGCCAATCGAGAGACTGTGTCTTCATTTCCAACAATGTCGGTAAACACGTGAGGGCGATATTTTTCAATCCTAGTCAATGAAATTTGTAATTTTTCAATTATAACGTATTGAAAATATGCAGAGAAACAAATCAGTTTCAGATCATTCTGAACCCAAAAAGAAAATAGCTTGGGCCCTTTTTGAGAAAACTCAATTTCTGATCTTTTTTAAAGAGATTAATCAACATATTTTTATGAGAATAAGTTAAAAATGGAATTTTATTGGCTTGAAGCATTTAGTTTAGCATCCAAAAATGCGCTCCAGGAGCTGAATATCGTGCTTTAAATTCAAGGTTGTTTAATTTTAAATGATTCATAAAATTTTTATAATATTTGAAATTATTCTGACATTATACAATTTCTGTTCGAGGTATGATTATCTAATCCAATACTTGTAATAACAAATATTATACATTTTTATTATGAAAAGAGAATTTCACACTGTCGACAACCCTTTAACATCTAACCAATTATTCAATTTGTATTGTTTTTAATTGAAAAGTCTTTAATCTTAAAATTTTTAATTCAGAATTATTTTACGCTTTGAATAATTTAAATTTCAAATCACATGATTTAGAATGTTTCAATTTCAAATGCTGAAGAAAACTTAGAGGCTTGAAGTTTCAAAAAAATTTTTAACGGAAATGTTTAGTTATATTTTGCTCAAAATTTCAAGTTTTAAGAAAAACAAAATTAAAGCGCCTCCAAACTTGAAGCCATTAGAGTTAACTCTTAAAAATTTTATGTGCTTGAAGTTCTGAACGTTCAAATGAACGAAATTTTTTACTGATGGCTTAGTAAACTAAAAAGAGTGCTAAAATGTTTATTCATTTATATTGGGAATAATAAATTCTTAAAAGAAGCGTATAATAAATTATTTTAAATTGTAGTTGGAACAATATTCATGGATGAAATAGAATTGGGAAAAAATATTTCGTTCATTTGAACGTTCAGAACTTCAGGTACATACAAATTTTACGAAACGTTTAAAGTTTGGTTGTGTTAAAATTTGAAGTCAAAATAACGATTTAAGTATTTGAAAATATAAGGAGTTGGGACATGTACTTTTGAAAGGTTATAAGAAATGTTAGAAAATTTTTGCTTTTATTTTTCTGTTCTTCAAATTTCTAATAAAGTTAAGTTCTTTTAACAGGTAGATATGTATGTATAATTTTCAGTTACTTACATTCTGAATAATATATTATGAATAATATTATTACTATACCCTGCAAAACCAGGCTGCCCTAAAATTTTTTAAGGATAAGCAATACGAATTTTAGTTTTCTGAGAACTTCAAAATTAACAAAACCTTTTTCGTAGGGCACTGTCCAAGCGTCTACAGAAAACATTTGTGCTAGCTACAAACATTTTAGAAATATCAAACCAGCTGATAATTCTACAGATATTTCATTTATTCATATGAATAATGAAATATCATAACAGTCATATAAAATACACCACAGCAACTCAAGATGATACAAAATTTCATCTAATTTCTTAGGTCAAAAATAATATAAACTACATGAACGAGTACTTGAATATAAAAGCGAATTCAATATTTAAAAAAAAATGCTTTAAGAAAGCCAGATTGGTATAAAATAATACCAAATTGACACAATGGATTTGAAATGTTACTACAACCTAACCTAAAATTCTCACTTTTCAGGAAATGAAAGTACTACGTACCACGGTGTATTTCCTGATTTTTGAGAAAAATATGTTTTCGATTCATCAGTTTTACTGTCTTCACTTGTCGATGGGACGATTTCAACGTCCATCGGCTCTTCAACATTATTTTCTCCGTTTCCTCCTGCCATTCTAACCAATTCTAACAAAAATCGTAAACTCACCTTCGCTCTTCGCGGGAAACCGAAAAACTGAGATGGAAAGATGGCAGCACATCACAACCAATCATGTGCCGCTCCTGCTGGCGATTCTTTAATCAATATAACGCGGGTTAATTCAAAAACGTAACGTTATAATTTTTTAGTAATAGTAACGCGTTATTTATTTTAATAGTGATGGTATCGTAATCGTAATGGCAATAGTAATCATATTGTTATCGTTATACCGATTCAAAATGTCACTTTTTCTTAGTTAATTTTGAAAAAAGTAACTATTGTTACTTTTATTACTTACTTTTGTATTTAATAAAATATTTCTAAGACTGAAAAAATATTAATTTTCAACCAAAGAGATGAACTTTCGACTAAATTGATGAATCATCAACCCCAATAGTTAAATTTTGAAATTAATAGTTGAATATTTAACCAAATTTAAATGAATAGTAGAAAAATATTCAAGGAATTAATGTAAAAATTATGTCTTTCTTGGTTGAAAAGGCGTCTTTTTGGTTCAAAAAGTCATACCTTTTGGTAGAGATTTTATCTTTTTTGGTCAAAAATGGAACTTTTTGGTAGACAATTAACCTCTTTTGTAGAAAATTTATATTTATGGTTTGAAAATTGAACTGTTTTGTGGGAAATTCGATTTTTTTTGTCTCAAAAAAGTAAAAATTCGATTGAAATTTGTTTTCTTTCTTAAATAAAAAATCCTTCTTGGTTAAATTTTACTCATTTGTTCAAAATTCGTCTTTTTGGTTCAAAAAGTCATACCTTTTGGTAGAAATTTCAACTTTTCTGGTCAAAAGCCCAACTTTTTGGTAGACAATTAACCTGTTTTGTAGAAAATTGATATTTTCGGATTGAAAATTCAACTGTTTTGGGGAAAATTCGTTTTTTTTACTCGAAAATTTAACAGTTTGGTTAAAATTTGTTTTCTTCCTTAAATAAAAAAATCCTTCTTGGTTTAATATCTAAGTCTTTTATTCAAAACTCGTCTTTTTGGTTCAAAAATTCATCTTTTCTGGTAGAAAGTCCATTTCTTTGTTGTGAAAAATTTTAATGTTTGGTTAAAAATTTATCTGTTTTGGTTGAGGATTCAACGATTTTGTTGAAAATTGGTATTTTTTGGTAGAATTCAACTTTTTTTTATTTAAAATTATTTTATTGAAAATTCGTCTTTTTGTTTTGAAAATTCATCTGTTCTGGTAGAAATTTTTTTTTGTAAAAAATACAACTGTTCGGGTGAAAATTAACATGTTTTGGTTAAGAATTCAACTGTTTTGTTTAACATTCATAATTTTAATTGAAAATTCATTTCTTTGGTTAAAAATTTAAATATTTTGTTAAAAATTCGTCTTTCTTGGTTGAATTACTCTCTTTCTGATTTAAAATTAAAATTTGTTTTCGTAGAAATATCAATTATTACATTTTACGTAGTGAATTTATCTTTTTTGTTAGAAAATTCAACTACTTGGTTGGAAACTACTATTTTTGTTGAAAATTCGCCTTCTTGGGTTGAAAATTTAACTATTCGCTTGCAAACTAACATTTTTGTTGAAAATTCATATTTTTGAGTTGTAAATTCAACTATTTTGTAGAAAAATGAACAATTTGGTTGAGATCTTTTTTCCTTCTTGTCTCGAAATTCTTTCTTAATTGAAAATTCAACAGTTTTGTTGAAAAATCATCTTTTTGGTTTGAAAATTCCTGACTGCAGGATAATCTTAATTTAGCTGAAATACTGTAAAAAGTGCTAAAATTAAAGTTAAATTTTTTTTTATTAGGAATAATGAAATGAAAACTCGATTTTCTATTAATCAAAACCAAACAAAAAATTCTCTGCCCTTCCTCTATTTTCCTTTATTGAGCTACCTATGACTGTGGAAAGTAATATTTTTCTTAATTAAATTTTTAATTTCATCACCCAGTAGCAAATATATATTAAAACACAAGAATTTAGAAACGTATCAACTTCATGTTGAATGGACGGAAGGACAAAATTAGGAAGCCACGAACTTTATTATTGTAGATTATAAGGACCAAATTTTTCTTGTAGATTCAATGATGAAGTATGCATATTTCAAAAGTAGTGATTTTTACTTTTTTCTCTAAAAAAGATAGTGCATTTCTGCGAAATAATAAGATAAGTTACATTCAATTTGAAGATTGTATTAAATCATCTTATGCTAGTTAATTTTGTCAGCTAAAGCCTAGCATTTTTTAGCAAGAATAAGAAAGAAAAAAATGCAGATAGTTTTTATCAAGGGTTATGGTGGTTTGGATTCCACCTTAAGCTGTAGGTACCCCTACCATGAACTCATCTTCAATGCGGTACAAATATCCAACTCAATAAGTGCCTTCGACATATTGGTCTGTAACCATCTGAAGTCTGAGATGTAATTTTTTTATAATGCGATAAGGTGATACAGATATTGTCACTTTGTAAAATCAGAGTGTTTATAGTTCAAGAATACGTTGCAATAAAACAGATCACTAGAACCGTTTTGCGGAATATATTCTGTTATGTGTAATATGCTCGTATTTTGAGAATAAAAAAATCGTGGAAGCGCTTTATTAAAAATTTGAAAGCTGAATTTTCAAAAAAAAGTTTCTTGAAATACAAATTTTTCATTGTGTGGGTGTTATGAAACGTCGGATAAGGAGTAATATAAATATCGTACAAAGATTTAATAAAATTATACCTGTAAAATCAACAAAGGTTTTTGAATTTCTCACACTGCGACAGTTGTTTCGTAAGACCTTAAAAAAAGTAATGAAGATATATTACGCCAACGGCGAGAAGCATAAAATCAACATAATTGAAGATATGACTTTACAAAAAATCAAATATTTTACTAAACTGTACAATATTCAGAATTCCATGTATAATAATTTTATAATAGTTAAAATGAAGCTAGAAAACAATTTCTAAAATTACGGTAAAACAGTTTGGAAAATTCGTTATAAAAATATCCCACTGATGGCGCACCTATTTAGAATTCGGCACCAATACAAAATGAAAATAATTTAAATGTAATCGATGTTAACTGTTGTTAACTATTTACGCAATTCTTTTTTTTGCTTCTCTTTAACAAATTTTTCAAAATTCTGTGGTTTTAATTACTTATTGCTCATTTTGTTGGTAGGGAACTTTTTCACCTACCAATTAAGTAATGAACTGTTGAAAATAACTTCGGTAAAAAATAATCTTTTTTCTCTTAAAAAGTACCATTGTAATTATAAATAAATATTCTTTCATGAATCTGCAGTAATTTGACCTATTTTTTATTTTTATTTCCCAACTTCAAAGAGGCTATAATATTATCACGTTTCACAATGAATGATAAACATTTGATTTAGATTGTTTAAGATACAATAGATTGTATTTGTAAAAGAGTCTTACACGAAATTTCGTAATGAACCTCTTTAGCAAGCTGATAGAACATGTAATTTATTCTGCTATAAAAAGATAAACCATCAAATCGTTGGGCAATATACCTTTAAATCTGTATTTACCTTGAACCAAAGAATAAGGCATGTGCGTAATTATGCGAAAACTTCTTGCGTTTCTTCATACGTGGATTATATGACATTCTTTCTGGAAAATTGCGTTTTTGTGCTGAGCAAATAATTAATGAACATTGTAAATTGAAATGCAATCGATTATCATTAAAGTCAGAACTAATGTTTTATTAACTAATTTCCTTATATTTATGATGCCTTTGCAAATATTGTTATTGATTTCAATTATTTTCATTGCCTGTATTATTCAGCAGATTGTATTCTAGGTGCAGTTTATATTTAAAAATGCTGTAAGAATGAAAATAATAATAATAAGATGAAAATGTAAATATAATTATGATAAGAGGATCAATATAGTACAACAAATAAAAAAAATTAAATTAATGAGTTGTCTTATGAACTGACTTTCTACAATTTTTTTACTGATATTTGACAAATATTTCGATGAGTAACTTTGTAAGCTCGTAACTCATAAAAATCAAAGCGACAATATTTTCTTGAAAATTATTCTCTTTTATAATCTACTTTGGAAATTCTCTATATAATTTTCTCGCGAAGAAAAGTCTGTCAAACACTTATCGACTCTTTCATTGTGCGCAAACATTTATTTAACTTTTGGTTAGAGTAGAAACATTTGAGTAAACAGAAATTACTCGGAAAAATATTTATAATTTGTTTTTATACTTAATCCAACCTAATTATCAATAAACGCAAGCGCGCAAGACGTGCGTTCATTCCTATAGATTTTCGTTTTCTAATATTAAAAATGTAGACTATTTGGAAATTCAAAATTACAAATTTTTAAATATTAAGAGTTCTAAAAATCTTTGAATTGAGTTAAGTAATTTCATTAATGATTGATTCCAGTTTTTAAAACCTTTAGTACAAAATCGTTTATATTTAAAGAAATCAACTAATTATGAAAATTTTTATTTTATATTTTTCGATTCGAGATATTTTAAAGATAAAATGTTTAAATTTTACACTCTTCCAAATTGATGATATCTGACGGAAGCATTTTGAAAACTCTATAAAAATATTGGAATTAATTTTTTGAACCTGCATCTTTTCATATTCTTCATACTTACAGAAATCAATTTAAAAAAAAATTTATTTTGTTCAGGACTCTTTGAAAAACGGCAGACCTTTTCATTTTTTAGTTTTAATTAATAGGAAATCAAGTTTGACTTCCATTATTCCTAACAAAAAAAAAACTTTCAATTTTAATTTTAACACTTTTGCTTCCTCAGAGAGGAAGCTTTACTATGATAAAAATTTCGAAATTTTTTTAATTCGTTTAATGAAACGTATATGGAATAAAAAAATTAAGAAATTGATTAATTAATGAAATTAATTAATTAAATTATAGTTTATAATTTGAAATAAATGTTTTCATTAAATAAAAAATGTTTAATAGAATATTATAAGCAATCGTTTGGATGAATGTGTGTGGATGTGTGTGTGAATGTCACACTTTTTTGTCAACACGATAACTTGAAGACGGTTGTAGATAAGTTAATGTAATTAGGAGAACTTATTTTCACCACTAATATCTCAAAGCTGACAAGAGATTTCATAAAAATATTTATTTCATTTTTTTAGCACTTTATAATATTTAAAAAATGGGTTATTTGTAGGAAAACTTTTTTCATTATCATAATTCAAAGTTAAAGCACAAATATAAAAGATACCTTGCTTTGAGACGAATCGATTGATCTATAATATGAATACATTTTATTGAAGAGTAAGGAAGTCACGGTCATTTTTAATATTTGAAAATTTTTTGTTGGCAGTGAAACTTTTTTCATTAACATAATTGGAAGTTGATGTAAAAATATAAAAGACACCGTTTCCTTTTTCTCCTCCTTTTTTCCCACTCATGCTTTCCATTCTGTCTACCACACATTCCCTCATTCAACTTCTTTAATTCCTGTAGCTTTTTTTACCTCCTTCATCCATTCTTCTCCCTGTCTCTCCTCCCCTAAAATTTTCTTAACATTCTCTTGATATCCTCCCCTCTTCTCCTTTCCTATCACACATCCGTCCCTTACATGCTCTAATGTCTCTTATACCCATTCACATACTCTGAATTTTCTCTTCTCTTCCTTCTCCCAATATATTGCTTCTTTTACTTCATTTCCGAATCTCCATCTTGCTATTCCTGTCCATGACTTTCCCCCCCATCCTCTTTCCAGACATTTTGACAATCCTTCTCTTTTTATCACCTTATAACATTTATTGTATATTGATTCTCCTATCCTCCCCCAACTATATGTTACCTGCATTTCTCTATGTCTTTTTTCCAATTTCTCATAACCTATATTTTCTTCTTCTCCTATCCCTCGGTCTCTAAAAAAATCTGTTTTTCCTTTTTCCCATCGCGTTAACTCTACGGTCTTCTTTCCTCTTCCTTCCACCTTTTTGTAACACGTTCGTTCGTTCGCTCCAATAAGTTAAATTTTTAAGACTTAGAATTTATATGTATCAGATTAGAAAATGAGTTAGAATAAGCGATGCAAAAGGATGTAATAATGATGTAAGGCAACGGAAGTTATGAAAACCCTGACGGGACAAATTATAAATAAAAAAAAATAAAGAATTAATAAGACTCCTTGATTAGAGACGAATTGATTGACCTAATTGTATTCTTATTATTGTTAATTGTGATCCTATATTAATATCGTTTAAAAAAAGTAGCAAGCTTCAAGTGGTTTTAAGTGACTTTACTTCAGCTCATTCACCATTCAACATAACCCACCATGTCTGGACAAAAACTCATTTTTATTCTATAACTTTATAAATTGAAAACAATGTAATGAATATACAAAAGGAATCAAGAAACCAGCATCAAAATGTCCGAATATTATTATGTGGAGCTCATCAAGAAAACTGATTCTCGATTGCTTGCATTTGGTACTCCAGTGTGTCCGACGTAACCTCGACATTGACGATTTAGACCTGGATGAAATATCAGATTATGAGGAGAATGATGTTCCTGGTAATTTTATTTGGTTATCACTTTATTCTTGGTAATCCTTTCAAGATCCGTTAAATCATATGAAATTCTTTGATAAACCTTGAATTATTTTTAATTCAATTTAAATCTTTTCAATCCGTTAAACTCCCATAAAACCCCTGGAAAAACCCGTAAAATTTCATTAAATCTGATGATATGTCCTAAAATTCTTTAAAACTGTATGAAATTTGTTCGAATAACTAAAAATGTTCAAGATCTTTGGAAATCTCTTCACACTTTTTAACTCTCTTAGCATCTTTTAAAATACCCTAAAATATTTCAAATCCTTTAAAGTCCTTTGAAATCCCTTGAAATATTTTAAGGCTCTCGAAAATTCCTTGGAATTTTTTTAAATAACCTAAAATCTTTAAAATCTTTTGAATTCTCTTCATATTCTTGAAATCTATTGAAAATTTCTTGGAATGTTTTAAAATATCCAAAAACCTCATAGGTCCTATACAATCCTTCCAAATCTTCCGAAATTCTTTAGAACTGTATGAAATTTTTTTAAATACTTCAAAATCATTAAAATCCTTTGCAATTCCATCCAATGTTTGTGTATTTTTTATATGCATTCAAATCCCTTAAAAACCCCGAAAAAACTTTTGGAACCTTTGACATTCTCTGAAGTCCCTTGATATCATTTAAAATACTTTAAAACCTTTTGAATCCTATGAAAACCTTCAAAACACTCACTAAGTTTAGGGAATTATTTGCAAACCCATAAATTATTTTTAAATCCCTTTAATCCTCTTGGAATCTTATAAATAATATCAAATCCCTTAACTAATTATTGTGAAATTCTTTGAATTACCCTTAAGCCATTAAAGATTTTTAAAATTTCCTAAATCGTTTGAAAGCTTTGACCATTACTTAAAATAATTAAAGTCCTTGTAAGTCCTATGAATTCGGTTGAAAGCTGTTGAAATCCTTTACAATACTCTTACATATCTTAAAGCCTGTTAAAATCTTTTAAAATTCTTTAAAATTCCTGGAAATCTTTCAGATCTTTTGAAATACTTTGACATATTTAAAAAAATTCATATAACCGCTTTTAAGAAAGATCTGCAAGACTTTCACCGGGCTGGTTCACACTGGGCCAGAATCCACTAAAAGTGGCAAAAATTTTATTTTTCGTCGAATTTGTATAAATATTTCTATTAAGGGGTTTTTGGAGTCGCTCACTTCGAATTTGACGTCAAAAGTTAAAAATTAAAAATGACGGATCCAATATGGCGGACAAAATTGTTATACTTTTACATATTTCATCTCAAACTTGGAATAAGGAGATTTTCGAGGTCGCTGATTTTTAGTCTGATGTCAAAAGTTACACATTGAAAATGGAAGCTTCAACATGGCGGCCAAATATTGTTGAATTTTCACATATTTGTCTGAAACTTGGTATAAAAGGTTTTTTTGGGTCGCTGAATTCGAATTTTATGTTCAAAATTACAAATTCAAAATTGCAGATCCAACGTGACGCCAGGAGACCACCAAGATTGAAAAAAATTCAGATTCTCAACGAATTTTCGTAAAACATTTTACATTGAGGCTTTGACAGTCGCGGATTTTATGTTCAATAACAAAATGTTAACATTAAAAACAGATGATCCAAAATTGCATATAAACTAGAAAATTAAATTTGTGGACAAATTTTTCTTTGAAGTGAGACATTCTCCTGCAAAATTTAAATTATTTGTAAAAAGAGAATGTTGATTTCGAGTACTGTTGACTTAATGATTTAAAATAGGTCAACTGTATCTTAATTTTGTCTTTCCAGCATCAATATATTACTATTTATTATTAATTAGTAAAAATGGTTTATTCTTTACTTATTTTTTGCATTAAGAAGATGTTTTAAAATATTTATAGTGAAAATTTTATGGAAAAATGAATTACTTTGCTTCGGATTTGATCGTATACAGAGTTTGGAATATTTCTGATTTGTTGAAAATAATTCCTATCCGAAGCTTTCATCAGACAAGGTATTGATGGACTAAAACCTAATGCAAAGTCTCAGGGCTCGTAGCTTTTTTTTTAGATGCACCAATACGAGATTATAGTGGTTTTCTGCGTAACCCTAAGAACCATTTTTTTCCTTTTATTCGTGTGATGAATAATTTGGAAGAAACATAAAAAATACTGCGAGAATTCATGAGATCTTATTCTACGTTTACTTTGGACAAATATTTGAGTTTCTCAAGGTAAAATAATAGCACACGTGCGAGTAATTGTGCATGACTCATTAAATTATGTGATGCTGACAAAATATTCCATTTCACTAAGCCTCACAAATAATCGGAGTACGCGATATATGTGTTTAGGAAGGGGGAAAACTGATTTACATGCTCAGAATAGTACGTATATATAATTTCGAAGAATGAGAATATTCATTAGTTATGCCGTTCTCAAAATTTTCCATCAATCAGTTTTTTCTGTGTTGAGAAAAAATGAGAATCCTTCATACTCTGGTCTTCACTTTGGTCGTTATTCTTAATTCTATTGGTAAGTATAGAATAAAGTAACATCTTATTTCAGGACATTAGACTTTCTACTTTCCATTTGTCATGCAGAATCTTTCCTATCGTCATACTTCCTTTTCCGATTTTCTCACAATGTTCCAGCCAATGTTTTAATGAACCCCCACCTCTCCCAAAAAACACGCATATTCTTTCCTCTTCTCTTACCCAATATATTCCAATCTTCTGGGTTTCCACATCTCAAACGTGCAATCAATTTCTGACTGTCTCTATATCCCTTTCCGTCCAGATATATTGATTTTTCTTCTTCTCTTATCCATTATAACCCTTTAATTATTTGATTTATTATATTAATTTTTAATGACCGAAACGTTGCACCATTTATATTTCTCATTGTTCCTAGCTTCTCTAATTTTATCTCATGTTTCTTGTTTCATTACTTCTTTATCCATTCCTATCAAATCCTGCTATACCATATCATCATTCCATTTTCATGCATTTCCTTAACCAACTCTTTTGACCAAGCACACCTGTTCAATACCTTTGCCTTTCTTTAATTCCTTTCCCTTCTCCCTTACACTTTCTCTTTCCTTCAAACATGCTTTAACTATTGTTACTATCCAATAACTTCTCTTCGTATTTGCAAGCTCTCTTACACACTCTTATTCTTTTCTCCCTATCTACCTCCCTCAGCACGATACACCAAGGCGTACATCTGTCCAGTTCCAGAGTCCATCTGATGAACTTCCCATGCAACCTCTTTACTTCTTCATATTCCATCCACCCCCACATCTCCACCCCATGCATTAATACACTTCATAGCAACGCCTCAAACATTCTCATTCTTCTCTTGAAATCATCTTTAAATAATTTCTCGCCTATACCCCAAACCTTTTTCATTACTATATACGCTCTTTTCAATCTTTCCTTATCGTGATCCTTGATGTTACCGTTTTTCATAAGTAGAAATCCTAGATACGTAAATTCCTTCACTTCTTTAATCTTACGCCCTTTCCATTCACATTTATCTTTCCTTCTACTTCTCCCAAAAACTAATACGTTAGAATTGTTCACAATCAAAAACTCCAACCAATTTGCTGATTTTCTTCTCTAATCACATTATATTATTTGCTTTTTTTTGCTTACATAAACCTCTAAATTCCTTCTTGGCTACGACGTACTCTTTACTTTTCCTTTTTTCCTCCTCCAATTTTCATACTCTTTAGCTTTCCTTTTCCCTTTCTTACATTCTTTGTTCCACTAAACTTTTTTCCAACTTTTACCTTTTTCCGTTGTATTCCCAACTTAATTTGAAATTCTCGTGCTCTGAACCTTAATCTTTGCCTACCCATCTTTCTTCCCAGTCTGTTACCTGTTTTTCTAATACCTCAATTTTTTGCCTATTCATCTCTCTCTCTCTTCTCTCAGTCCCTTTACTTCCATCTCTAGCTTCTCCGTCCTTCCCTTTAGCCCTGTCATCTCTTTTTCCCATTTTTCATCCCTTCTTGTAAATTCTTCCCTAATTCTTCTCAACTTCTTATTTGTGTCTACTGTCTGTTTCTTTATGCCCCCCATCGTCTTTTGTCCTTCTTTCATCTCTCCTGTTATCCCCCTCAGGGTTCTAATTTCTTTCATTAAAATTTCCAAAGCCTTGCCTCCCATTTTCTTTCCTATTTCCTCTTTCTTACTCTTTTCCTCGTGTGTTGTTTCTTCTTTATTTTCCGCTTCAACTATTTTTACGGCGTTTCTTTTAACCAGGTTAGCTACTAAAAATTATCCAAACTTAAGTTTAAACCTCTTTTTCTTTTGCTTAGCGCTGCAATCGTCTCTAAATCACCTTCGCTATGTAAACTGATCTTTGATCCACTGACGTTTCCCCAACATGGTTTCTTTCGCGCTGTTCCACCTTTCCCCCTCTTTCTTGACTCTGTAGATTTAATTTCCTGCTTGGGTGTAAAAAACTTGATTCTGTGTTGGTCTCACTTTCAATTTTCTCTTCCATCAGATTTGTATTTAACTCTGTCGATAAACTGATTTCCTGTTCCGCCATTCATTCGCGATTGCCCTCACAGATGGTGACTCTGTGCTGTTCCTCTACCTGACTTACATAACCCTTTAACCTTCATGCGTTAGCGCGGGCTGTCAAGTGACCGCCTTTTTGGAATTTCGAATGACGCGCTCACCATGAGCTTTGGGCGGGGTGGGAGGGGCATGTATTCCTTAGTTACAATACTTTTTATATGCCAGAGGCTAACTTTTTGCCAACGGTTTATTTTTTTTTCTTTTTTGTGTGCCACCTACTCGTAAGTTGACTATATTGTAGTTTCAAGTTACAGGTGTCAAGTTATGTACTTTTTTCATGTTTCAGAGTTACCTCTTTATGTATCAATTATACTTGGGTATATTCTAGTTTTATTCTAGTTTCATTGAAAGAAAATATATTTTTGCCGAAAAAAAGTTAAAAAAAAAGATTTTTCAAGCTAGAATCTATATTATGTTGATGGCTAATAATGTGTTGTTTAAATAAAGAATTTTGATCAAAAAGGTGTCTGCCGAGTTGTATCAGTTCTTTTGCTTTCATAGCAGTGAATCGTTCACGAAAAGTACAGAAAACAACATGATAATCATGAAAAAAACGTGCGCGCGAGCGCCGGTGTGACTCAAGTTGGCATGAACGCATGAAGGTTAACTATAATTGAATTTATTCCCTTATATTTTATCTCTACACCACTTCTCCCATCAATTCTCCTACCAGCTGACCCCACAATCAATCCAGAATTAACTCAGAACTATCCTGCTCTTACTATAAAATAGACAAGTAATAAACCTAACCTCACTTTATTATTATCCAAAATTTCCCTCTCATTTGAGACTATCTATCCACACTTATTCGTTTGAGACGTTTTTCCTTATCTTATTTCCAAATACTTTACCTACTTTTCACAATTGCCTCACCCGAAGAAGTTTCTGAGTCCTCCCATCGAAATGACAACCATGCAACGCATACAACCGATAATTTTCGTCCCTAAAATATAAAATACTTTTTTGCTGATGCAGCCAGTCAATATTGTATCAGGTATTTAGAATTTATTTTTTCTTTCAGAATTAAGTTCACAGGCCGACCGACCTAAGGACGAACTTCCTCATCATCATGGCGAACATCTTACTGATTATTCTATTCATCATGTCCAACTTCCTCTAGCTTCTCATCATGACGAACCTTCTACGAGTAGTGCTCGCCAGCTGCCTTATGGGGCAGAAGTTTTACCACATTTTATTTTTCCTCCAGGCTTTAAATCGAAAGACATATATGGTACTGAGTATAAATTATTACCAAGCGACGCATTTCGTGTAGTGGTAGATATTGATGATTTCGTTGTTGGAATACTGAATTTTTATAATGAGCTTGAACCAATATATCATATACTTGGTTCAGAGCGGGTTAAAGTGAACAGAATCGTCGGATATATGGCAATGTCCCCGGATGATCTTGATGAATTTCCTAAATTTGAAAAATTCATAGTGCCTCGAATGAGACCCACAAACCAGCTGATCCTAGATCCTTAACTAGTCAGTCAACGAAATGAATCATTTTCAACCTCAGAGAAAAAAATTCGAACCGTTTCTTCATGTACGTGTATTTATATATTTAAATCTGGCGACATTCATGTACCCTGTGATGCTTGTAAGTCATATCTTTGTAGGAGAGTCGAAAAAACA
The DNA here is from genome assembly GCA_032362435.1 of Melikaiella ostensackeni. Lineage (NCBI taxonomy): Eukaryota > Metazoa > Arthropoda > Insecta > Hymenoptera > Cynipidae > Melikaiella > Melikaiella ostensackeni. Next base: position 719,718 of record JAUMHM010000085.1, read on the forward strand.
ACTAAAAGGCATTAAATAAAAATTATTCCGAGAAGTGGTCAGATTTTCTTCATATACCCTTTTTCCAGAGACTTAGAATTTAGAACAGAAAATAGAAAAGTAGGAAGAGCCTAGTAAAGAGGTAGAAGAGTTGGAAAGTAGGGTAGAGATTATAGAAAGCTCAAACCGAGAGCTTGTGGTGGGGAGATTGGGAATGAGTATAAGGAAAGGTTGAGAAAAATAGAGAGAAGAATATAAAGAAAGAGAGAGATAAAAGGAGAAAAATATAGTGGTAAAGGGTCTAAGTTTAGAGGAGAAGGAGTGAAAGAAGTGCTAAAAAGGATAGATGCAAAAGTAGAGATAAAGGAAGTGAAAAGTGTAGGAGAGGAAGAAGGAACAGGAGAACAAATGGCCCTAGTAAAACTAAAGAGAAGGAAACATAAAGGGGAGTGATGAAAAAGGCGCTACATGTAAACTCGGAGAGAACAGATGATGAATTGACATTGGAAAAAAGAACGTATACTAAATATACGAGAATACAGATAGAAGATATATGGTGGGATGGGGACGAAAAAGGGAAGAGTTAGTAAAAAGTGCGGTGCGGGGAACTAGAGGAGAAAGGGAATCCCGAGAGGAAAATAAGAAATAGTAGGAAACAAAGAGAGAACAGAAATGAAAGAAGGAAGGAATGAAGGATATACTGCTGGAAAGAAAGCTTGGCTTGAAAGGAAAGGATAATTGATGACAAATTTGGAACAATGGGAGGTGGTAGTTATGATAGAGTGGCCAGATGAAAAGGGATGGGAAAGAGTAAGGGGAAGGTTACCAGGTCTCAGTTGGCAGGTTCAAAATGCAAAGAGGAAGAATAAAAAAGGCAGAGCAATGGGAGGAATAGTGATGGTAAAAGGGAATGTATAACAGGCAAGGATAGGAAAGAGATGACAACCAAGGATCAATAATAGAAGAGGTGAAATAGGTGAATTGAGGTGGAAGAAACTGGAGGTATATAGAAACGAAGATATGCAGAAGAGACCCGAGGAGATAGAGGAATTGATGGAAGAAAATAAAGAAGGGTTTAAGCTCAAAATGGGAGAAGATTTTAATGCAATAACAGGAAATAAAGGAGTAAGAGAATTAGGTGGAGAGGGAGGAAGAAAGTCCAAATGCAAGATACTGAATGGCGAAGGGTAGAAATTGTTGAAGATCTTGGTGGTGATAGGATGATTTATCTTAAACGGAAATATAGAGGGGGGGGGTGAGAGAGTGGAATATACATGCTCAGGAGGAGAAAAGGGACCGGTAGTTGACTGTGTAGTAGTGGACGACCAGGTAAGATAGAAAGTCAAGGGACAAGAGGTAGGAGATTATATAGATTCGGATCACTTCCCCCTAACACTGATATTAGAGCGTGAAATGAGTAATAAAAGTAAGGATAAAAAGGAAGCAAAGGTAAAAAGCACAAAAGAGGAGATTGGCAATAGAAGGAAAAGAACAATTTAAGGAAAAGGTAAAGAATATAAAAATGGGAAAGGGAAATGTATACAAAGAGATGGAAATAATAATAGGAGAAATAAAAAGAGTATTAGAGGGCATAGGAAAAAAAGGAGCTAGTGAAAGAGGAGTTAGAAATGGATGGGATGAAGAATGTGAAGAGAAGAAGGAAGTGGGAAAGGAAGTAGGAAAATAACGAAAAGGGATGAGCATTGGAGAAAAATATAGAAGAAAAAAGAAGAAATATACTAAAGTGTGAAATAGAAAAAAAGAGTTGTATAATAAAAAGTTTGAAGAAAAGGCGGAGAAGGCTAGGACGCAAGATGAGGTTTGGAAAAAAGTCAATAGAGAGAGGAAAAGATGGAAAAGGGTAAACGAAGATATTAAAATTGTAGAATGGAAAAAACATGGGAGCATGAATGAGAAGGATGTATGACAGGAATTGAAGATGAAGCAAGCTGGGAAGAGAATGTGGTAAAGATTTTAGGGAAGAAAGGATTAGATGAGCAGTGGATGAAGAAATTGGAGGGGGCTAGAGGAACGAATGACAAAGAAGAAAAGAGTGTTTTTAAAAAATGGCAAGTTTTGAGGTAGAAGAGAAGTGAAAGAAAAAGGAATGGAAGCCGCTTAGTCGCTGCATATTGCACGAGTATAGATTGTGGCGCGCATTTTTTAATGTTATAGGTTTCTACTTGAAAAATTAATCGCTTCTTCAAAAAAGTGGGGTGAAGGGGCAAAAATGGCCGAAATTCTGAATTATAGGGATTATAGAAGATTTTGAGAAAAAAGGGGAAATGGGTAAAACGGAAATAGGGTTGACATTTTTTGTTAAATTTTTCACCTTTTTTTCTTGTTTGCAATTAGCAAGAGGTAATAATTCACTCATGTAAGCAAACACAATTTTTAAAACAATTTATTATTATTATTATTGATATTCTCCTTCAATAATTCTAGAAAGTTGCAGTTTTTCTTCTGAAATTTCTAACTTTCTGTCCACTTTGTATTTAGAATTCGGTAATAATTACAGCACTTCAATAAACATAATTGTCAAAACAACTCATTATTGCTTATAACTATCTTCTTCTATAGTAATGCTAGATAGTTGCGGTTTTTTTGTGAAATTTTTAACCTTCCGTCCTTTCTTCCAGTTAAAGTAACGTAATAATTAGTTAAAGTTTACAAAAACAACTTTTTAATTTCATTCACTAATTCATTCATTCATAATTCACTATTATTTTTAATAATATTTTCTTTGAGTAATGCTAGGAAGTTTCGTTTTTTTCTGAAATTTTTAACTTTTTGTCCACTTTCCACTTAGCGAGGTATTAATTAGTGCAAATTAACGAACATAATTGTTTAGATAATTTATGACTGTTGATAACTATCTTCTATTAGTGTAATGCTAGAAGGTTGCGTTTTTTTTTTAAATTTTCAGCTTATCTTCAACTTTTTAGTGATGAACAGATGATAAATGAACATCAACAAGAATCATTTTGTAATACCCTTTTTGTATAAATTAATATTTTTAAAACACTAGATAAAGAGTAACAATACTTAATTCCGAAAAAATGGAATATCATTTTAAAAATTACGCTTTTTGATGTTCATTTATTATTTGTTCATGACTAAAAATTAGTAGAAAAACTGATAACTTCAGAAAAAACTGCAACTTTCTAGCTTTACTCTAAGAGAAGATAGTTATAAACAATAATAAATTGTTTGATGAATTATTTTGAATAACTTGCATTAATTATTACCTCACTAAGTGGAAAGTGCTTAAAAAGTTAAAAATTACAGAAAAACACAACTATCTAGCATTACTATAGGAGAAAATAGTTATAAACAATAATAAATTATAGAAACAATTATGTTTGTTAACTTGAATTAATGACTACCTCACTCGAATTGAAAAGTGAACAAAAAGTGGCAAATTGCAGAAATAACCGTAACTTTCTGTCATTATTCTAAGAGAATATTCTCATAAAGAATAATAAATTGTTCAAGCAATTATTTTTGTGATTTTTAATTGATTATTGCCTCGCTCTAAAGAAAAAGTTGAAAAATTCGGAAAAAACCGTGACTTTCTAACTCTATTCTGAGAAAAAATTGCAACAAACAATCATAAATTGTTTAAGGAATTTAATAAAATACCTAATTATCAGTGAACAGTAATATATTGTGTACTAGAAACAATTTGTACTAAAAGAAACTGTAAACAAATAATTATTAGCGCCAAAATCTTGAAAAAACCAATTTTTCACTTATAGGGGTTTTTTGGGACCCAATAGAACAGACTTATGAGGGTGAAATCCAAAAATTAATTTTGGAGTCGCTTTTCGAGTCGGGATCATCGGATCGCAAAATGCACGAAACCAGTAATCCGACCAACACGTTTGACCGTCGACCGGCAGTTGACATATTGTTGACATACGAAATGCGAATTTAGCTTTAGCAGTTCCAACAACCTCCGCGGGCGGCGACACTTTCTGCTATACTATTCCTGCTACAGATATCAACTTTTAAAAACGCATGTCTGTGACCAACACGATATCCACGCACTCAGATGATTATAAGCCATATTCTTTCGCTGACGTCATGTTTCTACTTCCTAGGGAGTAGAAAATACTTTCTACTCACACGCTCGAGAAGCGAATTTATGGTCCCGCTCCACAGGCATGGAAATAGGATGAAATCATGGGAGTGTTATAAAAAATCAATATCATGGCTGATAAAAACGGGCGTACTCATATTCCTGAGCGTAATGTATACATAAGTATCTAGTAATAAATGAGTGTGCAAGTATATTTGTATAATTCACTAACACGAACAATCGATTAATTGTCGTTTTTCCTACAATAAACGCACATTAATAATAATAATAATAATAATAATAATAATAATAATGATAATAATGATATCCTGAGCCGGTACCTCTAGAAATTTTTCCATGTACTTTTACCGAGGTTCTGGTGGTTCGGATTCCACCTTAAGCTG
>JAUMHM010000085.1:744010-757463 GCA_032362435.1 Melikaiella ostensackeni
TGACCGCGTTTTACCAACTTTTACCGTCATGACCGGACATTACCGGTCAGGTCAGGTATTACCACAGTCAGGCCGAGAAGTGGCCATCACTATTACCTATATATGTCAGTTTGACATCTTATAGAATTCTGCTTCCATTTGAAGTTGTTTCGATTGAATGGAAATTCTTTAATTTGAATTTAAATATCAAAATCTCATGCTGTTAGATCGACATAACAATATCTTGTATCTGACTTCAAGATCATCTAAAGTTAGGTGCAGTCCTAGGGAATAGGGTGGTCCTTATTTTACTTTGTTTGGGAATCCTTTGCTCCTAGACGTGATTCTGGTACGATTGCCCAAAAATAGGATGTCCTCCAAATGTTATCCAAATCGGTTAATATTTACTCATCGCCCCAGGCGCTTAAAGTTTCGCATAAGATTAACGTGAGGGAAATTGTGCAAACATAGGACGATAATCATTATGTAATGCTTAAAATATCCTAATTTTTGAAAACTTAACATTTTCAAAATTTCCAAGATGGCGGACCCAACATTTAGGGTCAAAAATTGCATTTTCTATAGTTGTTAATTTATAATGTTTACACATTGTAAAAAATGTAAAAAATTATTGTAAATAGAATAGTAGACAAGAAGTTTCTAAATTTCTGAAAAAATCCAAGATGGTGACCAAATAAATACACTGAAACCTCTATTTAAATGCTCTCCATTTACGCTCTCCGAGAATTTCAGCCGGCTCGCTTTCTCCGACGAGGGGTTCAAGGGGCCGAGAGAGAGGATTGCCACCGGCTTCGCATTCGTTGATGAAGAGGTCCAAGGGGCCGAGAGATAGGCGCGTGAGCTCAGCGGAGTTACACACTTCCCCCTGACTGTTCACATCGTAGAAATTCTTGGAAGAGTCTTATGGTCATAGCAAGCCATACCCGAGACAAACTTTAAATCGAGGTTCCAGTGTAGTTCAAAAAAGGCTCGTATTCGCAATTTTTAAATAAATGTTTTTAAACTTTTCTATAAAAAGAAGTGTGACTTTAAAAAGCACTCGATGATCCCAAAAGTAAATTTTTTTGAAAAATCCAAGATGGCGGCCAATTACAAATTCAAAAAAAAGCTCATTTCTGCAGATTCCAATAAAATATTTTGAAACTTTGCAAGAAAACGAAGTTCAACTTTAAAAATCATTGGATAATCCAAGAAGTTCAAAATTATGAAAGAAATTCTAGATGGCGGCCAATGAAATATTCCAAATACAGCTCATTTCTGTAATTTTCGATAAAATATTTTAAAACTTTGCTAGAACATGAAGTTTGACTTAAGAAATCATCCTATGATACCAGAAGTCAACAATTTTCAAAAATCCAAGATGGTGTCCAGTGAAATTTTCAAAATCTTTTCAATATTATATTTTTCAACTAAATCGTCCTAAACTTCGCCAGAAAAATCAAGTTTATCTCAAAGTATTTTATGTTGATATTAAACTTTCAAAATTTTAGAAAAAGCCAAGATGGCGTCCAGAAAATTATGCAAAAATCTATGAGTTTCAAAATTTTTAACAAATTTTCTTTCAATATCTCAAGAAAATCAAGTTTCTCAGTTTTGTCGCAAGCTGTATTATTCTAAACAGAATTTCGGAAACGCAAGAAAAAATTTTCAAAATTTTTTACTTCTGGGTTCATACAATGACTTCTAAGGTTAAACTTTTTTTCTAGCAAACTAAAAAAATATTTCACTGAAAATTATAGAAATGAGCTATTTTTGGAATAGTTCATTTGCCGCCAACTTGAATTTCTTTCAAAATGTTGAACTTCTGAGATCATCGAATGATTCATAAAGTTGAACTTCTTTTTCTAACAAAGTTTAAAAATATTTTATTGAAAACTACAGAAATGAGCTATTTTTGCAATAAACTCAGCTTTCCGTTCATCTCCAATCTTGGGTATGGCCTGCTATGACCGTGAGACTCTTCCACCAATTTCTACGATGTAAACAGTCAGGGACATATGAACCATTGCCAGTAGGAATGCATAATATTAATTAACTGTATTTTGTACAAATGTAAGTATTTGTTATCATAAAGGATGGACATTTCTTAATAATGAAGTCTAGTTAATGAAAGGAGAATGTTCCGCGCTCATTTCAAAATGAATGCGAAATATGCACGCGCGTGTTCGAACGATTCGCTTTGTTTGCACGGAACTGCTGAACGCCACAGCTCTCGCAACGCCGCCCGCTCGTCTCCTTAGACCCTCTCATCAAAGAATGCGAGCTGGCTGGAATTCTAAAAAGGTGGTAAATTGGGGTGAATTAAATCGAGATTCAAGTGTATTTAATTGACCGCCATCCTGGATATTTTCAAAATCTTTGACTTCGGGGATCATCGACTGCTTTTAAAAGCCACATTTCTTTTTATAGCAAAGTTTGAGAATATTTATTTCATAACTGTAAATACCAGCCATTTTTGGACTATTTAATCGACCGCCATCTTGGATATTTTCAAAATCTTTGTCTTTGGGGATCATCGAGTGCTTTTTTAAAGCAACATTTATTTCTACAGCGAAGTTTGAAAATATATTTTTTTAAACTGAAAATACCAACCATTTTTGGACTATTTGACTGTCCGACGTCTTGGATTTATTCAAAATCTTCGACTTCGGGGATTAACGAGTGCTTTTTAAAGCCACACTTCTTTTTGTAGCAAAAATTGAAAATATTTATTTCAAAACTGTAAATACCAGCCATTTTTTGACTATTTAATTGGCCGCCATCTTTGATTTAAAAAAAGACTTAATTTCCTGTCCACTTTCCAATTTACAATAATTTTTTACATTTCTTACAATGTTTAAATATTCTAAGTTGATAATTATCGAAAATGCAATTTTCAACATAATTGTTGGGCCCGCCATTTTGGAAATTTTTTTAAATTCCTAGTTTTTTAAATGAGGATATTTGAAGTATTGCATAATGATTATCGTCCTATGTGGACCATTGATTTGAATAAAAATTGAAAAAGTTACGTATATTAAACATTTTTACACAATTTCCCCCGTATTAATCTTATGTGAAACTTCAAGTGTCCGGGGCGATGGGTAAATAGTGGCCGCTACTGCCTTTTGAACGCACCGCTAGATCGGTCTCTCTTGCTTCTTCATCTGTCATTTTCCGTCGTGTAGTTCTCAAAAAATTTGGAAGTATTTTTCACTTTTTTTTCGCACTGAATCGCGACATTCGCTTCATAATTATGAAGTTTAGTTTGTGGAAGGATGCCATACAGAGTGTTTTTCTACACTGCAGTCCCGCTATAAATGTTCCCGTTATGAAAGACAAGGGGTCCAAGGGGACCAGATAAAGGCGCTGCAAGGTCAGCGGAGCAACTCCACAACAACGCAGGAGTGTATGAAAAAAGCGGGCAGATTAAAACGGCCACCCTGATATATGTACGTACATACTTAAAAATCAGTACTTTGATAAAGTTTGATTTTCGAGTACAAACATTTTCACTTTCATTGTGATATTATAAAACCAAAATGGCAAGAATACAAAAAAATAGATTATTTAAAGACAAAACTTTAGCAGAATTGGTTCATACGGCCCTGATTGTTTATTGTTTGGAGAGCCCCGAGATAGAAACGAAGGCCATTGAGGGTATCCCCGTCACGGTCTCTATAGCGGGGTTTGAGTGTATTTAAAATATTTTATTTTTGCAGTAACGTTTCGGCATTTTAGGTGCAACATTTTTCAATGCAGACTTTTCGTGGATTTGTTCTTTAGTTGCCTGGTTAGTCAATATTAAGGTAGGAATTTCAGTTTTGAAGAACTACATATTTATTATAATATTGAATTTTTTGTCATTTGTGTGACTTCAATTGGTTTCTATTATTCTATTCTAGTTATTTTCGCAAAATTAAAATACTCCACTCAACATGTCGAAAAAAGTCAAATTTCAAGATAAGTGGTTACTTCTCAAAGATAATACCGGAACGACTGATCCCAGTGGGCGCAGAAGAATCAAAATGACTTATATTTTTGTTTCTGCAAAATTTGCCCAAATGAAATTATTGCAACTGACAAGGAATCGACAAAACTTATACAGCATTCGAAGACTGACAAACACATAAAAAATTTGCATACATTATACTCAGGTCAGGCTTTATTATCAGCGACGCCTGAAGCACTTTAAGTCACTCCTGAATTATCTGAACCGACATTTATTCAGCCAACAGTAGCTCTTACCAAATTGCTGCCTTCTCAGACTTCAGTTCTCAATAATTCGAATCGCTTGAACAGTAATGTCGCGTTATTTAATCCAAAAGAATCTTCAACAAGAGCGGAACTGTGTTGGTGTATGGAGACGGTTTTAAGCTGCAGTTCCATCGCGTCATGTGCAGGAAAAAAATAACTATTTCAAGTCATATTTCCAGGCTCTATACCAGATAATTTTTCATTGTCTTCAAGTAAAGCTCAATATCTTATCACAAAAGCTTTAGGACCCTATTTTCACCAACAAATGATTAAAGATATTGACGAAATTGATGTGTTGACTTGCTTGCTTTTTGATGATACAAGCAATGTGAAAAGTAAGAAGGAGATGCAAATTAGAATAAGATATTGGTCACAAAGCGAGAACATTATTGTATGTCGGCATTCAGCGGTTTATCGTTAAAAAAGGTCTTAGCTCTATCATGTGATGGACCAAATGTGAATAAAACCGTCATGACTGTGTTCCAAGAAAAGTTGAAAACGTTAAAGGCTAAACCCCTGCTTGACATAGGTACCTGTGAGCTGCATATTGTGCGTAATTCTTTTTTGAAGGGTTGCAACTGCCTTTCCATAGACGTTTTCGATTTCATAGTGGAAGTTTACTACTACGTTCACCGCAGGGACGTGAGATGTGAAATATTTGAGAAGATTCAAAACGATCTGAGTTTGCCTCAACACGAGTTCATTCAACACATAAACACAAGGTGGATAACTGTAGGTCCAGCAGCTGAAAGAGTAGATGAGCAGTTACGAGCGTTAGAAAATTATTTTTTGACGTGCATCTCAAAGAATGAATCTTCCGCTCATGAAAAGCAGAATTATATTGATATAATAAAGTATTTAAAAGACGAACGTTTAAAGAGCACTTTGAACTTTATCGTTTATGCATCCAAGATCTTCACTACTGAATTTACCTTGATTATGCAAAAAGAAGAACCGCTAATTCGCATACTGTGTGGTCAGTTAAAACTGCTAATTCTGATTTTGCTATCGTTATTATTATTATTATTATTATCATTTTATTATTATGTTATTATTATTATAATATATATTATATATATTATATATATATTATATATATTATTATTATTATATTATTATATGTTATTATTATTATCGAAGGACCAATTCTGACATCAACTTCATTTATTAGGGAAAAACTTATTTCACTGCTTGAAGATGAAACAAACTTTTTAGATTTGCTTGAGATGAATCCTGAAGATACAGTAAAAGGCACAGTTGCAGCTTTATCTCAGAAAGAAAAGTTTTTTTTCATGGCTGAAGTAAAAGAATGTTACACCGCCGCAGTAAATCATTTTTTCACAAAAATTAGAGTGCGAATGGAGGTTGCTACAACTGGACGAAAATGTGCGATTAAAACTGAACAAGGATAAAAGAATTGGTTCTTATTGGAGCCTCATATTTAGCCTTCAAAATCATTCAAATCCGAGTGTAAGATATCAAGAGATGAAGCGAGTCGTCCAAAATGCTCTTGCTTTGACATATGGAAAGGCTGATGTAGAAAGAGGCTTTTCACTATCAGGAAGGCTTCTAACTGAAGACAAAAATAGAATCACGGAAATAACTTTAAATGCAAAACTTGCACTTGCTGACGGCTTGAAAAAATATGATAAATTGGTGCACAAAGTGCCCATAACTCTGAAATGGCCCCTGAACATTTTTTTCCTTAAATTATATGCACAGGATTTCTTCTACAATACAATTAGAATATTATCCATAAGTTTCAATACGTTTTGCTTACCGATTTAATTGAATTTACAATTGCTGAAAATAATGCTTTCGATATCAAAAAGATTAGAAGGTATGACTTCTGTAATTATAATAGAATTAAAGTAATACCACAGATGAGTTTAATTTTTAAGATTTAACAAGATTCTATTGTCATTTTAACATGTAATGTATGTATAATCTTACCCTATTACACAAGACACACCTCCTACCCTTATTTATATAAAGCCTTATTTTCAGCAATTAAAAATGTTACGAAATCGGTAAGCAAAACTCATCGGAAATTATAAAAGCACAGAATTGTAGACAAATTCATAACAATTTAGAGTGAATTCAAAACGATTCAAGTTGAATTCACAAGAACATGAATTGGAAAAAATAAAAAAATTCCATCGATTCCAGTTGAAATGGGAGTGAGTTTAGAAGAATTCAAGGGAGTTCAGGAGACTTTGATGAAGTTCATAAGAATTTCAGTGAATTGAACAAATTTAAAAAAAAATTCTATTGGATTGAGTAAAATGAGAGTGAAGAAAGTTCTGGGCGATTTTAACAGGATTGAAATGAATTTGGAAAATAATGAAAAAAGGCAATGAATGAAATAAAATTTGAGTAAATTTAGCGGAATTTAAGAGAAATGACAGTTCGATGAAATTCATAAAAATGCAAGGTAAAGCTTCAAAAAATTCAAGTAATTTGAAAAAAAAATCAAAAATGAAAACTAAATTTATTTGATTCACTAGGTTTGGAGTGCATGTAGAAAATTGAAGGGAATTCGAAAGAATTGGATGATATTTCTAGGACTCAAGGCGAGTTAAAAAAACTTCAGCCTGAATTGAACAAAAATTTAAAAAATCCATTGATTGTGTAGAATTGAGTGAATTTAGAAGAATTCAAGTGAATTCTGAAGAATTGATAGTAAATTCAGAATAATCAAAGGAAATTCTAAAGAATTTAAAGGAACTCAGGGTTAATTCTAAATGAAATGAATCGCAAAAAATTTAAACAATCCAAAATATTCTATTGATTTCAGTAAAACTGGAGTGAATTTAGAATAGTTCAAGGGAATTCAAGAGAATCCGATGAAATTCATACAAATCCAAGCTGTATTTGAAAGAATTCAGGGGGGATGACAAAAACTCAAGTGATGAATGCAACAAAAATTTTCAAAATATTCAATTGAATTCAGATAAGTGGGAGTGAATAGAAATCTGATGAAATTCACAAGAATTAAAGGTGACTTTAAAAGCCTTGAGGGTCAATGAAAAAAATTATAGTCACCAAATTTTAACAATTGTTATAGAACACTGTCCCTTTCTTGATCTAGAACAGTTATGTAACTTTTAGAGGTTATATTTTTACTCCACACTGCTACTCGTACCTCAGCGGTAAATTCACTCTTGTTTCACTCGCTCCACGATACTGTCGAAATTTGTCAAAACGTAGATACCGCTTTTACAATATTTCAGCAAAATCTGCAGGAAAATCACACGTCGTCGTCAAGTACATCTGTTCACCAATCACGACTCGGTTAAGACATCGATTTGCCAATCACATTTAACAGGCAACGGACTGTCGTGGAAAATTGATGAGCACCCCTGAACACTCAGAGTGAGCTCCGAGAGAGACGTCGGAAACACCCTACAAGATTTGAACTGCAGTCCATAAAAATTTGTCGACAGTCGATAAAACAGGGTGCAAGTATATCTAGTAAATATCATGAATCATGCCTAATCTGGACCAGAGTCTGATATCCCAGTCTCTGCTGTCAGAACCGCACGCCAATGTGGAAGTAGCCAATCGTCAGACTGCGATCAGAGTCTTCCTTTTCTGGCACCCAGTTAGTGCCAGTCTGCAGCTAGCCTGCTACTGGGTCATGTTTCAGATAAAATTCACCACTATTTGAAACTTAAATTTGCGATTTTATTGATGAACTTCTCAAACTCATTGAGAAACTGTTTCAATTCCATAAGAAATTTTTTTCCATACAATAGTTAATAAAGTACACGATATTTATTTACGGGTGCGATGATTATTTGTTATTGTCGTTTTTAACATAATTTTTTCAGGAATGAAACGAATTCAATTCCATAAGTAATTTTTTTTCATGCAATAGTTGATAATGTATACGATATTTATTTACAGCTGCGATTTTTATCTGTTATTGTTTTTAGCATAATTTTTCCAGGGAATAATATGAAACATGGGGTTCGGTTTTAGTTGGTTTTGAAACCTGGTGGGAACAGACTATTTTCACATCGCTTGGTAAGAAGGAAACCACTTTCCCACCACCAACTTGAACAAACTTCAATTCCTTCGCAACTCGACACAACGTCCAATCCGAATCAATCCGAGACTCATCCCGAGAAAGTTTCAATCCTTTCTAATCCATAACCACCAACAGCAACATCATTCCGAAACAACTTTTCAATTTTCTTCAGTCTGTGCGGTCAATCCGAATGAATCCGGGCCTCATCCGGCAAGACTGTCCAATCCTCAGTCCGTATGTCAAGACAAACTTCAATCCGTATCATTCTAGAACCCACCATTTAATCCTTCTCAATCTGTGCCCCCAATCCGGTTGATTTCGACGCTCATCCAGAAATACTTTTCAGTCCTTCTTAATCTGTGTGTCAACACCATCTTGAATCTGAAATCACGTTTCAATCCGTGCCCCCAATCCGAACGAATCCAAACCAGCTTTCAATTCTTTTTAATCTGAATGAATCTGAGGCTCATCCGGAAAGAGTTTTCAATCATTCTCAATCTATGCCTAAACACGAACTTCAAATCGAACTAATTCAAGTAAGGCCATCCGTTTTAATTTTTGAATGTCTCAAGAAAATTTAGTGTCATATTAAAGAATATAATAGGAATGAATTTAAAATATGTTTCAACATAATAATAATTGAACGCATTACAATTATGTCTGCATCATAAAAAGAATTGCTAATTAATATTTTTTGTTTACTCACAACTTTAAAGCGCTTCTGAATTTTGTCGACATCATAATTTAAAATAAATGAATACTAATGATGTTGTGTCATTTGAAGCATCGGCTTAAAGAACGTTGTATGAACAGAGATTTTGACTCACTGGAATCTAACTTCATACTGCTAGCTTTTTAAATTGGGAAATTCGTCCGCGAAAGCGCTGAAATCGGTAAAGTTTAATTCTGACGTTTAAATTTGAATACTGGGTTATGAATTGGACAAAGAGGTTAACAATATTGTTTTTGAAAATGTATTCTACACTCTAGCTTCTTATGAAATTGAACAAAAGAAGAAAAATAAAATTTATTATGCTGGAATGGAAGCATATGAAGAATAAAGCAGCTAGAGACTCTGGGGAAGCTTCTCGCAACTTCAGGAAAGAAGGAAAGCCTGCTGTTAATCGTGCAAACTCGGTACTAATATAAATAAAATATGAATGAATAGATTACAACATTTTTTAGTGTTTTTAAATCAGGTCACTTTTCTAAAAAAAGCATTTAAAAATTCTGTCAGCTTCTTTAACGCGCTTAGTTTTTAATATTTTTCATTGTTTTTAAATATTCTTAACGTGTAGTGGGCATTTGTCCTATTGAGAACACAATTCACGATCAATATTTTATTTGCTATAAAACAGAAATTTCCTAATATTTTACAGTGGCTTTGAACATTCTTTACGTGTAGTGGGCATTCCTCCTATTGGCAACACAACTCACGATGGGTATTTTATCTGTAGTATTTTATATGCTACAAAATAGAAATTTCCTGATATTTTTCAGTGTTTTTAAATATCCTTTACGTGTAGTTAGCATTTGTATTGTTGACAACACAATTCACGATGAGTATTGTATCTGCTGTAAAACAGAAATTTCCCAATATTTTTCAGTGTTTTTGAATATTCTTTACGTGTAGTGGGCATTTCTCTTATTGGCAACACAATTCACAATGAGTATTTCATCTGTATCATTTTATTTGCTATTAACCAGAAATTTCTCAATATTTTTTGGTGTTTTTAAATATTCTTTACGTGCAGTGGGAATTTCTCCTATTGACAACACAATTCACGGTGAGTATTTTGTCTGTAGTGTTTTATATGCTATAAAACTGAAATTTCCCAATATTTTTCAGTTTTTAAAAATATTGTTTACATGTAGTGGACCTTTCTCCTTTCGACGACACAATTCACGAGCAGTATTTTGTTCGTAGTATTTTAGCTTCTGAAAAATATAAATTTCTCAAAGGCCTCAGTTTTGAAAGACAATGGGTTTTTGAAAATTACGCAGCAAATTTTGAAAAGTTTCGTCGATTATACAAAGACGAGCCCTGAAACAGTCTCAAATTCCATGTCAAAAGTTTTCCCGTAAACAGCCGCAAATGATCTGTGGCACGAGTCAGTTCGCTTTTCTAAAAAAAGCATTTAGAAATTGTGTCAGCATCTTCCACGCGCTTAGTTTTCAATATTTTTCATTGTTTTTGAATATTCTTTAGGTGTAGTGGGCATTTCTCATACTGACAACACAGCTCACGATGAGTATTTTATCCGTAGTATTTTATCTGCTATGAAACAGTAATTTCTCAATATTTTTTTGTGTTTTTGAGTATTCTTTACGTGTAGTGGGCATTTTTCCTATTGACAACACAATTTACGATAAATATTTTATCGGCTATAAAACATAAATTTCCCAATATTTTTCAGTGTTTTAAAATATCGTTTACATGTAGTGGGCCTTCTCTCCTATTGACAACACAATTCACGATCAGTATTCTATTTCTAGTATTTTAGCTTCTGTAAAACATAAATTCTTTAAAGGCCTCAGTTTTGGAAGAGGACGATATTTCGAAGTTTACGCAGCAAATTTTGAAACATTTCGTCGATTATACAAAGACGAGCCCTGAATGAGTCTCAAATTCAATCTCAAGTGTTTGCCCGTAAACAGTCGCAAATGATCTGTGGCACGAGTCAGGTCAACACAATTAACGATAATATTTTATCTGCTATAAAACAGAATTTGCCGAAATTTGTCAGTGTTTTTAAGTATTCTTTACTTGTAGTGGGTATTTGTCCTATCGACAACACAATAATATGATGAGTATTTTATCTGTAGTATTTTATATGCTATAAAACAGTAATTTCCCAATGCTTTTCAGTGATTTCTCTAATATTCTTTACATGTAGTGGGCATTTCTCCTATTGTGAACACAATTCACGATGAGTATTTCATTTTTAATATTTTAGATGCCATGAAACAGAAAGTTCCTAATATTTTTCAGTGTTCTCAAATATTCTTTACGTGTAGTGGGCATTCCTCCTACTCACAACACAATTCAGGATGATTATTTCATCTGTAATATTTTATATGCTATAAAACAGAAATTTCCCAATTTTTTCAGTGTTTAAAAAAATATATATTTCTTACGTGTAGTGAGCATTTCTCTCATTGAAAACAATTTACGATGAGTATCTTATCTGTAGTATTTTATTTGCTATGAGACAGAAATTTCCCAATATTTTTCTGTGTTTTCAGATATTCTTTATGTGTGGCGGGCATTTCTCCTATTGGCAATACAACTCACGATGAGTATTTTATCTGTAGCATTTTATCTGCTATGAAGCAGAAATTTCCCAATTTTTAAAAAGTTTTATCATATATCCGAAGTTTTCTTGGGACTGATGTCATGAATGGACGCTCCACCTTATGACGATTTATCTGCTTAATTTGGACATGATCTTCTGCTTGTTGAATAACCTTCTCGCATTAAGTTGTAGTCAAGTGTATTCTTTTAATAATGAATAATACAAACAGTAGTGTAGCATCGGGTAGGATTGACACTTCTGTTGACGAAAGGCACACCCTCGGAAAATTTTCAGGCAGTGAATGGAGATTGACTGTTTGGAATGGTAGAAGTGATCTCAAGGATCTTAAGGAAGAGTAGTTGCGGGATACAATGCGCGTAAGGAGGCTAGATATTTTATGTGTACCTGAAACAAAGAAGAAGGCATGCGCGGTAAGAAAGATAAAGAATGGACTCAAACTTTGGTCAGTAGTAGATAATGAATCATGGGAGCCAAATAGTCGGTCTGATTATGAATGAGAGAGCAAAACAACATGTCAAAAAGTACGGATGTGTTTCTTCTAGATAACTATGGGGTAGAATAAAAATAGGAATAAGAAGGCTATTATAGCGTGCTACGCTTCAGTTGATGGCGATAGTAGAAATGTAAAAGATATCTTCTGGGATTCGTTAAATTATATTTTAGGTACTTGCGTTCCTGTCGAAAGTATGAGTTTACTCTGTCGATTTGTAGAGAATGATAAGCTGACTGGATACTACCATAAAGAGCATGAGTTGTAAGACTAACGTGAGTAAAACAAAAATTATTGTGTTTGAAATAAGGGATGAGAAAACAGTATGCAACATTGCCTTAAACGAAGAGAGGATAGAACAGGTTGATGAGTTCGTGTATCTTGGAAGTTGTTTACTGATGACGGAGAGATAAATGCAGAGATATCCACGTACAAACAAGAGCGGAAAGATTTCGCAGGCACACAAAAAATATAAAGTGGCTATTCCAGTGAACCAGACCACAACTTATATGTTTTTTTGGTCGCTGAATCCGAATCTGGTGTCATATTTGCTCTATCGCCTCAGTTTTTTGAGAAAATTAGCCTTTTTAGCCATTTCTTAAAACAACATGTGATGCAAACCTGACGTTATAGAAACTTCTAGCGGGGCTCAAATTAAATGTTGAACCTTGTTCTATACGGTGAATATATCGAAAAAATGATTTCCGTCGACTACCTTTATCAGTAATAGGTTTTGGCTGCGCGCGCTCGCTCATCACGCCCCTCGGATGGTAAAAAGTCATGAGCTACAGCGTGCAAGCAGCAAAAACTTGTCACTGCTCAAGATAAGCGATGGAAAGAATGTTTTTAATATAATCACCTTAAATTACAAGATTCAACCTTCAATTTGAGCCCATCTGAAAGTTTCTAGAACGTCAGGTTCACACCTTATACGTTGTTTCTAATAAATGGCCAAAAAGGCTAATTTTCTCAAAATCTGACGTAATGGAGAAAATCTGACACCAGATACGAATTCAGCGGCCCCAAAAACTCATAAGTATGGTGGTCTGGTTCAGTGGACGTGCTATTTTTTATTTTTTGTGGGCCTGTGTTATCGGCAGTGTACGAGCTATTACTAGAATTAAAAAAAAAGCTACGGGAATAAGAAAAATGCTATAGGAAAAAGATATAGGAAAAAAGCTGAAGGATACTAAAAAAGCTAAGCTAAAATAAAGCTAGAATTGCAATGTATATATCTGTGCTTGCACCCACTGTGCTGCATGGTAGCAAGACCTGGACGTGTCAAGAAAAGGATAGGAATAAAGTGAACGCGGTTGGAATGCAGTTCCTGCGGAATATGTGCGGTAAAACGCTAATGGACAAAGTCAGTAATGAGTG
>JAUMHM010000085.1:761455-778898 GCA_032362435.1 Melikaiella ostensackeni
ACGTTGGACCCCCCTCCCCGCCCTTTAATGTTACGTAATATGTGAACGTTTCCTTACCTTTTTTAGCAAATATTTCACAATCTCACTGTGGCTGCCTTCGACTGCAATGTGCAGAGCTGTGCGACCGTATGACACATCCGAGCTATTAACTTCAGCCCCTGCCCTGATTAAGGATTTAACTGCACTTAAAGAACCAGCTTTTGCTGCAAGGTGCAGAGGAGCACATCCTGCTTCATCATGGACCTCCAGATTCAGGTTGGCCGTTAATAAAACATCAACGCATGCAGCACAATCTGGATCTAAAATTGATAAGGAAAGGCTAATTAAGAACGCAATTTCAATTTTTTTTGTATTCAACGTAGGAACATGTCTTTAAATGCTATCGTCAAAGTGTGTAAGCTTTTTAAAAAAGACCGAATTGGGACTAGTTTTATTCAAAATCAAAAATCCTCACCTCCCAAAAAAAGAAACAGGAAAGAAAAAGAAGGCGACCTCTAAATCCATAATTTCTACATTCTTTCTTTTGAGTTTTTGAAACGTTGGAAAATTTGCTTTTAATGTTTAAAATTGAAATTGTACCTATTGATTTGAACTGAGAGGTTGACCACTCAACTTTTGAGTGTACAACAGATTTCAAAGATTTCAAAAGATTTCAGAAAGATTTTACAAGATGGCCGTTGGACCGGGAAACTGGGAATTTTTTAAGACCGGGAAAAACCGGGAAATGTCAGTAAATTTATTTTTTGAGATGGAATTTCACAAATTTTTATAAGAAAAATTTATCCAATCACATGAAATATCACCAACTTCACATCCCATGATATATCTAATGCAATTTACAATAAGTTCGATTTCAACTTTTTTTGGAATGTTAAGTTCAACTGATGACTTATTCAATTATGGAATCATTCAGTTTACAATGCGTAATTCTAAAATCTTCTACTTTAGAAATTTCCCATTTTAGGTCTTTATTTTTAGGCATACACTTTCAATTTAAAGAATTTTAAAATGCAGTTTCGAAGACTTATTCAATTAAAAATTAAAAAGTTTGAAATTCAATTTTTTTAAAATAAAAAACGTATCAAGTTGAACAACTGTAAATATAAAATAATTAATGATTAATGATAACTGTATTGCGAGTATTAAAAATGGAAAAATAATTGATTTCACACGACGATTCTGAATCTGTTCAAAATTAAATAATTTACAGACTTGAACGTTAAAAACTGAACATTTTCAATTCGGAAGTCTCAGTATTTAAACAAATGTAAACGTCCGATTGAAACTTCATGAACTATTTTCAATTTTCAATTAATTTTAAATAATTAGGTTCATAATCCAACGCTTTTATTCAATTTCAAATTATTTTAATTTCTAAGTGAAAGCGTTGAATTTTGATACATAAATAACAATTGAACAATTAGTAATTTAAAATGACTTGAAATTAAAATAATTCTAATAATTTATTCTAATAATTATAATTCTGAAAATAATTTTAAAAATAGTTCTAGCTTAAAATTTCTTAAAATGATAACATTTTGAAAATTCACAAATTTATTGATTCATTCTTCAATTTAGAGCATTGAAAATAATAGCGTGGATTTATATTTTTTTAACCAGAAATCTTTGAACTGTATAATTTATAAAAGTTTAAAATTTAAAAGAGTTTCACTTTGAAAGCTTTACTTTTCACTTCAGTTTGAATTCGATTACTTCGAATGACACAATTTTTAGCTTTAAAAGTTGGAAGTGTTTAAATTTTTGTGGCCGGAAAAAAACGGACATTTTTTTCTTCCACTATAGCGGGTAGTAGCCACCCTGTTTTAAATATTTCAATAAGATTTCAAAAAATTTCAAAGATTTTCATTTTCAAAAAATTTCACAAAGATTTAAAAAAAAAATCCACAAATATTTCAAAGATTTCACCAAGATTTCAAAATTTCATAAGTATTTCAAACATTTCAAAATAATTCACAATTATTTGAAAGATTTCAAAAGTTTTCAAAACATTTCAGAAAGATTTGAAAGATTTCAGAAGATTTCGCAAAGATTACAGGGAGATTTCAAAAGTTTCAAAAGATTCAAGAAAAATTTCAAAGATTTTACAAAGATATCACGGAATTTACAAAGATTTCAAAGAGTTCACAAAGATTTCAAAGAATTCACAAAGACTTCAAAGATTTCACGAAGACTTGTACACTGGACTTTAAGAGTGCTCAATCCATCAATTTAAACGATTTTAAATTACGTTTTAAAAGTCTCTGATTGCAAATACTGAAAAGAAGTGAATCTTCGAATTCTTGTTAATTAAGTTTCATTTTGACTTACAAGTGACTGCCACGTGGAGCGGAGTGCTGTTATTTTCATCACAAACATTGGGATCGGCACCCAAAATCAGAAGTGCTTTTACTACTTCTGGTTGATTTTGTATAACAGCATAATGCAAGGGAGTCTGAAAAAAAATTAATATCCTTAAAAAAGATGTGGCTTTTTAAAAATGGTAGATTCCTGATTTCAATCCAATTTATTTCATTATGTTTCACTTATTTTTGATGAAATGAATTCTATTTATTTAAACACAACTAACCTTGCCCAAACTGTTTTCTGCATTAGCAAGCACTTTAAAATCTGGATGAAGTCCAAGAATCATTAGCAGAGTCTTCGTAATATCTGGTTGATTGTAACGTAGAGCAGCGTGAAGAGGGGTATCTCCATAAATTGTTAGTTCTTTCAATAAATCCATAATCTTATCTTTCACATCTGATGGATTTTTATTTTTGATAAGTTCTAAAATTTCTACTAGTACATCTCTGGCAAAAGTAGAGTTGTCCTGAAAAAAATGTTCTGATAAGAAACATCCCACAAAATCTTGAATCAACGGGAAACAATACGAGTTAATAATGAAGGAGGGAACAGGGAGTGCGGGACAAATAATAATAAAAAGGATTGGTTTGAGAAACAATGTAAAGAGCAGAGGGTTAAGGTTTGGAATAAACTGAAGGACTTCATAAAGACCAAAGGTAAGAACGGAAAGCTTTAGCAGAAGAAAAGGTAAGAACGAAAAGCTTTAGCAGAAGAAAAAAATTTTTAAGAAATTTATGAGAGGAAGAAAAGAGGGAAAAAGGAGACAAGATAGAAAAAAGTAGAGGAAAGCAGGAATACGGGGTGTTTTTGGAAAGCACTAGGGAATTTTAGAAATAAGAGAAGGAAAAGATTGAAAGGTAAAGGGAATGATAGATGGACCAAACACTTCCAAAACTTGTTAAGCGTGAAAAACAGTGATAAGTCGGATTCGAAAAAAGAAAATGAAAGGGAAAACAGAAGAGAAAGAGGCTACAGAGGGAGGCGAGGATGAACAAATAGAAATAGAGAAAGAAGATATTATAAACAGTGACACCTCATTCGAGGAGATGGCGAAAGCCATAAAAAAATAAAAAATGGAAAAAGCCGTAAGGAAAATAAAAAGTGGAAAAGTAACAGGGGAGGATGGAATGGAAGTAGAATTCATCAAGGGATTAACAAAATTATGGATAAAAGAATTACAGCCAGAATATTTTCTGTCTTTAAAAGGGGAAGATGACAATGAAACAGGAAACAACAGGGGTGTCTGCTTGATGGACACAGGTTATGAAATATTAGCGGGGATTTTAAATGAGAGAACAAGAGAGTGGATGAAGAAAAAGAGACTGTACAAAGGAAGCCAGGCGGGATTAAAAAAAAAGAAGGTCGACAAGAGTTCATATATTTGTATTGAACTTGCTTATTAATAATAAACTAAAGAAGGAAGCGGCTAAATTATATGTGGCTTTTATCGACCTGAAAGAAGCATTCGATACAGTAGACAGAGAATTATTTTTTGTAAAGTTCAAAAGATTAGGGATAAAAGGATGTTCAAGATACTGAAAGCAATATATATATATAGAAAAACAACGAATAAAGTGATAACAAATGAAGGGGCTACAAATGCTTTCGAAACCAAAAGATAAGTAAGACAGGCATTTCCTTTGAGTGCTTAACTGTTTAATATATTAATTGATGACATTGAGGATGGATGGGAGAGAAAGAGTGAAAGGGGGAGAGTGATAGAGAAAAAAAAGATGTTGTCACTTAAATTTGCGGATGACTTAGCTTTAGTTGCAGTTTACCCAGAGGGATTGACTTAAATGTTAAAGGCGCTTGAAGGATATGTAGGGGAAAATAGTCTAGAAATTAATGTTGTAAAAGCAAAAATTATGGTATTCAGAAAGAGAGGGAGAAAGAAAAAAGAGGAGGAATGGAGAATAGATGGAGTGATAGTTGAAATAGTTGACAGATATAATTATTTGGTTTATTGGTTTTCAACAGGAGGAACTAATAGAAAGTATGTCAAGACAATGGTGAATAAGTTGCAAAAAGCGGCAAATGCAGCTTAGGGTGTGATGAAGAGAGCAAGGATAGGAGAATAAGGAAGACAGCTATACATAATGGATATTATAGCTAAAACAGGGAGATTGTATGGAGTTGTGATAGGATGGGAAAAATGGGAGGAAAGGGAAATGGCACAAGGTAAATTTGTAAAGATGACCATGGGAATCGATACGAACACTCCTGACTACATCTAGAAAATGGAAGCGGGAAGAAATAGCTTTGAAATTGTGGCAAGAAATAGGGGCTAATAAGTATCTTTTGAAAATAATAGACATGGATGAAAATAGGTTACCGAAAATTTGTTTAAAGGAAGAGTTAAGAGGTCTGCAAAATGATAATCCTTTTAGTTGGGATATAAAAGATTAGACTCTGGATTGGATGTGTAAAGGGATCAGAAGAAAGGAGGTAGGAAAAAATCTGGAAAGGGGAGTAATAACCAGGAGGGATAAAGAAATTCAAAGGACCTGGAGCAGGATAGAAAAATCTAAGTATTGCAAATTCTATGGAGATGTGAAGAATAATAGGAAGGGAAAAATATTGGGACGATAAGAAAATAGAATATAGAGACAAGGAGAAGAAAAGGAAGTTTTAGCAATAGAAATTGAAACTAAAAAGACAGAACGGAGTAAATGTCAATTTTTTTATTTTTTCGGGAGGCTAGAACAGTCTTTCCAAAGATTCATTTTTATACACTGCATCATAAAAGACGTTTCTGATATATTGAAACTTTTTGTTGATAAAAATTCGCTAAAAAAATGAAATATGCCTAAAGGATAAAAAAATGTACATGCAGCAGATTTTTAGAACACACAGATGTGTGTATTTAAAAAATACATATATACTTATCTAGCTCAGCATACAAAGATATTTTGGATATCTAAGGGTTTTATACTTATCATACATTGACAAGTCTAAGCAAGTCAAAAACGGAAAGGAAAAATGTTTTCCACATTGACATTTTTTGGGTTTTAAACCATCTTTTTTCTAGCTATAAGCTTTAAACATTTTTTTAAATACTGAGAAACTTCTTACTGATAAAAGAAAAAGATTAGAAAAAAGGTAAGAAGTTGAAGAAATGAAAATAAAACACAAAATTTTGTATTTCTTATTTAAATTATGTTTTTTTATCTAATCTTGAACAATTAAATTTTCCAAAATAGTACCTTTACAATTTGTTTCTTTTAGTGATAGAAACTTACTGGGATTTTTAAGAATGTTTTTAAAAAGTTTTAGTGGTGCCGGTAAGTTTTTAAAGCTTTTAAAAATTTGAAATTTTTAAAATATATTCTATGGGTGCAAAAATAGTAGACATTTTTTGTATACTGTTTTAGGTAGCAAGTAAGAATATAAAATTCAAAATGATAAAAAAAATTTCTACTGAATACAAGAATTCTGTTTTGATGAAGAAAAAATGACTCTTTTGGATTCGGCTAGTTTAACATTTCTTTTTAAAGAGTTGAAAAATGTTTTACCTGAAGCTTGTTTAGTTAAAATTAGAGTAATACGCCATCATTTGTATTTTAAAACAAAAATTTTGTGTGTATGCTATTTTAATTTGAACTAAATATTATTTATTATTATTTATTGAACAACAGCATATTAATACATGTCAAATGATCCATAAGAACAGCTGTGATATTTGCTTGGGTCAATTTGGACTAAATAGGTTTCAAGTAACAAATTTTTTAACTTTTTAAAAGTCATTGTTAATCTAGCCAATTCCAAAAAAGTTATTTTTTCTTCCTTACAAAAGAATTCTTGTACTCAGCAGGAATACTTTTCATCATTTTCAATTTTGTATTCTTACTTGCTCCTTAAAACACTCCACAAAAATACTTTTATAAAATTTTAGCAACTATACAATACATTTCGAAAATTTCAAAAGTTTAAAAAACTTCCCGGCACAACTAAAACTGGTTTTTTTTTTTTTATTTGAAAAAATTCCAGAAAATTTTTGTCACTAAGAGGAAAAAATTGGAGGAGTATCGTTTTGGAAAATTGTACTTTTAATTTTTATGGGCCACCGCAATCTACATAATGCTTTTAATATATTTTTTCTAGATCGGTTGGAAAACTATCTTGAACAACTCGGGGCCTTTTACTGATATGAAATTATATATTTCATTTTCATTATTTTCTTCTAGATCCCTTCGAAAAGCTTTGAAATATTTGTGAAATCATTTACATTCTTCTTAACTGTCTTGAAATCTTTGAAATATTTTGCAAATCTTAGAAATTTTGTAAAAAAAAAAAAATAAGAAAAAGGGTCAGAATTCTTGATTTTAGATATTCTAGGAAATTTTTGAAATTCAAGGGGAAAAAGGGGGATTAGGTAAAAACGGGATGGGCTGAGAACCCTGAAACAAATTTTAATACTTACATGTTTGGAAGGCCCGTCACATACGTTTTCGCCCGGATCGATTTCTATAAGATTTATATAACCTTCATCAAATGCGTAGTACACTTTAACAACGAAAGGATAATTTCAAAGTCAGTAAAAAAAATTAGTACATACTTTCCATAAACTCGTCCATGTCCTTGATTGCCAAATTTAGTTCTTCCGAAGGCAGAATCGCATCTTTGAGTAGCTTCGTAAAATCTTCCGTACTTATTTGACAATTTATGTTCAAATTTTCGTTGGCAGCATGCGAAGATGAAAACTCAATACTTCCTGAAGTGGAGGTTGACAATCGAGCTCGTTTCTTGACTGCAGTGAAAAATATCACATAAAAAACTTAATCTTCAAAATTGAAGCGCAGGAATATTCTCCAAACTTTATTTTTCCTAATGTTTATTTTACCGAAATTCACATGACAGAAAAACAATTTACCACAATTTTTATTTATCCGAACTATCAATTTGCCTGACTTTATTGTTCCGAATTACTGTTTAGCATAGGTTGTTTTTCTGAATTTCTATTACATATTTTACCGAATAACCATTTGACATAATTTTTATTTTACTGACTAACCATTTGAAATCATATTTATTTTACCAAATAACCATTTGATATAATCTTCATTTTTCCGAGTTACCGTTTGATATAATTTTTATTTTTCCGAAAAACCGTTTGCCATAATTTTGATTTTTCCGAATTTCCACTTGGCATAATTTTTATTTTACTGACTAACCATTTGCCATAATTTTGAGTGTCCGACTTGATTTGTCATAATTCTTATTCTTCCTAATCGTCATGTAACATAAATTTTATTTTTCACAAAAACGGCGACCGCTTCAGAAATTCAAACTAGAAACTCTGAATGGCCTGTTTGAATTTCGTGCCATTATTTTTATGCGTACACAATTTTTATGAAAAATAAAATGTACGTTAAATGCTATTAAATGACGATTAGGAAGAAAGAAAATTATGACTAATGTTAATTTGGAAAACTAAAAATTAGGACATGTGGTTATTCGGCAAAATAAAAATGATGAGAAGTAGTAATTCGGTAAATGCCAGAGAATAAAATAGTAAATGCAGAGGGGAAGAAATTGCTAGAGTTTTGTGAGGAACGGGGATTAAGAATATTAAATGGAAGAACTAAAGGCGAGAACTAAAGGAGAGATAGTACGAAGGCAGAACAGTATGCAAAAGAAATGGAAAAACTTTGGGAATTAATAGAGGAGCGTATAGACGATTTGGAATGGGGAGATAGATGGGAAAAGCTCGATGAATCTACATGGAAAGCAACAGAAAAATTAGTGTCAATAATGAAGGTAGGAGGGAATGGGGAGTATGGGACAAATAATAATAAGAAGGATTGGTTTGATAGAGAATGTAAAGAGCAAAGGGTTAAGGTTTGGGATAAACTGAAATACTTCATAAAAACCACAGGTGAGAACGACAAGAAAACTTTAGCAGAAGAAAAAAAGAGACTTAAAGAAATTTATGAGAGGAAAAAGAGAGAAAAACTAGGGATAATGAAAAAAGGTAGAGGAAAGTACGAATATGGGGTGTTTTTGTAAAGCACTATGGAATTTTATAAAGAAGAGAAGGGAAAGAGTAAAAGGAATAAGGGGTAATAGATGGATCGAGCACTTAAAAAATTGGTTAGGTGAGGTAAACAGTGATAAGTCGGATTCGAACAAAGAAAGAAAAATGGTACACAAAGGAGGGAAAACAGCAGAGAAAGAGGCTACAGAGGGAGGGGAGGATGAACAAATAGAAATAGAGGAAGAATATATTTCAAACAGTGATATCACATTTGAGATGTCAAAAGTCATAAAGAGAATGGAAAGTGAAAAAGCAGCAGGGGAGGATGGAATTAAAGTGGAATTCATCAAGGGATTACCAA
The DNA here is from genome assembly GCA_032362435.1 of Melikaiella ostensackeni. Classification (NCBI taxonomy): domain Eukaryota; kingdom Metazoa; phylum Arthropoda; class Insecta; order Hymenoptera; family Cynipidae; genus Melikaiella; species Melikaiella ostensackeni. Next base: position 770,158 of record JAUMHM010000085.1, read on the forward strand.
AATGATACATAAAAGAATTACACATAATATAAAACAGATTCTGGATAACTGATAGACTAGGAAGAGATTGGGAAAAAGCCGAAATACATAGTTCCTATCTTTAGGAAGGGAGATGAAAATAAAACAGGAAACTACGGGAGGGATTCTCCTTGTTAGACACAGGTTATAAAATATTAGCGGTGATTTTAGATCAGAGAATAATAGAGTCGATGGAGAAAAAGCGACTGTACGAAGCAAGTCAAGCGGGATTCAGAAAAAGAAAGTCGACGAGAGATCATAAATTTGTGATGAACTCGGTTATTAATAATAAACTAAATAAGGAAGGGGGTAAGTTATATGTGACTTTTATCGACCTGAAAAAAGCATTCGATACATTAGATAGGGAATTGTTATTTGTAAAGCTCAAAAGATTAGGGATAAAAGGGAAAATGCTTGAGATGCTAAAAGCAATATATAGAAGAACAACAAATGAAGTGATAACAGAAGAAGGGACTACAAATGCTTTCGAAACAAAAAGAGGAGTAAGACAGGGATGGTCTTTTCGTGATACATTTTTAAATATATTAATTGATGATATAGAGGATGGATGGGAGAGAAAGAATGAAGGGGGGACAGTGAAAGAGAAAGAAGATATTTGTACTTAAATTTGCGGATGACCTAGCTTGAGTTGCAGATTACCCAGAGGGAAATGTTAAAAACGCTTGAAGGATACGTAGGGGAAAATGGTCTAGAATTAATGCGGTAAAATAAAAAATTATGGTATTCAGAGAGGGAGGGAGAAAGAAAAAAGAGGAGGAATGGAGAATACATGGAGAGATAGTCGAAATAGTTGATAGATGCACTCGAACTCCAATATACGGACAGTTTCGGGAGTTGCTTCGCACTGATCTTGCTCCTAAACCAGCTCCCTCGAAACGTAAACAATCAGGGCCGTATGAACCATTTCCTAATATTACGCAATCTCCGATCGTGAGTACGAACGTCAGTACCCGCGCACTGCGCCTTTGTCTATACGCTGATGGTGTTTCACGCTTGGCTGAACACCGCCTCTCACCCCGCGAACTGAGAAACTGCGTGGGCCAGCAGTTCTAGAAAGGCCTCAACTGGATGGGATTATATGAGAGTTCGAGTGTATAAATATTTAGGTTATTAGTCTTCAACAGAAGGAACTAATAGAAAGTATGTCAAGTCAATGGGGGGTAAGTTGCAAAAAGCGGCAAATGCAGCTTGGGGTGTGATGAAGAAAGCAACGATAGGGTTATTAGGAAAATGGCTATATATGTAGGATGTTTTAGCAAAATCAGAGGTATTGTATGGAGTTAAGATATGGGGATGGAAAAGATGGGAGGAAATGGAAATAGTACAAGGTAAATTGGTAAAGATGGTCATGGGACTCGACAGGAACACTCTAGATTACATCTGGAAAATGGAAGTGGGAAGGAATAGCTTTGAAGTTGTGGCAAGAAATAGGGCTAATGAGTATCTTTTGGAAATAATAGACATGAGTGAAAATAGGTTACCGAAAATTTGTTTGAAGGAAGAGTTAAGAGGTCTGCAAAATGAGAATCCTTCTAGTTGGGGAATGAATGTAAGAAAAGCTTTAAGGGATGTAGAAGTCGGTGAAACTCTGGGCTGGATATGTACAGGGATCAGAAGAGAGGAGGTGGGAAAAAATCTAGAAAGAGGCGTAGTAACCAGAAGGGATCGAAAAATTCAGAGAAACAGGATAGAAAAATCTAAGTATTACAAATTCTATGGAGATATGAAAAATAATTTAGGAAGGAACAAATATTGGGACGTCAAGAAAATAGAATATAGAGACAAGGAGCAAAGGGCTAGGCTGCGGTGCGGAAATGTCAAGAGCTGAGTGGAAAAGGTAGAGCAGCGGATAAATAACAGCTGTGGAAGTGAAGTGACGAACAAAATTTCCTTAGCATTATCAGCGAAACCGAACCGCAGCCTATACAGATGCGCAAGGAAAGTTGAAAAGGCATCTAGAGAATAAGAAAGGAGAGGAAGAGAGGAGCATATAAAATGGCAATTCGGTAAAATAAAATTATGTTAAATAGTGATTAGGTAAAATAAAAATTGTGTAAAATGGAAACTCGGAGAAATAAAAATTATGCAGAATAGTATTTCGAAAGAATAAAAAGGATGTGAAATGGCAGTTCAGTAAAATAAAAATGATGGGACATAGTGATTCGATAAAATAATAAAAATGATGTAAAATAGTAATTCGGCAGAATAAAAATAATGTAAAAGAGTGATTTGGTAAAATAAATATTAGAGAAAATCAAATTTAGGGTATATTCATGCACATCTTCAAAATTTTTGCCGATTTCGATTTGAGATCATCGAATCTTACTTTGTTGTAGTTTTTCACTCGCTTTGTAGGTGAATCTAACACTGTTAGAAAATGCACCATCGGTAGGCCTTTCTAGCTTAATATATACTTCCTTTGGAGACGTAATATTTAAGTCCTTATACGCTGGTGTTCTAAAGAAAGTAAAAATCGGTAACTATTATTTAATATGTATTCTACTATAAAATATCAAGAGTCAAAGCAAAAAAAAACAAGAAAGGTACCTAAAGACGATTGCATATTGGTGATGTACATCAAGTTCTGAAAATTTTCCGTAATCGCACCAGATTTCGTTGTCAGACTCATCCAATTCGTAAAACTTAATTCTTATATTTTCTGGAAAAGCAAAAAAAAATTATCTAGATTTATTATTCAATATTTTTGTTAACAGAGTTGCTAAAAGACCTGGAAGACCAGGAAAAGTCATGAAATTTTGAAAAAATTCTAGAAAACCTGGAAAAGTCATGGAATTTTTTTTATCGCACCTATTTCAAAGTCTTAAAACAGAAATATTGGCTCAAAAAATCAGATAAATTCTAATGCACATTATAGCAAAGGGGTTTTTTATGTCATTCTTTTTATGACATTTTTCAATAAAACTCATAATGTATTAATGCAGAAACTCAATAGCTAGAAATAAAATTTTTTTTCTGCGATTGAAAATTGTATTTTTAATCACCCTCCAAAGTTGAGACAACTTGCGCTTCAAGTGAGTGATTTGTTTTCCTGAATTGAAAATTCGATTTTTGGGAACATTTTTTTTCTCTCCTAAAAAATTATCAAAATACTGGAAAAAACACGAAAATTTGCCCGGTTTATTATAGTTTTTCTTCTTAGTATTCTCTCAATACCTGCAGAATATTGTCACTAATGATGTCGATTTTGAATCAAAGCCGATTTTGAACTTACTTTTTCCAACTTTTTCGACCAAAATGAAGATCTCGTCATTTCCTTCACAGCTGCATGCGTGCTTATCAATACGACAAATCTTCAACTCTCCTGTTAATGCACTTTCTGTACATAAAAAATAAGGCATGATGAAATTCTTAATCAATAATATGAAGTAAAAGTTTCTTGTGAGAAATACGTTTAAGGGTGATTGTGAAAAAGTTGACAACTTAAGTCATTTTCCATTTTTCCCTTGAATAATTTTTTCTAAAATTATCTCAGTAAAGTACTTATATAAAAGCACAATTTAGTAAAGTTTCAAAAATTTAGACGACTTCGTTTAAAAATTATAAATAAAAAAGCACACAAAATGTCTTCTCACGCACTTGTCCCAAACTATATATTTAAAATGAAAAATTCAGTTCAGGACTTTAAAAATCAGTTGAAAGTCTGTCTATGAAGGTTGACTTCAAATAACAGTAAATAATGATCACTATTTTTGAATAATATTTTTTTTTATAAAATGTCCAGTAACGCTACATATAAATTCATCATACTCACGGTTCCGTTGAAATGACTTCAACCCAAAGGTGAGAACACTACACATTTTGTTCTATTCTTCTATCGGGGATATCTCATAACTATTTTTCAACAAGAACCAAAATTTTCGCCGGAGCCGTTTCTCTTATAACCAGCTTTATTTTTTTTTTATCGAAATTGTTTTTCTCGGAAACGAAGCGAGATACGGAAAAAAGGTAAATTGACCAATTAAATTTTATGATGTGTATTGTGTAAAGCTATAATTTTTCTGAAAAAGTTATCACGTATAGTATTGAATATTTTTAGTATAAAAAACATGCCGGCGTGGGAATATGCTTAATCCTTGAGCTAAAAATAATTAATTCGAACGTGCGAGAAAATACGAGTAAGAAACTCAAACTTTATATACATACTCGTATTTTCCACATATGCTACACATATATCCAGGTAAGCTGTGATGGGCAACATAATTTTAAAACAATTTCTCAATGTAGATTTTTCATTTATTCTTGATAATGAACATTTCTTTCGCTCTTTTGAAAAAAAACTTGATTAGGATTTTCAGCATATATAGAAGCATGATCTTTCGGCATTTTTGAATGTGATACTGAATCAACCGCGATTTCATATTTAGAATAAAAAAAGGTTATAATAAGGAAATGACATTTAAAAACAATTGAAAAATGGTTATGTCGATAATTGTAAATACTTTTTTGCAACGCATGCATTAAAAATGCGAGTTTTTACGCCCGTTTCACGTGACAAAAATGGTCGATTCGTGACCGATGACGTCAGTTTGTTTTTAGAGGGGTAAAAAGTGCTTTTGTCTCGATGATGCAGGGGCAAAAGTGATTTTAGCATGTTCAAAACGGTGCCTTTGGTGGCACCATCTGGCACAGTTTCGGTGAAGCCTTTAGTCAGTTTCAAAGTGACAGGCAATGACTGGCTTTGGCGTGCGATGTTCACATAATGTTATTTCGTCAAACAGTCCGAATCGAATCACTTTTGAGTTTTGACACGCTTCACGGGCTTTTAAAAACTCTCATCTTTAATGCGGATCTTGCAAAGAGCATCGTGTGCATTTTGGGACAAAAGCGAAAATTTCAGACTCGTGTGATTGCTGCTCTCGCTTCACTCGGGCGGCAAACTTCACGCTCCTCTCAAATCAGCCGCTTTTGTTCCTTAGCACACATACTACTCTCTAACACAAAAACTGTGTGAAAACTAATTTTTTTCACCTTAAAATCGAAAAATCAAGTTTAAAAAAAAGACTGAGATAAAAAAATGTGACAGCCCCTTCTTATAGAACTTTTTTTAAGAAACAAATTTTCTTTTTCAACTTTTTTCATATCTCGCTTTGTTTTCGAAAAAAACTTAAAATTTCGATATTTCAAAAATTAAAGATGTTTTTTTTTCAAAAATGACTTCGGCGAAAATTTTAGTTTAAAAAAAAATATATTTGCGAGACATCCCCGATACAAGAACACATAAAAAATGTTTAGTGTTCGCACCTTTGGGTTGAAGTCACTTCAAAGGAACCGTGCACTATAAAATGAGAGGGTATTTGGAAACGCTGAAATGAAAATCAAATAAATCGTGAAAATAGTCATTTTTTCCACATTTCAAAATATTTTTATCTATTCTGCACATATTTTGAAAAGATTAAAATTTTTGTTTTGTTTTGTCATAGTCTCATGTCTTGTCACGCAACCTTTAATACCGTGGAAAATTCATATCCATCACAAATGATCTCTTAGTTTTATATTTTCATACTCTTGTATTACCCTTAATTAAAAAAAAATATTTTAATTTTCAATTTTTAGAAAAGCTTACTTAGATTATTAATGGGATGTGAATAAACGCAGTCTGTTAAAATCTGCAAAACTCCATTGGAATCCCTATAGAATGCTTGAAAGCAAAGAGCGACACTGTTGAGGTTCATAGTCTTTGCTGCCTCTTCAGCCTCTTGGTTAATCTTGGAAACAAAAATAACATACCATTTCAAGAACATACTAAGGAGGTTTTATGGTAGGGGAAAGTAAACATACTTTTGTTAGGTCTGTGACACTTAACGTTCGCGCATTCACATTTTTCTGTTGCAGCCTTTCCAAGGCTTCAATTTTCTTTTTTCGTACCAACTCCTCCTTAATGTTTTTTTTTGCCGTATGTATAATACCCATTCCGTTAAAGCTAAAACACAGTAAGAAAAATACGAAATACAAAATATGAAATAATTTTAGCAGATTGCAACGGAAAAAGAATACTCAAAAAATAAAGCGTTACATTAAATTACATACGCAGCCACGTGTCCATTTTCTTCAGAGACTTCAATTTCATGAAAATTATCTAATTCTTGATTGCCTTCCCTCTTTACCAAGTGATGGGCGTGAGGCATTCTATTTTCCTCTTCAGATGTTACAAGAGAACATCTGATCACAGCGTTTCCAAGATAATTAATAAGCTGGAAATTTAAATAATTTAGATACTATCTAAAAGGGAGATGATCAGAGTTGGGATTTTCTTTAAATCTCTAAATTCCCTACAAAGAGTCCAGTGGATGACTATTAACTTGCAAAAATATTATTGTTATTAATACAAAATTCGCTTTTTTCTTGAATTTTCAATTTTCATCAACCTTCAACAGTTGAATTTTTAAAAGTTGAATTTTCAGCAGTTGAAAATAGCAATTCGACACAAACAAACTTTACACAACAAAAATCTCTGAATTTCCTTGACTTAAAATTTCACTGAAATCCATGAAAATCCTTTAGAATCTCCTGAAATCCCTTGATATCTTTGGAAATATGTTTAAATCCATTCAAATCTCTTAAGTCTGTTAAAATCCGTAGAAATTCCTTGAAATCTTTAAACCCCTTTTGAATTCCTTTGAAACCCTTGAAATACAGGACTAGGATCGACTAGAAGGCTTAAAAATGTCGCATTAATTGTATAAAATTACAAAAACAGTCGCATCGAATTTCGAAAAAAATCCTAAAAAAGTCGCATGAAAATTAGCAATAGTAATAGTCATTCAGGGTGAAGGATTCCAAATCTGAGTTTACAATTTTTTTTTTCTTGACTGTTAAGCTTGTCAACTTGGATTATTTTTAAATGAAAGAAGTTTATATTTGCGTGAATTTTTCACTTATGTTGCCTTCAATTCTAAATTTTGTTTATTTAAAGGTATTGAAATTAGTATACTTTTAAATGTCTTATTTTAAAAGTATCAATGTGACTAACATTCAAACTAAATAGCGAGGTCTAAGAAAACGGAAAGAAGTCGATTAGTCGCTTTTTTCTTCAAAGCCTCAAAAACTCGCATTTTCTCAAATAAGTCGAAAAAATTCGAAAAAGTCCCACGATTTGAGCACCGAAATATTTAGAAATTTGTAGAAATCATTTCAAATAAAATAAATTAAATTTATTTCCTAAAGTTATCAAGAAACCCATTGAAAATTTTAAATTTCCCAAAAATCTTTGAAATACTTGGAGGACCTATAAGATCCCTTAAATCTTATGCAATACATTCTCGAATAAATATTTCAATTAATACTCATCCAATGGACCCTCAGTAGGGAATTTATGATATTAAAAAAATCCTAACTCTGATCACCTTCTTGTAAACTAAAATTATAGTAATAGTGCTGATTCTGTGAAATGATAATAATATGTATCAAAACTTACTTCCACAGTGGGAACTTCCTTTTTCTGAGTCGTCTCATCTTTTTCACCCAAAAGACACCCATGCGTCCCCATCATCTCAGATTTGTATCGAAATCGAAATTTATCGACGGGCTGTACCAAAATCTTGATTTGCGGCAGCCCAAGGACTAAGAAGTGAAATTAAAATTAAGTTTCTACCTGACTTACAATGCACTACAAAATGCAGATTTCAAAAATAATTATAAAAACCTGTGGCACCCGGAAAGGTGATATAATCCGTGGCATGATTTGGAGATGCCTCATCAATCGACATTGGAGACATCTCTAAGCCGCTAATGCCCAAAGATTCCATTGAGCTTGGACTATAATTTCCAACTGTGCTCATTTGCGTCGTTCCTAAATTAAATAAAAAAAGGAAATATTTAAAAAAATTGAAGTTTCAAAAACACGTTGGCGAAATGTGATTAAGCTTTTAATACCCTTAAATTTTTAACGAACTTGGTTTTTTAAAATAATACTGTAATACAATAGAATCAAGGCGTTTCTCAATTTCATCTTTTTTTTTACAATTTTTATTTAAATATCTTTAATTTATCATCAAAAACGAGAACAGTAGGATGAAACGAGAAAATAATTCTTGTTTAACAGACCCCTGTTTTTAACAAAAAAATTAAAAATAACACCTTAGAAATGACAAAGAGATTTTCTTCTGATACATTTGAGGACTTTCTGCTAATAAAAATTCGATGAAAAAATGTCGTTATCTAACATAAAAAATGTAAATTTGGAAAATACTGAGTTGTGTTTAAAAAAAATTATATTTATCTAACTGAGCTTAAACAATATTTTGGATATTTGAGGGCTCGTTTGAGGGTTTCCTACTTATCAAAATACACTAGAAAAAATTGACAAGTCTAGAGAATGAAAAACTAGAAAAAAAAAATTTAAAACCCCATGAAAATGACTACGTGGAAGACATGTTTCCTTTCCGATTTTGATTTCTAAGAGATGTAAATTTTTTCTAGTGCATTTTCATAAGAAGTAAACTCTCAGATGACCAAAATATCTTTGTAAGGTCAGTTAGATAAATACAATTTTTCAATACACACATCTCTGTTTTTAAAAAAATTGGCACGAAAATCGTTTATATAAGAAAGCAATTTTTAAATAAAATTTTTACGGGAATTTTCAAAAAGCCTGCGGGAAGTGTACGGAAATATTTCATTTTGGTTCTCCGCTGGACACCCTGATAGTGAAAGAAATGATTAAAAAGATAAACTTCTTATGA
>JAUMHM010000085.1:786018-797840 GCA_032362435.1 Melikaiella ostensackeni
ATGCCATCGTTATCCGTGAGCATTTGGCTAAAAACGAAACGAATACCATCCAACAACCACCGAATTCACCTGATTTGCCTCCCTGCGACTTTTTCCTATTCGGTCGACTCAAGAAACTGCTCCGCGAAACGCGTTACAGCACCCAAGATGAGGTCATGGAAAAATCGAAGATGGCTCTGATGGCTATACTGCAAACCGATTGTAAAAAATGTTTCGAGGATTGTATCAAGCGCTGGCATAAGTGCATTGCAGTCGATGGGTAGCACTTTGAAAGGGACAATATTAATTATGATGAATAAACTTGTATTTTTGATTTTAAAAATAAAGGCCTAAAACTTTTTGATCAAGGTGGTATCGTTCTTTCAGGAAAATGGTGATATCGGAATTAACACGTCAGAATTAGCTGTTATTCAAAGGGTCAAAGAATTTATTTTAGCAAATCTTGATCTCAACAGAAAAAATCTATAAGCGAATAAGCTGTGATTTAAATTCGTTACGTACTAAGTTTGAAAAATGTTCTTTAGTCATAATATTATGCTTTTAATAAGGAAACGAATTTAAGCCAAATGTTTCATGCTTTAAATTCATATTTTCTAACAAAGTTGCATTTTAGTAACATATGTAAATGCTTTTATATGTATGTCTAATTGTGTATACGAATGTATACAAAACAAATATTTTCAAGAAAAAAAATTAATTTATATGGTTATGCACGAATATTTTCGTATAAATTTATTGATAATGAATATTCACAGATTTACTTTAACCCTTTCGATTAATACATCAAATTAATCATTTAATAATAGTTATTTAACATGTTCTTTTTGCTTTAACTTTTTGTTGCAACTCGTAATTTCGATTAAAGTTTAAAGATCAATATCTCATTTTCTTACTGAAAACATTCATAATTCCTCAGTTAATTAGAAATAATATAAATTAAGTTATTAACGGATATCTTTCTAAAATGCAATGAGAGTTATCGAACATTGAAATTGGATCACATCAATTGCGATTTGCAGAAAATATTGAAGAAAAAAGGCAAGATGTCAAACAACTTTTATCAAATGAATGTATACAATACTATACATAATAGAAGAACCCAAACCATATCTTCCGAAACTCATTAGGATTAGTAAAAGGTTTATTTTTTCCTTTTTTTATAAGTTGTCATTTATTATATTTTGAGGTTATGTAGATAACAGGTTGATCTTTCTTAATAACCTTTTAGTTTTTGATTCAAAGCTTATCATATTTATTTTCCTTCATTCAAAGCAGAGGGGAAATAACTTCAATTTATTAAATTAAATATATACATACTCTGAGAAAAAGAATAAAGATTTTAACCTAGCATGTAAACACAAACACATCCATTCACACATATTTATGGCATTCTTACGCATGCGCGCACTTAATATCGTGCTACTAGAGGGGGTATCCGATAAGTCCTCAATTCCTGGAGTTTTCCGCCCCTGCAGCCCCGAAGTTGAAAAGTTATCGGAGTTGGACTGTACTATCCAGGTGTCCAGGTAAGTGGGAACTCACCCGGAAACGGCGTACCTCTACAGACAAAATGCGGCCCTGAGAGTATTTTATTACCATCTTTGTCGCTCTTATGGTGTTAACCGCGACCTTGCCCTGCTGAACGCTGCCAGAGAGATGGACTCAGTTGTTAAGAACGAGAAGTGCCGCAATAACTACAAGTTCAAGCCAAAAGTCCCTATTGAACACTCGAGGCGTGTGATCGAATTCTCGGCTTCGGCTGAGAGGAACATCACAATCAAGGAGAAGGAAAAGATGGAGAGGTATCGAGACCTTAAAAGGGAGCTGCAACGAATGTTCCGAAAATATTCCGAGCTGTTATATTATACATATAATATGGACGACGTAAAAATAAAATGATAAAAATGAGCTGATTGACGCCGCAATTAGATTGCAATTAATCGTAGCAGATAAAGGCTTTTCCTTTCAATACGATAAACAATTTTTAAATTGAAAAAAGGCAACGTTTCTAGGTCCATAGTTTTTATTTCCAAAGAATGATTGCACATACAAAAGATTACATGTTAATAATAATATATTTCTTACCTGTATTGCAAAACGGTCTTTCAGTCCTGAATGATAGTTAAAAAATTTAATTGCAAAATTTAAGAAATAAGATAGGAAAAAAAGTTGCATCTTGTAGAGGACGTTAAAGTGAGATTTTTCAATGTTTTGTGGTTGTTTAATCCTTTTTTAACTCAGTTTTATCCAAAAAATTTAGAAAATATTTATAGTTGTTTTATCCACCTTAGCCTGTGATGTCGTAACATTTTAAATCAACTTTTTTGATATAGGTATTTATATTTAATTCGGCCTCAGATGAGAAAAAATAAACCAAAATTGAGCGTAATTTCGCGTTATATCTTGGATTTTCAATTAGAAATATTAACGCGCGCTATAACATTTTTTTAACGAGAATGTGGTTAAAACTGATTTAATTTAAACTGGTTGTTGAAATTAAAGAACTGTGGGGTTTGGTGAAGTAAAGAAACAATGTTTCTTCGTCAAGAGAAAATGGCATAGGAATTTATCATTCAGAGTGTTCAAAAAAATAAATTTATAGCTGCATCATTTAGGATTGAATAATTATGATTTAAACGTTAGAGAAATGAATTAGCATATTTCTGTTACTTAATAATTTTGCTTCAAAGTGAATTAATATTACTCGACCAGAATTTAAAAAATTGCAAAAGGGAAATTATTAAGTAACTGTGATAAGCTAATTAACATTAAGTAATTTAATATTACGTCAATTGTGAACCAAAACACTTTAATTACGATACTTTATAGAATTAAAGATAGGTGATAAGGACTTAAAAATAATTTGTATCAATAAAAGGGTAATAATAATGAAGAATTGAGTAAAATACTTTTCGTTCCTTCAACCCATTCTTTTTCTCCTTTAGAAAATAAAGGAGTTAAACGAATTAATGGAAGAAAAGGAAAAAGGGGTGAATTTGATCATAGGGGAGATTTCAATGCAAGGACAGGAGACAGAGGAGGAAAAGAATGGGGAGACGAAGGGAATGTAGATTGGGAGGAATTCCAAAGACAAAGTAGTGAATGGAGAGGGATGGCAATTAATGAGGAGGAAGAAGTATGGAAAGTAGTAAATAGGGAGAGGAAAAAAAGGAAAAGAGTTAATCGGAAGATTGAAATGTTGAAATGGAAAAAATATTTTATTGAATTGTTAGGCGGAGTGGAAAAGAAAATAATGAAAGACGGGAAAGGAGGGAATGGAAAAGCACGAAGAGGATATCACAAGGAAAAAAACAGCGAGGGCGATAGGGTTATTGAAAAAGGGAAAGGTAGCAGGTTCAGATGAAATCAGGATATATTCTAAGGAAATTTTAACATTGCCCATCGGACGAGTGGTCTGTCACGCCAGCTAAAAAAACAAAACAAAAAAGAGGTCATCGGATTCCGTATTTTGGAGGAGGGTGGGAATCTGTAGTGAGTTTTTTTTAAGACTGATGTGAGATAGATATAGATAGAGATAGATAAAGCTATGAAGCAAAAGGTGATAAGAAAAGGTTTGATGAAAAGAGTAGCAAATATCTTTAGGGAGACAAAAAGTAAGGTTAGGGTGGGAAAACAAATTGAAGATATCTTTTGGTAGGCTAGAGGTGTAAGGCAGGGTTGTTCTCTAAGACTGCTCCTGTTTAATATATTAATTCCAAATTAGGAAAAGGAGATAAAGAGAATAGGATGGGGAGGAGTATGGCTAGACAAAGAAAAAATATATACACTGATAGATAGAGAAGTTGCAAGAGAGATACGTATGTTGGACGGACATTAGAGGTAGACTGGAGGTCATGTGGTAAGAGAAGAGGTTCAAAGGGATAAATTAAGAATAAGGGTGGGTAAGAGGGCGAGAAAGTATTACAAAGTGGTGAAAGAAAGAGGACCGTAGAGTTAACGCGATGGAAAGAAGAAAGAAAAGTTTTTTAGAGTTCGAGGAATAGGAGAAGAAGGAAATATAGACTATAAGGAATTGTAAAAAATATATAGAGAAAGACAGGTAATAGATAAAAGGGGGAGGATAGTGGAATCATGATACAATAAATGGTATAAGGTGATAAAAAGAGAAAGATTGCCAAAATATTTGGAAAGAGGATGGGGGGGGGGAGCAGATGGATGTGAATAGCTAGATGGAGACTGGAAAATGAAGTAAAAGAAGCAATGTATTGAAAGAGGGCTGAAAACGAAAATTGCAGAGTATTTGAATTTTGGAGGAGGAGGGACTGAAAGAAGAATGGCTGAAAGAGGTAGAAAAAGCTAGAGAAGTTAAAAAAGAAGAATGAGGGAGTGTGGGGAGACAGAATGGAAAGCATGAGTGGGAAGGAAAGGAAGAGAAAAAGGAAACGAAAGTCACATAGAAGCATAAGGGTAGTTAAGATTGTACAGTAATATTATGTAAAATAAAGATGTAACGGAACGGAAGTTATGTAATTCCTAAGAAGGTACATTATAAATAATGAATTGAGTAATATACTGATAAAGAATTTATTTTCTTATAGAAGATAATCACAACATAGCAGTCCATACCTGTAGGGTGTAAAAGCTATCACACCTTAGAATGCAGAGGAGATTTACGATTTTCTGGACCAAAAATCGCCTAGTATATGCGTTAACGTTATAGCGAGAATTCTTAGAATAAAGAATTATGATTGTAATTTGCAGAAGGTAAATGGCACATGAGTTAATTTTTGTTGTCCTTCCAATGCAATTTGGTACTGAAGAAAGATCTCTCGCATTGTAACGATTCTTAACATTATTTTGGGCTCTGGTATATGTTGGACATAGTACGTTTCAATTGGGTACACCGTCACTTTCTCACTTATACAATTATACATTCGTGGGAATAAAAGTCGTACAATAAAATACAAAATATATTGAATTTTTCCCCTCTCTCAATCACATCATTCTACTCTTAAAATCTTAAAATCAGTTTCTCATATGTACAAAGAGTATCTAAATGGCCAAGCCACCAATACTGAAACATAACATAAATAATTTAACCTCACAATCTAATAAAAAAGAAATGCATCTCTTAATTAAAATTTTGAAACTTGAAATCGAACCTTACATCATCTTCAATCTTACATCATCGAATTGAATCTTAAATCCTAGTCTCGATTCAAATTTTTAAAATTACAATCTCACTTCTCTAAAACTAAAGTACAAAAACGCCTCCTTAAATACTAAGTTTAACTCCTGCGAATGTGGCTTGCTTTGGGTTTGTTTGGCATGCGAAGAACTTCAGCGTACGACATATCCAATCGCTTAAGCTTAGCAATTTCCTGTGAGGCCGCACTGGGTTTATAATCCTTATACTCAAAACTCGAATTGCTCTGATCGCTTGAATTCCTCGAGAACGAGCTGTTTGAGTTGTTTGAGTTTTGTCTCCGGTCTCTATTTCTGCTCGGATAAAAATGAGTCGTGTGTCCATTCCAGGCTCCACCATCCAATTCTGCAGTCGTCAAAGGCCGGAACTTCCTCTTTCCTCCACTGTTCGATTTAGCATGCATGATTTTAGGATTCGTAGTTGGGATGATGTCAGGCGTATTGGGTGGCTCCACATTGTTTTTCTTCGGAGTACTCTTCTTCACTGACTTCTTCCTCGTCTGAATCGACAAATAATCCAATTGTTGACGCTTATGGTTATGAAGAGGTCTGAGAACAGGTTCTGTTTTCTCCCCTTCGGGTTTGTGCCTCTTATCAAAAACAGGTGCATGAACCCTGAAGACTGGTTCAGAGGCGACTGAAGATATCGTGGAGGACATGACACTTTGGGTGTCGTCAGTCGTTTCACTAGTGACGTCATCAACTGAAGGGAAATTTTGAGACATGTTTGAAATTTCAGTACTGTTGGCCTGTGGTAATTTCTCTCCCTCGATTTTAGTTTCTGCAGCTCGTTTGAGGACGCTGAAGATTTCGCTGAAGATTTGTCTGTATTCTGGAGTCTGATTGAAGCGACTTTCGAAGGTGCTGTTGTCATCATAAATGCTCAATTTGCAATTATCGCCGTCTGCGATCGAGCAGAGTAGAGAACCGGGTCGACCTTCGGTTTGAGTTGATTTGTTGCTCGTCTCATCGGAGAAACCAGAGGATAAGGTTTCCGCTTCGGAGAAGTCTGTAGGGGTTCCAGAAAAGGCTTTCTTCTCTGATTTCTGGGTCTTCCTGTGTGATTTTCCGTTGGAGGTCTTTTCTTCGAGATGATTTTCCGGCTCGGTTTGTGCGTTCTGGAAGTTGTTGAATTCTCCGGACATTTTGAGTTCTTCCTGAAGAGAGAGACATGGATTTGGGATGTTCGTTTTGAAACGGGAGGCGGAGTAGCCCTTATCTTCCATGAAGCTCTTGTAACTTTCTGCGACTTTGGTGCAAGCATCGCCCAGGATATCGTCCATTAACCCAATCTTATTGTTTGTGTCCTGCACACAACACAAGATAATTTGTGTCATTTTTTAGATATTAGTTAAAAAGTCCATGTGCATTAGGGCGGCGTGAAAATGCTAAAATTAATCGAATCGTTTGAGCTGACAGAGCGGTTAACAACTTGACTTCACGAGAATTTCAGTGATTTCAAGTGACTTCATGAGAATTCAGATATTTCAGGAGATTTTAAGAGAATTCAAGAGACTTAAAATGATTTCAAGTGATTTCAAGTGAGTCCAAATATTTCAAGAGTCTTCAGTGACTTCTGGAGATTTCAGAAAATTTTCGGAGAATTCACTTCAAGAGATTTCACTAAATTTACAAGACTTCATTAATTTTACAAAGCTTCTATTCATTTCACTGCTCATTCCATAACAACTGACTTCAGGAGATTTTAAGGCAATTCAAGTGACTTCAAGAGAATTCTTGTGAATTCAAGTGAATTCAAGATACTTCAAGTGACTTCATGAATTTCTGAAGAATTCACGGACTTCAAGAGAATTTAAGTGACTTCAAGTGTCTTCATGTGAATTCATCCGACGCCATGTGACTTTATGGAATTCAAATGGATTCAGATATTTTAGGAGATTTTAAGATGATTCAAGTTACTTCAAATGAATTCAAGTGAATTTAAGTGATTTCAATTTACTTCAGATACTTCTGTTCTCATTTTTTATTTGAAAATTAAAATTTTCGAAAATGCAGAAAAAATTCTTATTAAATAAAAAAATATGGCGAGTTTTTTATATGCGCAGGAAAAAGTTGAATATGTCGAATCTTAAATTTCTTCAGCTTGGACCAAAGAAACATGTCATCATTTTGCTTTTTCGAAAAAAAATGTTCGTGCTTCAGGAATTTTGTCATTTTTGGATTTTGTATTCTTTTTGCAATTCTGGAACGTTTTAAACACCACGAATTTTTTTCTTGAAAGCAAAATAACATGTTTCTTTCATTTAAGCTAAAGAAATTTCACGTTCAATCTAGTCAACGTATTCAAAAAAAGTTTGAATCTAACTCAATTCAAAAAATCATGTTTTTTGCACATGGTGAAAAATTCTAAATTGAGCAAAAAATTGTTTTTTTAATTTATAATTCCTTTTATTATTGTTCACTAGTAAAAACTAAATATATAAAAAATCGCCATCATTTTTTAACCAATATGATTTTCTTTTAATTTCAAAAATTTGAATTTCGAAATACAAAAACAGAACGGAAAATAATAACCGATTTCAATTATTATTTTTTTTTTTTTTACTTTTTTCGGGTGCCAACCCACACATTTTTTTCACTGGGCTGCAACGATTCGGTTAATTTTAGCATTTTCACTCCGCCCTAATGTACATTTCTAGAATTTTTTGCTCTTATGTAAATAATTTTAACTGGACTTGAAATAATGTAAATTTTCAATGAGTCACAACACATAGAAGAATTATGTTTGCAAAATTTTAAAGATTTTTTCAAGTCCAAATAATTTATATACTTTTGAACGGTATTTTTAAATATTTGTATGTACAGGTTGAATTAGAGTCAAAGCAAATATTTTATATTTTTTGTATGTCAAGAGCCTTTGAAAAAGTCAGTAAATCAATAATATAATTATCGCATGTCCAGAAAAAAAAGTTTTAAATTATTTTTATTTATTTCATATGCCAAAGTAAAATAATCCATTAAAAACGACAATTTAAATAAAATGAACAATTTTTTCCAAAAATTGACTTGAGCCCCCTAAATATATTTTTTTTATTCTGCCAAAATTCAGGGAACAGTTTGACACCAAAAGGAACAAATTGTAGGCGGAAACATTCTAAAAAAAAGCCTTTTTTGGACCACCCTTATGTATATCATACAATTAATAGAATCTTTAGTAATTTCAAGCATGCCGGCGAATCACTTTTTTTCTTTCTTTTTCTTTTTTAATTCTTCCTAATTTAATGAAATTGCGAATTTTCTTAAATTTCCAAATTGTACAATTTTGAATAAAAACCTTTCAGATTTAAACTATCAAATTAGAACAAATTCGCATTTAAAACGTTCGAAATTAATCAATTTTGAATTAGAAACATTCATAATTAGACGATTTCAAATTAAAACGTTGAAATTTTCTAATTAAAGAATCTCGACTTTGGAAAATCATATCCTAATGAAAATTATTGTCCCTTTCTTCTTTTTATTGAAATTAGAATGTAGCTGGCAAGCCTGTAATTTCAAAGTATACCTATACTTAAATTTAAATAATGAAACATCAAAAAAATTCTCTATAGGAAATGAAAATTTCAATTAAAATTTGGCTTAAATGAATAAAGGAGATGCAAAAAGCAGGGTAGCTGGTTGAAAGGATTAGGACGTTCACCAGATTTATAGGATATTAGATACATTAAAAGACAACCTAATACGAAAAAATGTTTATTTAAGATCATATAAATCTGGCATTTACATCGCATAACAAAACTTAATAAAAAATCGACTAGACAAACTAATACAAAACCATGCTAGGAATTCTATTATACTAATCACATTATTTTCTTACTATCGTCAGTCTGTGGGACACTGAAAATCTGTCCCTATAAATTCGAAATTCGCTGCTTCTGGATTCCCAAATATATAATTATTTCAACCATTAAAATTTAATTAAAATTTATTATCAACCATATAGATGTTTCTAAAACATAATTATCATTTGCTGTTATTGTAATAATATCGAATACAGGTACAACAATACTTCCCGACTTTTATTCTTTTAATTTATATTCACAATTATATATTTTCCGATATTATACCAATAACATAAAAATTATTTACAAACATGGGATATATTTTTGGAATTATTTTTCGATACTATTATGTTATATTTTCTTTGGGGGATTTTTTGCTAGCGAAACACAAATTATATTTTAAGAAATTAAAGAAAATTTTTTGAATTTATCACTTCAATTTGGAATGGGAACCCCACATAAAATTATTCACAATCTCAAAAAGAAGACAGAATACTGCGGATAACTAATTTCCTACCTTAATTAATAAAAATATATGTTCCTACGAATTATTGAAATAAATTACACAGACTTCCACAAAAACAAATAAAAGAGTACATCAATACATATAGTGAAATTAATTCGACACCTAACACCGTCAAAAACACTGAAAAAATATTTACAAACTTTGGCGTTATAACATAGATAAATTTGTTTTCGGATATATTCTCATGCTGTTATATATAAATTTCTAAAATTGTGTTAGCCTAAGTATAAAAATTATTAAAACCGTAATCCACATTATAAAAACGAGTGCCATAGGGAAAAAAACAATAGAAATATTTAACGAAGTATAAATACTATTGAAAATACTATTGTCAAGTGACGTAAAAATTGGCGACTAAAATTCTTCAAATATTTATAACTCATATTTTTTAATTTATAACTGACAAGGAGGGGTCGCAAAATGCAGAACGCCAATTCGACCGAAGTTTGACAGGGTGAAAGTAGATCGAAATTCGTTAACTACGCATTTTTTCTTTTGATCCAATGGGCATTAGTTTCCGAGATATCAAGGTTTGAGTATTTAAGCTTGGGCCCTTGACTCGCTACTGTCAGGCGCGGACCGCTCGACTCACTACCGTCGAGCGCGGACGAGCGCAGACGAGCGCAGACCGCTCAACTTGCCACTATCGAGCTTGAATCGCGCTCAAGCGTAAATACTCAAATCTCCATATCTCGGAAACTAAGGCTCATTGGATCGAAAAAAAAATACGCATCTAATGGATTTTCATGCACTTTAACCCCATAAAGCCTCAGTCGAATCAGTGTCGCGCATTCCGCGACTTCTCCTTGTGAGTCTGTTATTCGAAAAGTACGTCAACGCGTCGATAAAAACTTGACAAATGAGTTTACAATTCGATTGTTAAGAATGCACAAACGATAAATTACGTACCCTAGAATATCTTTTTATACATGTTCACCATTAAAACTTTCTTTACAACGAACACCGGAAATCGAAACGGATTAAAGGTTGGCAGGTATTTTGTTAACACGCATTGACTTTTAAAATATTCCATCACTTCCGAAAAGAGGCATGACGGCGAATTCCATATTATTGTCAATATTTTCCAGATCAGAGAATTGTAATCTTTAAGATCTCTTTTTGCGGGTTGTAATTTTTTTGTGGTTTTTTCTTTTTTTGTGGATCTTTCTTTTTTTGTGGTGGGTTGTTTAATGTTTGTAGCAACTGCTTCCTAAAGCAAATAAAATTAAATTACTACTATTAAAACTGAATCCCAAACTCTCCAAGCCCTTTCTATACAAAAACATTGTGTTCTGTTCCCGATATGCAAACAGTATTACTATTGTTCTTCTCCCGAGGGTTGATCACTGAAATGTCATTCAATCAGTAGACTTAATACATTTTTTGTCCATTCTGCACCGAAAGTATGCTTTTTCATGCAAGCTAAGTGTACGCAAAGTTATTTTCCGCCCAGAGACGAAGCGGGTGCAAAGTAGCTTTTAGCTTCCGCTTCTTTAGCCTCTGAGCGAGAAACGCTACCTTGCGCCCTCTCCACATTTCCTCAAAGGCAAACTTTAGATGCAAGTTATGGACAAAAATAGTATATTGAGCGACTCGTGGGAGAAGGAGAAGATTCCGAGAGCGTAGAATTTGCCACGCGAGCATAGCGAGCGCGGTAACACGCTCGAGGACTCTTCTCCTTCGACCACTAGTCGCACACAATACTTTATTCAACTACCGCGAGAAATATCTCATAAAGCGGCCCTGTTGAGAGGGGGGAAAATGATAGCTCATCTGATTGATTGACGCAAATATAGTCTCAAAGTTCTTTTGAAGTTTTAATTTTGAGGTTATGGCAAAATGGCAGTGTTGAGCAGTGTTGTCAACATAGTCCGCGTTCCAAAACTTTATTAACAGTGAAGTAATGAAATTTCATTATTATACTAGTGGAAAAACATGTTGACTACTTATCCTAATCGTTAACAATCAGGTAATGTATTATTTTTCCCACTCGAAACAGACCCGGAAAATGTGATATTTCTCGCGGGTGTTGAATAAAATTTATTTTCTTATGAAAATTGTTTGTGAATTGAAAAAGAACACTCAAAAGTTCACAATTCAAAAAGAGACTTTGAGACTACCTGCTTTTTCGGTTCATTAGAGACAGATATACAATAAATGTACACAACAATTTGTCCACGGACGTTTTTTTGCCCCACTGTGCGTCGCCAGCAATGCACAAGACTTACGAGATTACGCACGCGCGCAATCATACCACCTTGATCAAAAAGTTTTAGGACTCGTCACCGTGTGGCGCTCTCGTTCGACCGATTTCAATTCTTCTTTTT
>JAUMHM010000085.1:797940-813129 GCA_032362435.1 Melikaiella ostensackeni
TTCCAAAACTTTATTAATAGTGAAGTAATGAATTAAGTAATGAATGAATGAATGAAGTAATGAAATTTCATTACTGTGCTAGTGGGAAACATGTTGATTACTTATGCTAATCATCAACAATCAGGTAATGTATTACTTTTCCCACTCGAAACAGGGTCGGGAATGAGATATTACTCGCGGGTGTTGAATAAAATACAAAAATACTATTTCTGAAGCAATCCGAAACTTTAAAAATCGATAGGAGTATAGATATTTTTTGGCAACTGATATTTTTTGGTTTTTTCTCGACACTGCATAGGGTGGCGTTTAAAAATTAAAACTTCAATTTTCCAAAATGGTACCCTCCAATTTTTTCCTATTAGTGAAAAAAGTAAAAAGTTTTGGTGGTGTCAGGAAGCTTTTAAAACTTTCAAAATGTTCGAAATTTATTCTATAGGTGCAAAAATTGGATAAAAATTATTTTTGTGAAGTGCTTTGGGTAGCAAATGAGAAAACAAAATTGAAAATGATAAAAAGAATTTACTGCTGAATACAAGATTTTTTTTATTGAAGAAAAAATTACTTTTTTGAATTCGGCTAGATTAAAATTCATTTTTAAAAAGTTGAAGTTTTTCACCTGAAACCTATTTAGTTTAAATGAGAATAGCAAGTCATGATTTTTTTCTAAACAAACTTTTTGTGTTTGGTAATAGTAGTTTGAAAGTCACTAAAAATGTCGAAATTCATAAGAATTATATTAGTGGTACCCGGAAGATTTTAAAATTTTCCGAATTTTGATTTTTTTAAAATTTATTCTATAGGTGCAAAAATTGTAACAAAAAAAAATGTTTTTAATGAAGAAAAAATGGCTTTTTGGATTCATTTAGATTAACACTGATTCTTGAAAAGCTGAAATTTTTTTTTACCTGAAACCTCTTTAGTTTAAATTTTAATAGCAAACCATAGCTTTTTTTCTAACAAAATTTTTTGTTTGGTGATAGCATAAGCTTTCCGAATCTAAACAATTACAAAATTATTTGGACAATAAATAAATAATAGAATAATAAATAAAAAATACTTTTTTTGGTAAAAATATTTTTTATTTTATTTTTGTTTATTATTTATTTATTATCAAACCTATTTTTCAATTGCTTAGATTCGGCCAATTTTAATTAAGAAATTTTTTTGTTTCGGCAATTTTATACATAGTGTCGGAAATTTTTTTTTTATTTGAATTTTTTCAGTCGATTCTTATTTTCATCAATTTAATTTTTATACTTTTTTCTATTATGGAATCTTCTGTAAGACTAAACCATTTTCAAAAACATTTTGTGTCGGATAAAATCTAATGTCGGCAATTTTATTTCGGAAAGCTGTCTGGGATTTTATTACTCAGGAATTTTGCAATTGGGCAATTTTATAATTTCGGAAATTTCCTATTTCGAATATTCTCTTTTTCAGGAATTTCACAGTGTCGGAAATTTTATTTTTCAGGATCCTTCATCTGACTCTTGTTTTCATTATTTTCAATTCTTGTAATATCTACTATTATGGAATCTTCAAAAAAATTTGTGTCGGATATTTTAAAATGTCGGCAATCTAATTTCGGGAATTATCTTTTTCGAATATTTTCTTTTTCAGGAATTTTCTTTTTCGGGATTTTTCAATCGACTCCTGTTTTCATCATTTTCAATGCTCGTACTCTCTACTATTACAAAATTTCAAAGAAAATCGACAATTTTTGCGCCGATAGAATAAATTTTAATAATGTCAAAAGTTTAAAAAACTTGTCGATACCACTTTAAATTTTGAAGAAATTCCAGTTAGTTTCTTTCACAAAGAGAAAAAAATTGGAGGGGTACCGATTAAGAAAATTGAACGTTTAGCATGACAGCACCACCCTTATGAGTAAGAGATATAATTTAAATTTTTAAAAATTATCTGCACATTTCGAAATCGATATTTCTTTCATTATCGCTCTGTGACTAAAAACTTTTCGAGGAAGTCGCAAGGGAAGTCGCATGAGAAATCGCTATAGCCGTCTTTAAGAAATCTGGTTAGTCTGAGAACGGTTATTGTTAATTTGACTGCACGACTTTTAAATGACCAACCCCTCGTTTTTTCCTCTTTGTGCGATTGGGGGACTTGAAGAGTTTTAAAATGACCCGTAAAAAGCAGTGGAAGCGAAGCACAGCGTCTATGTTCAGGATGCGAAAAAGCCAGATTGATGGAAAATGGCCCAAGCGTGTTGTACAAAATTGAATTTACCTGCACCAACGAATCAGAGTTCTCGATGTTTTCGTGCACGAGAGAATCGGCCAAACTCATATCGTCAACTTCCGGAATGTCCTCATTTCGATCGAGCATAAGGGTCAATTCTTCGTGGTTCCTCACATTCATGCCGCGCAAACAGCGACCACATAAGTGACCTTGCCTGTTGAAAATTAATTATAATTAGTATTTCAAATTTCACTAACTAAATTCAGAAGAAATCAAAATTTCGACTTTTCTCAAACTTCCAAAAGAATGTCATCAAATTTTTAACAAAAATGCATTTTTTATAAGTCTGAACTAACCAAACATCAAAATTCAAACGGGACCCTTGTAGGGTTTCCCTGTGGATTGTCCATATGAAACAGGGACCAACATTCCGAAGAGGGCTAAACGGGGCTTTCTCCACATATGAACATTCAATTTCATTAAAGAAATTGTAATTTTGATTTTTTCCTCAAAGGTTTATGACTTGTTGAAAAATTTGCTTATATTGCCTTGAAAAGGGTGTTGAATAGGATGGCCCTTATTTTTTAAACTTTTTGCAAAGAGTTTAAAAGATTTCAAAAGATTTGAAAGACTTCCAGGGATTTCAAAAATATTTCAACAGATTTCAAGGGATTTGAGAGTATTGCAAAGGATTTCAACAGCTTTCAAGGAGAATCAAAGGATTCCCAAGGATATTAATTATTTTAAGGAATGTTCAGAACTTTCAAACATTTTAAGGAATTTCACAAGAATTAATTATGGAAATTAAAAGAACTTCAACAAATTTCATGGGATTTAAAAGTATTACAAAGGATTTCAAAAGCTTTCAAGGGAATTCATAGGATTTCTAAGCATTTTAATTATTTTAAGGAATGCGTTCAAAGCTTTCAAAAGTTTCAAGAATTTTTAAAATATTTTAGGAGAGTGCAAGGAAGTTCACAAGAATGAATTAAGAGATTTAAGAGGATTTCAACAGATTTTCAGGGATCCAAGAGTATTACAAAGATTTCAACAGCTTTCAAGGGAATTCATAGGATTTTTATGAATTTTAATTATTTTAAGGAACGCGTTCAAAGCTTTCAAAAGTTTTAAGGAATTTTAAAAGACTTAAGGTCAGTTGAAGGAATTTTACCAAAATTAATTAAGGGATTTAAAAGGATTTCAACAGATTTCAAGGGATTTAAGAGTATTACAAAGGATTACAACAACTTTCAAGGGAATTCGTAGGATTTTGAAGAAATATAATTGTTTTAAGGAGTGCGTTCAAAGCTTTCAAAAGTTGTAAAGAAATAAAAAATATTTTGGGTCAGTTCAAGGAATTCCACAAGAATTAAATAAGAGATTTAAAATGATTTCAAGAGATTTTAAGGGATTTAAGAGTATTACAAAGGATTTCAATCACTTTCAAGGATATTCATAGGATTTCTAAGGATTTTAATTATTTTCATGAATGCGTTCGAAGCTTTCAAAAGTTTTAAGGAATTTTAAAAGACTTTAGGGCATTTGACAGAATTTCATAAGAATTAATGAAGGGATTTAAAAAGATTTCAAGAGATTGAAAAGTATTACAAGGATTTTAACAGCTTTCATTCAAAATTTTTAAAGAATTTTAAAAGATTTTAAGACAGTTCAAGGAATTTCATAAGAATTAATCAAGGGATTGAAAAAGTATTACAAGGACTTCAACAGCTTTCAAAGGAATTCATAGTATTTCTTATGATTTTAATTATTTTAATGAATGCGTTCAAAGTTTTCAAAAGTTTCTAGGAATTTTAAAAGATTTCAAGACAATTCAAGAAATTTCATAAGAATTAATCAAGGGATTGAAAAGTATTACAAGGACTTCAACAGCTTTCAAAGGAATTCACAGTATTTCTTAGGATTTTAATTACTTTAATGAATGCGTTCAAAGTTTTCAAAAGTTTCAAGGAATTTTCAAAGATTTTAAGACAGTTCAAGGAATTTCATAAGAATTATTCATGGGATTTAAAAGGATTTCAAGGGATTTAAGAGTATTACACAGGATTTTAACAGCTTTCAAGGGAACTTAAAGGATTTTAATTATTTTAATGAATGCGTTCAAAGCATTCAAAAGTTTTAAGGACTTTAAAAATATTTTAGGGCAGTTCAAGGAATTTCGCGAGAACTAAATAAAGGATTTGAATGGATTTCAACAGATTTCAAGGGATTTAAGAGTATTACAAAGTATTTCAACGACTTTCAAAGGATTTTATAGCATTTCTAAGTATTTTAATACTTTTAAGGAATTTTCAAAGCTTTCAAATGTTTTAAGAAATTTTAAAAAACTTTAGGGCAGTTTAAGGAATTTTACAAAAATTAATTAAGGGATTTATTAAAATGATTTCAACAGATTTCAAAGGATTTGCAATTATTGCAAACGATTTCAACAGCTTTCAAGGGAATTCATAGGCTTTCTAAGGATTTTAGTTATTTTAATGATTGCGTTTAAAGCTGTCAGAAGTTTTAAGAATTTTTAAAAGATTTAAGGGCAGTTTAGGGAATTTCACAAATGTTAATTTAGGGATTTAAAAGAATTTCAACAGATTTCAAGGGATTTAGGAGTATTACAAAGGAGTTCAATAACTTTCGACGGAATTCGTAGGATTTTCAATAATTTTAATTGTTTTAAGGAATGCGTTTAAAGCTTTCAAAAGTTTTAAGGAATTTTAAAACATTTTAGGGAGTTCAAAGAATTTGACAAGCATTAATTGAGGAATTTAAAAGGATTTCAAGGGATTCAAAAGTATTACAAGGATTTCAACAAATTTCAAGGGAATTCATAGGATTTCTAAGGATTTTAATTATTTTAATGAATGCGTCCAAAGTTTCCAAAAGTTTTGAGGAATTTTAAAAGATTTCAAGACAGTTCAAGGAATTTCATAAGAATAAATCATGGAATTTCAAAGGATTTCAACAGATTTCAAGGGATTTAAGAGTATTACAAAGGATTTTAGCAGCTTTCAAAAGAATTCATAGGATTTCTAAGGATTTTAATTATTTTATTGAATTTGTTCAAACCATTCAAAAGTTTTAAGGAATTGTAAAATATCTTAGGGCAGTTCAATGAATTTCGCAAGAATTAAAGAAGGGATTTAAAAGAATTTCAGCAGATTTCAAGGGATTTAAGAATATTACAAGGGATTCCAATAACTTTCAAGGGATTTCACAGGAGTTTTAAAAGATTTTAAAGATTTTAAGGTAGTTCAAGGAATTATCCAAGAATTAATTTTTCATGAGTTTCGGAAGACCTGAAAGGATTCCATAGGATTTATAAAATTTTAGGATATTTTAGAAGATTCCAAGGAATTTCAGAGAATTTTCAAACATTTCAAAGGATTTTTAAGGAATTTCACGGGATTTCAAAGGATTTTATAATGTTTTAATGGATTCCAAAGAAATTATTCACAAGAATATGGAATTTCACACAGTAAAGGTTTGAACTTATTTTATAATATTTCAGGGGATATCAAAGAATTTCATAAGATTTAAGTGATTTGAATAGGATTTCCAAGATTTTAAGGGTTTTTATTTAGGTAGGGGAAGATGAAATGGTGGGAGGGCGATGCGAGGTATTTGTGGGTGAGGGGGGAGTGAGGTTTAGTGAGTGGAGGGTGAGGAGTGAGGGGTTGGCAGTGATTTAGCAGTGAGGAGGGCGGGGGAAGGGAAGTGGGTGTGGAGTGGAAGTGTGGGGGTGTGAGGCGGGAAAGTGAGGATATGATAGGGGAAGGCAGGATAGGATATTATCAGCTTTAAATAAAAATGAGGTAATTTAAATATTGAAACCTATAAAAATTATTTTCATTTCTTTTACCTATGATCATTACAATGTATCATAAGCAACCAGAGTTGGGCGAAGTTAAACATTTTAAATACTATATTAAATAGGCTACGAAACTCTTTTTTTGTAAACGCTTGCCGCCTACTTTTACTAATCTTTTTTATTTTGGTTTTTTTTTCATGAATGAAGACATTTAAGATTAAGTTGTCCAAATTTGATAGTTGTATTCTTAGTTTTTTTTTAATTTTTAAGAATTTTGTAGTTATAATTTTGTAGGGGTAGGTATAGGTGTATTTTGTAGGTAATCAACATTTTCCTTATTTTTTCAACTTTCTGGGAACGACTGATAGACGTACCTCACTTCTTCAAGAGTGCTTAATTCATCTTGAAGATTTTTGACGTCTTGTGCTTTATTACGCCAAACATTAAGTTGCTCCTCCATAGCAGTATTTTCATGGAGAAGACTTGCAAGCTGAACTTCAAGTTCAGCAACTTTTTTCTGTTCCCACGCCCTTTGACTTCGAACGTCATTTAATTGCTTCAGTAAATTCACCACCTCGTCATCATTAGCCAAAGTTGTAACAAGTTTTACTGTATTACCATCTGCTTCTTGTGTATGTTTTTTTGAGCTTGAGGCAGCGCTCTGAAAAAAATCGTGTTTAGCTAGCTTGGTGAAATTAAAGATGTGAAAAAGTCACTCTGTTACTAAATAAAGTAAAGTAGATGAAAATCGAGAATGAGGTATGTGAAATGTAATTTAAGCATATCTAAAACAGGAATGTAATGTGCAAAAAATTTACGATTACGACATAATATCATGTGACTTGACTATTTCGTTACAAGTATTCAATGTAAAGGATCCTAATCTTATATTACAAAAACCAGTTTCTCTCTTTTTCCCCTTGACCAGTATAACTAATATAAATATTTAATTATCCGAATCATGTCTATTTAAAAAAAAAAACAGATTTTCAAAATTTATAAACCTGATTTATGCTGCCATCTTGCGTAGACGACACCTTCCACAAATTTTTGGCCTGTGATTCTTCACTTGCTGCTTGCTGTCTGACGAGGGCATGATGTTTTGTTTTGAGTTCATCGAACTTTTTCTGAAGCTCATCGTATCGGATTTCGAGGTTCTCGATCGTAAGGACTTGACTGTAAATAAAAAAAAAATGAGAAATCAGTTTTAATTTCTGGAGAGATAAAAAATTAATAATTTTTATAATTAATTTAGAAACATAATGGAAAATAAAGGAAAAGGAAAATACTAAAGGAGAACTCCATGTCAGATTCATAAAAGACAAACATTCATCTCGCCGATTTTTTCACACTTTCACAACTTGTTGGATACATTAAAATAAAAATACATCTCAGATATTTTGCTCAACAATTTTTGTTTGAAGAGTTATCGCGTTTTGAATTTTTTCCGATTTTTGATATTTTTTGTAAAGAAAAGTTAAGGGTTTTCATAATAAATTGTACTGTTTTGTTTTGTTTTCATTAAATTAATTGAAACCATTTATATACATTTTCAAGTAAAAGTGGCCGCGGAATCCGAATTTCGTGGTCCCAATCACTTTCAATAAAGCCTTGATGCATATTTTTCATGTTTTTTTGCATCGTTCTTATTAAATTTTCTAAATCAAAGTTTTTTTAATTTTTTAAGAAAAATATTACTTTTGCATTTTCTAATTAAGTATTAATATTTAGTTTAACGAGAAGAAAAGTTTTTTAAAAATAAGTGAGCGTTAAAAAAATTTGTAAAACAAGTAATTATCCACATATTCTTCGATTAATATATTTTTTCTTATAATATCTCAGTAAAGTATCGTAAACCGGGGCTCAGCGGCGCATTTGTGGGAAAAACGGCGCACACTCAATTCTGTATTTAAACTACGCTAATGCTTCTTCTACGTTTTTCAATTGAAGTTTTACAATTGCTAGTGGCAAGCTGTTATATTTTTTACGTAGAAGAAGCAAATATATCATTCAGAAATGCAGAATCGAGGGTGCACCGCTTTCCCTCATGCCCCGCTTAGCACCGGTTTACGGTACTTATATCGAAGCACAATTTGGTGAAGGTTCAAAATTTTAGAAGACTTCTTTTAGAAATTATAAATATAAAAGTACGCAAAATGTTAAAATAAGAGTCACAGTGATGTTGGAGACATAGCTAGATGTAAAGAGATGGGAGAGAGTAAAGGAAAGGCGGTGGGAGGTACAATAAACAAAGAGAAAAAAATAAAAAAGGCAGAGAAATGGGATGAATAGTGATGGGACTAAGGGAAGGTTTGATAGGGATGAAAAAAGATGGAAATGGGTTGAAGGAACATAAAGAAGGATTAATGGAAGACGAGATGAAGATAGGTGAGGAGAGGTGAAAGATAGTAAGGATATATGTAAATGGAGATATGGAGGGGAGAACAGAAGAATTTGAGGAGTTAATGGAGGGAAAGGAAGAAGGGGTAAAACTAATCATAAAGGGGTATCTTCAATGCAAGAACAGAAGGAAGAGGACAAGAAGAATGGGGAGAAGAAAGGCATTGGATTGGGAGGAATTTCAACGACAAAGTAGTGAATGGAGAGGGAAGGAAATTACTTAATAGATTGGAAGAGTTAGGATGGTTTATCTTAAACGGGAATGTAGAGGAAGACAAGAAAGGAGAGTACACTTATGGGGGAAGTGTGGGGGGTAAACAGGAACAGTAATAGACTATGTTAATGTTGACTATGAGAAAAAGAGAACATAAGGAGGCTAGAGATAGGGAAGTACGTAGACTTGGATCATTTCCCACTTATAGTGACAGTGAAGATGGAGAAGAGGGATGAATGGAAAATAGCCAAAGAAAATAAGAAAGAAAAAAGAGTAGGGAAAAGTGATTGGTCACCAGAAGGAATAGAAGAATTTAGGGAAAAGATGAGGATGATGAAAATGGGAAAGCGAAATATAAAAGAGGAAATAGAAATAGTGATAGGAAGAGTAAAAAGTATATTCGAGGATAAAGTTAAGAAAGAAGTCAGTAAAGGAGAAAAAGGAAATAGCTGGAATGCGGAATGTACGGAAAGAAAAAAGAAGTGAGAAAGGAATTAAGAGAATGGAGAAACGGGAAGAGCAGTGCAGAACACAGAAGAGAGGAGGAAGAGTATAATTAGTTATATGATACGAGTATAAAAAAGAGGATAAGAACAAAAGGTTGCAGGAGAAGGCAGAAGAGGAAGCACGGAGGAAGAAGTATGAAAAGTAGTAAATAGAAAGGAAAAAAGGGAAAAGAGGTGATCAGGAGATTGAAATGTTAGAATAAAAAAAATAATTTATGGAATTGTTAGGCGGAGTGAAAAAGAAAATAGCAAGAGGAGGGAAAGAGGGAACAAAAAAGGACGAAGAAAAGTATATCACAAGGGAAGAAATAGCGAGGGAGATAGGGCCATTAAAAGAGGGAAAGGCAGGAGGTACAGATGAAATCCCGAATGAAGTTTAGAAATACGAGGGAAAGAAATTGAAGGAGTGGGCATGGGTGATGTGTAAAAGGGTATGAAGAGGTAGTAAAAGTGAAAAAAGGGAAAGGAGAAGGGGCTCAAGATTATAGGGAGGTGACGTTGATGCCGACATTATGTAAGATATATGTGACATTAGTATCAGATAGCTTAGAGAAAGAAGTAGCAGAGAAGAAGATAATTCCACCGAATCAGACAGGATTTAGGAAACGTATTGGTGATAGATAATATTTATGTGCGAAATTACATTATAAGTAGAAGAATGAATAGAGAGAAAGGGGGCATGACAGCAATGTTAGTGGAACTGAAGACGGCGTTTGACTCACTGGACAGGGAAGAGATAGATAAAGCTATGGAGAAAAAGGAGATAAGAGAAGGTTTGAGGAAAAGAGTACTAGAGACCCTTAGAGAGACAAAAAGTAAAGTTAGGGTGGGAGAACAAATAGGAGATAGTTTTTGGTTAGCTAGAGGTGTAAGGCAGAGTTGTTCTCTAAGCTCGTTCCTGTTTAGTATAACACTTTCAGAATTGGAAGAGGAGATGATGAGAAAAGGATGAGGGTAGTTGGATAGGAAAAAACTGAAGCTCAATTCGGATAAAGCGAAGGTTTAGGAAGGGGGAAGAGAAAGAAAAAATGGACAGCGAGATGAAAAGGTGAAAAGTTAAAGGAAGTAAAGAAATTTAAATATCTTGGTTTTATTATAAAAGCGAATGGGGAATATGGAGAGCAAATTAGGGAAAGGATTAAGAAAGAGGCGGGAGTAATGAAACAGATATAAGGAATAGGAAAAAGAAGGTTCAACAAAGATTGGAATAGGCGAATGAGGTTGTTTGATACGTTTGGATGGCCGGTATTAAGATATGCGACAGAGATTTGGGGATGGAAAGAGAGGAAAGAAATAGAGAAGTTGCGAGAGAGATACATTAAATGGGCATTTGGGGGAAGTTGCAAGAGAGATATATTAGATCGACATTAGGGGTAGACTGGAAAACTCCGGGGTATAATCCTACAGTAGTCACTTTAATTACATTTAAAGTAAATTTCTTACCTTTTTATGACCTTTTTCTCGTTAGCATTATCAACGACGAGAAGATGATTGGCACGCTCCAAATCTTGAATACTGACTTCCAACTGTTCGTAGATTTTCAATCGAGAATCGTTGACTTCTCTTAGCGCAGCAGTCTGTTTTTTCATATACTGTGAATAGAAAAAAAATTTAATAAACAACATGTAATTTTAAAACTCTCTTTACGTTCCACATGGAAAATTTTTAACTCAAAGCTTAAAAAATTGTTCAGTTAAAAAATATATTTTAAAATGAATGCAAGGAAAATAATAAAATATATTTGAAACAAAGATTCAAGCGTAGAGTGAAATGCATCGGTCCGGAAATGCATTGTTGGGTTGTTATTGGGGGGTCTACGTGGAAGCTACCAATTAATATGATTTCCTGGCTGCGACAAATATGTAATGCATTTTCAGAAGAACGAATTAAATGGCTTTAAATTTGTACAATTTTTTGAGAATAGCTGAAATTCTTTAAATTTCAAAGGTGATTTCTTTTGAAATCTTTCCACTAGAGTGAAGCAAAAAAGGCTTTACTGTTTTCTTTCTCAAACGGCGCCCCACAAAAAATACTGATTCTGAAAAATAAACGATAATTTAAAAGACGATCAGGAGCTTTTATTATAAAAAACAATATTTTTTCAGAAAATGGTTTTGAGAACCCAAACCTTTTTTTAACTTGATTAAAGTTAGGGGCCGGTTTGGCACCAAAGGTAGGTATTTTTTAAGACGCCATTTGAGAAATAAAATAAACTGTTTTTTGGACATCAAAAACTTGTTTTAAAGTAATTCAAATTTTTTAATACATCCAAATATTTATTCACAGGAAACAATTCTGGACCATTCATCTAAACGACTGCTTAGACCTGTTCGAGATCCCGACATTTGCGGGTAGCCGAATCTTTTCGAGAACTCGAAATTTTCGGGCACTCGAACTTTGTAGACAACTCGAACCTGTTCGAGAACCCGGAATTTTTCCAGCTTTTGAAACTACTCGGCCCACTCGACTCAAAAGTGTTAAAAACTCGACTCGGCCCGGTCGAGTATCGGACTTCGAGCTTTCTGCACACCCCTAGTTTTGAGGACCCTAAACATATTTTTTTTAATATGATTAAAATAAGGTGCCGGTTTGACATCAAAGAAGAGAATTTTTTTTTGGGCGCCGTTTGAAAAATGAAATAAATCTTTTCTTGGACCACCCTAGCTGTACTGTCCAATATGAAATGTGTTTCAAAACTAGAAAATGTGGGTTCAAATTGAAATGCCTGTTAATAGTGTTAATTATAAATACAAGAAATATCAATTTTTAAGCCTCCATAATGTTTCTTTATATTTCAAAAGGTATTACCAAAAATTTTCTGATCAATTATTTTTTTATTTAGAAAATTTACCTCTATCTCATGGGATTGCTCTTCGATTGTGTTTTGCTGTGATCTTATAGTATTTTCCAATTCTTTGTTTCGTTCCAGCAACGTTTTACCGAGCTCTGCAGCCAATTGGAGATCTGAAACATAAATAATTCGAGTTATTGAGGAAAGAAACTTTTTCTTAACTGTTTCAACTTTAAATATTAATAGCCCTAAAAGTGGTGAAAATTATACATTTTCTGTGTCAGCTTTTAAAAGTCATTAGATTAGATTAGATTTAGAGGCTCTCTCGGGTATGGCCTGCGATGGACGTGAAGTTCTTCCAAGAATTTCTATATCGTAAACAATCAGGGCCGTATGAACCATTTCCAGTAGGAATACATAATATTAATTAACTGTATTTTGTACAAATGTAGAGTTTTTTATCATAAAGGATCGACCTCTTATACAATAATCAAGATTACTTAATGAAAAGAGAATTTTTCGCGTATTTAAAAATAAATGCGAAATAAGCACGCGAGTGCTTTAACTGCCCGCTTTGTACCTAGAGGCTGCGCAACTGCTCACCTCCGCTGAGCTCGCAGCTTCTCTCTCTCGGCTTCTTGGACCCCCTCATCCCCGAATGCAGCCAGAGGAAAATCCACGAAATCGGTATATGGAGGGCCGTTAAATGCAGGTTCCAGTGTATTAGTTATCCAGCGCAATCAAATATTTATCCAAAATTAAATAAATTCACTTCGGTTTTCGGCATGCCAATAATTGAACTAAGGTGCCAAGAATTAGTTCTCCTAATCTACGACTTTGAATTTTTTTCTAATCTTCCAATTCATCCATTTTCGTGAGTCAATGAAAATTTTTCCTAACAATCTGCAGCTTATCAGATTTCTATTTATCAAATGGGGCAAAAATCTATGTAAATTTATGCGAATTATTCGCAGACAGTGAACTGATGAAAGGGGGCTCATATCGCGTTCGCGAATGCATTCTTAGCGCCGCTTCTTGATTCTGCTGGACGACCTCGAGCCAGAAGCAAGGAATGCCAGAATTGCTGCTGGGGCAAGGACCTTTGAGGTAGAGGCACTTGAGTGCCTCTTGACTGATACCGCTCTTTACCTTTCCTCTGAAAATCTAGACTTTACAGAATTTTCCTCTCCTTTTTATCTTTATCATAGGTAGGGGAAACCTGCCTACAGTGGATAATCATTAATTCAAAGCGTGAATATACGTAAAGTAATTCATTTATAATTTAATTTATTCACACTTATCTTGTCTTAACTATTGGCTAAATTAAATTAATTATTTTACGTACATTTTTTTTACGAGTGATTATCCACTGTAGTGGGGTTTCCCATATGAAAAATCTTCTTTTAAATAAATATTACAGTAAATTAAATTCGATTTTTCAATTAGATCTTGCCCCTTTCAAAAAGGTTCTTTAATAGGGGAAACCTTCCTACAATGGATAGTGCAACCTACAGCAGATAATCATTAATTCAGAGAGAAAATATACGTAAAAAATTTATTGTCAATCTAATTTATTAACACGTATCATATCTTAAGGATGTAATAAAGTTATCTCAAGTTCAAAAATGAGCATTGTTAAAAATTATTTATAAACTTGAGGAAAATATTCTCATTGTTAATTGTAACTAATTTTGGGAGAGAATTGAAGGAGAACTTTAGAAGAAACGATTTCAGCTTAGAATTGTTTATTTAACAATAGTTATTCAGCGTTTTATGTCTCCTCTTCCTCTTTAAGTAAAACTTGCAATTCTTATTTAATCCTAATGTTTCAGGGCTCATTTTATTCTATTAAGGATTCTCTACACATCTCTTCGATGCGTTTCAGTTAAAAAAAATTATTTTAAATAAATAATATAAAAATATAAAATAATAAAATGAAATTTTGTGAATAAAAACGTACCAACGAGATTTGCACAGAATCCTTCAAGGATTAAATTGAGACCTACAACATTAGGATTAAATAAGTATTGCAACTTTTACCTAAGGAGAAAGCAAAAACATAAAACTTTAAATAACTATTTTTAAATGAACAATTTTAACCTGGAATATTTTTTTCTAATGTTCGCCTTCAGTTCTCTTCCAAAATTAGTTATAATTAACAATGGGAATATTTTCTTCGATTTTCCACATCATTATTAAATTAATTTTTTACATACATTAGTCTTTTAAATTAATGTTTATTTACTTCAGGTTGTATTATTCACTGAAGAGAGGTTCCTCTTATGAAGAATGTTTTAAGAAAAGCATTCGATTTTTTCATTCAATCTTGCCCCTTTCAAAAATGTTCTTTAATGGGTAAAACCTCCCTACAGTGGATAATGCAACCTACAGTGGATAATAATCATTATTTCAGACAGCAAATATACGTAGAATTTTTATTTTCAATTTAATTTATTAACACGTACCGTGCCTTAACTACTGATTAAATTTAATTATTTTTACATATATTTATATTTTTAATTAATGATCATCCACTGTAGAGAGGTTTCCCCTATATCTTATTTTCTTTCACCCTGGACGGGTTTTACATTGTAATGGATTCATTCGAATTTATTCTGATGAACTTCAATTTTTCATGCTCAGTTTGATGCAAACGAAAATATTTACTCGGGTCTAAAGAAGGAAATTAAAAAATTACACAAGTCAGCGCATACCTTTTGACTTTGTCCACTCAGAAGAAGCTTACATTTCCCGTCAATATTTAGAATTCCTTAAAACCCTAAATAAGGAGAATTTATTCTTTTTTTATGTTTAACGAAGATTTTTAATTTTTAGAATACCTATAATAATAATAATTAGGATTGAATTATTGATATTCAAAAAATGTATTTCTCACTCAAAAAAATATGTGTTTTATAATTTAAAAACCGTTTATTTGACATAACTATTTTTCATTTAACAAAAAATAACTTTTGAGATGAAGAAAATCATTCTAAGTTAATGAAAAATTTTCATTGGAGTAAAAAATCATTTCTTTGAATCAAAAAAAAAACTTTTCTTTGAAATAGCCATTTTATTTTGAATGGTTTGAGGTTTTTTTATTAATCGTCTTGTATTTTAATTTAATTTAAACTCGATGATAAAATCACAAGACGCTTTTTAATAAAAACTATGAATACTAACTACTTCATGTGTGACAGAGGTCTTTTCAACATTAAAATTCTTCTTGTAAAATGTACGTCATCAATGAGGGGTCAAG
>JAUMHM010000085.1:830617-842467 GCA_032362435.1 Melikaiella ostensackeni
ATGTAGAGTACAAAAAGATCTCAAACTCCAAATAAATTCAGGACCTAATGTGTTAATTTGTTTTGTATAATTTTTTAGACAGTCTGTCACGTTTTCGAAATCTGTACAACAGTACATTGTGCGCTAAGGGGCAAATGCGGCTGATTTGAGACGAGTGTGAAGTTTGCCGTTTAATTTCACTATTCATCCTCGCCTAACGGCAATAAAGAAGATAAAATTGTCTTCAGATTCTACCCTCTTTAACATATTTAAAATGTATTTAATCATTGACAGAATTCATGATAGGATTAAACAGGCTCAAAGTGAAACACAAGCAATTTAGGTTAATATATGAGTTGAAACGTTAACGGCAGAAAACGATATTCATTTGGATTTAAATGATTGTGAATTCCACCATATTTCAAATCAGTTTCATCCATATTTCAATGCTCTTCTTCTTAGTGGGTAATTAAAGGAATTATGAATGAATATCCACGGAAAATGGAGTTTCGGCGCAGTACGTTCCGAAGAAGTATTCCAAGAGAACAAAAATCGCTGTTTATTCTCTTCCACTCGGTTTGAACGTGAAGGAAGACAAACAATTAGTAGATAACTTATAATATGAATCACCAGCTGATAAAAGTAAATAGTTTCTCAAAATTTAAAAGTTTATATAGCTTGTGATATCAGTATTAGCGTATTCAGTAATGAAATTTTTTTCCCCAGAAAATGATTTATGAAATACAAATAACTCACAGATACAACCATACTACCTTCACTGCCTATCTTACATAAGGTCACGATTAAAGATTTTTAAAAAATTCGTTTCGCGCTGTTAACCAAACTGTTTTTGTGAAAAAAAATTTTGATATTTCAAAAAAATTAATTAAAATATTATTTATTATGCGTTTTTTATACTTATTATTAATTGCTAAATTGATTTAAATATCCGCATTTGTATATTTGTTGATTTCTAGAAGTTAATTGCGTTGTTAAAAGAGCATAGTTACTTTTTTAACCGATAGATGGCCGAGAGCTAATGAACGATATTCGTGGTATGAGATTTAGTGCTTTTGTAAGTAACAAAATTACTTGCAAAAAGAAACCGAAATTCTTGTTACTTCCTTTTCATTTTTGTTATTCTATAGTTCATGAAAAAATTTCGAAATGCATATCATAGTATATATTATAAAAGTTGGATGCTTATATAATTTTGGTATCAGCATCGTAATAAGGGATACAAGAAACACCATTTCACTCATTTTAGCGTGAATTTAATTCAAAAACCGAAAATTTAGCTTTTAGTAGTCGCCATATTGGATCCGCCATCTTTAATTTTGGAATTCTGACATCTGAATCGTAATCAACGACCCGAAAAACCCCCTTGTACCGATTTGTGTGTACATTAGTAAAAAAATTGTGAATTTAACCTAAATTATTCGCCAAATTGGATCCGCCATCTTGGATTTTGCAATTCTGACGTCAAAATCGTGATTAACGACTCCAAAAAACCCCTTGTACCAATTTGTGTGTACATTACTAAAAAAGCGCGAACTTAACCCCAAAATAGTCGCCATGTTGGATCCGCCATTTTGAATTTTGAAAATCTGACGTCAGAATCGTGATCAGCGACCTGAAAAACTCCCTTATATCGATTTGTGTGTACATTAGTAAGAAAATTGTGGATTTAACCTAAATTATTCGCCAAATTGAATCCGCTATCTTGAATTTTGAAATTCTGACGTCAGAATCGTGATCAGCGACCCCAAAAACCCTCATATAACCTATGATTTCTAAAATTCATGAACAAGAAAAAAGTGCCCTGAAAGGGTTAAATGCATGTAACATGGATTTATGTAACCCTGTTCGAGACTTCTTTTGTAGGCGAAAACTTTTCCGTGAAAAATTGTAGTCTATCTTGTATCGTTTTTCTATAAATCTAAATTGTATTTCTTCCACAGTATTTTTCACGATGAGAACAAAAACTATGTTTTGATTTTAAATTGATTTTGATTTGACTTATTTACTAAAAAATGACTGATTTAACAACGGCCTGAGTTT
The DNA here is from genome assembly GCA_032362435.1 of Melikaiella ostensackeni. NCBI lineage: Eukaryota > Metazoa > Arthropoda > Insecta > Hymenoptera > Cynipidae > Melikaiella > Melikaiella ostensackeni. The sequence continues at coordinate 832,658 of JAUMHM010000085.1, forward strand.
ACGCACTCTCAACTCAACTCAACATATGGTAACTTAACTTAACTATGGAGATGTCACTCAACGCTTTTCAGGTATTTTGAAAGTGAGAATCTATACGATTTTAGACTTTTCTGACTTCTTGTAGGCACCTTTCGCCTAATTTTTTGCCCATAAAAGTGCGGAAGAAAGATTGCCAAGAAATCATCATAATTCTCCCACACTGGACGGTAACGACGGTTTGAGACGGTCAAATTAAGCACCAAGAATTAAAAATTTAAAATTAAAATTTTTTCAATTTTGAAATTAATGTTGCAAAAGATAGAAATTCAGAATCTACAGAATTTAAACTTTTCAGTTTCTAAAATTCTTCTGAAAATGCTTAAAATTGCAATAAATATAATGTATCTTGTAAACGGAATGCAATACGCCAAAAAAGATGACATTTTTTATTCAACTCCAGAATTGAATAGTATATGAATAAAAAATAGTATATGAATAGTTTCTTGTTGCAGGCTTGAGTTCACCGTTTGAATGTTTGCCTAATGGCGCACCTATACCTTGCGTTCCTCGCCGCAAACCTTCTTATTCTTCTGAGAGACATAATTCTCCTGGCGAGCCTATTCTTCCCACCAGACGTCATTCTCCTGCAAGGTCTCCTTCTCCTGGTGGAGGCTCTTCTCCTCTTCGTGTCAGGTCGCAAGAATCCATACCTCAAATTTGAACTTCGAAGATACACTTTTCCTCCCGATAAACCAATTCAATTGAGATTACAACTTAGAAACTATGAGCCTATGCCAATCAACGAACAAATTGTATTATCAACATCCGATGGTGACGTTTTACCAATATTGGAAAAGACTTATTTTCTTGCTGGAATATATAATTACGCTAGAGTTAGGGCGAAGATAAATATGTACAGCGGCAAAGTTACTCCAATGAACGCTAAAGAAATTGAGGTAACTCCAACAGGCTTCCGCCGCCCAATGACACCACTACGTTTTGAAGTAGAACTGGAACCCCACGTGTGAATTACAATCTTTTACATCATTAATTCAATTGAAGAAAATTTTAAAAAATATAACATCGTTTGTGAACTAAACTTCGACCAAAATGTTACATATAACGGTAATGACATTAAACAGTCAATGTATCATGGTTCTCAAGGCTTCGAAATTTTTCCTGAATCATTTCTGGTATTACACCTGAACATGATAGAATACTTGATTATGAATAATTACGATTTATCATGAATACTTTTAATAAAAATCAGTTTATTACGAAGTAGTCTGAGATTAATTTTATTGTCTTAAATAATACTTGATGAAAAATCAAGACAGTTCTGTTTATGTTCAATAAGTGTACAACCCCCCCTCCACCAAAAAAAAATTATTTTAATTTAGAAACTGTTTAGAACTATAATAATTTTCACGTATATCTTCCGTGAACAAAAAAGAAAACTGGTAAATGAAACATATTGATATTATTGTTATCGCTTTACATTTATTATTCATTACATCCAAAAAGTCAAACTAAAGGAGAGATATAGGACTCTATTTTTTAGGTGCATTCAGGGAATCGTGACTGACGAGATATATCGCAGGATAGCTCCGTATAGGAGAAGAGAAAATTGATATTTATAGGATTCAGACAAGGAAACCCAGTAAAATGTTCTTTAAAAAAATAGGAAATCCTTTGAAATTCCGTGAAACCCTTCAAAATCCCTTAAAGTTCTGTAAAATCCCTTGCAATACTTTAAAATCCCTTGAGATATTTGATCTATAAAAATTCTTTCAAAATCTCATGAAATACTATGAAACTCCTTATTGAAAAACCTCAAATCTTCAAAATCTTGAAATCTGGAGTACACATTTGAATAAAACTGCAACCAGATTAGTCGAAGCTTTATCAAATCCATCATATTTAGATCATATGTTTTCATCTTTATGAGATAATGATTTCACGTAATCAAAAGACGTCCACGTTCATATACGTTTTTCTAAACCTCTCTTTTTATGTATACGTATAATGTATAATGTATAATGTAATGTAATACGCATGTCAAAAAGGTGTCGTGCTTCACATAGTTATAAAGTAAGGTGAAGTAAAAATAGTGGAATTAATAGAATCGTTAGACCCGAAAAAAATATGAGGGTTGGCATCTGAAAAAAGTGAGAAAAAAAAGTGAAATTGGTGAATATCTTCTGCCAAATATGAAAGTAGAGAATAGGAGAGAGTTGGTGAGAACAATCGCCTTGCATAGGTGTTACTTCTATTTTAATGAACTGTTTGAGACAGATGAATTAAAATTCAACTTCATTTCGCCCGAAAGGAATTTGTCTGAATGAGGTACTAAAAAAGATGGATCAGGCCTACTTCTTATTGTCATATTCTAAGACAACCATTTGCGTATAAATTTCGAGAGAAAACAGAAACTGATCGCTTTGCGGAGGTATTATTTTTCTTTTGATTGATTGCACGTGTCACATGGATCAAAACATAAAGCCACTCCGCCCGCACGTAACTTGCTTATACCAAGTGTTGGACCATTTTCATAATAGGCATTCTTATTATTATCATCTTCTGCGACAAGTATTTGCATGAAACTTGCGAGAGAGAGAAAGAGTGAGAGAGAGGCAGAGAGAGAGCAAAAGTTATCGCCTTGAAGGTATCTCCACAACAGGACTTTGCAAACCGACAAAGCGTCAACACAACGTCGATGCTGTGTCAACATGATGCGCGCGCATCTGTTGCCAACTTGAGAATTCATGTGGCGCTTCACATATTCCGTCCTGCCGATATTTAAAAAGTTAAATGGACGACATTATTATTTTATCTCAAAGTGAGGTTATGTAAATTTAAAATATTGATTAAATATGACAGGCGTTAGAATTTGTAATGAAGTTTAGAATATTAAAATATATTTTGAAAGCATTTCAAAATATATCTGTATGTATTTATGAAATACCGTCCAGAAGTTTCATCTACTTGAAACGATCAGAAGACTTAATAGAGTGCAGATGTAATGGTTTTCATTTTACGAAGTTTCTAAACCTGCGTTAACGTTGAAATAAAGTTGCAACAAGATTTGTGAGAATTTTCTCCACCGTCCTACACCACCGACCCCTTTTTCAATTCCGCCAATCAGGTTGCAAGTTTATTTCTACGTTAACGTAGGTACAGCACTAGCCATCCATTAAATTGATTTCCAACTTGGATCAGACGATAATCACATTAAAAGATATTTAGAAGGTTTGGGAGTTTTGAAAAGATTCAAAAGGAAATTAAAAATTTGAAATAAAAGATATAGATGTTTGAAGACTCTGAATGCAAACTCAGAAGTTTCTTAAGAATTTTGACAGGTTTCAAGGGTTCCAAGAGAATTATTCATGACTTTGAACAATTATTTTAAGAAAATAATTAAAAAGATTTTCAAAATTGTCGAAAAAAAATCTGGAAGGTTTCAAGACAATTTTTTTAATTTTGCAGAATTCAAAAGTTTTGAAAACATTTTTAAAATAATGTGCAACTTGAAAAGATACCTGAAAATTTTCAATTTTACAATTTACAATTTTCTAAATTCATTTTCCACTTATATGAAATCTTGGGAAATCGTTTTGCATTTTCTAAAGAATCTTAGGAAAATTATGTTTATATAATCTCAAAAACAAACTGATAATAATACTTATTTCATCAAACGGCAAGCGACTGCAGATTGACCTTATTTTCATGGGGTGTGAAATCCCTAAAATATTACTTAAGCTCGAATTGAAGTGTTCCAAAACTTCAAGGGCATGTGACACAGTCAAATTCCTACATTACCGACCTCTTTTTTTCGGTGTACCAAATTTTTTTTGAACCATAGAACTTTTTTTCAAAACAAGGTATCGGACTGAAAGTTTAGAAAATGCATCAGAAGACAATAACTTACGTTTATGTACTTCATTTGAGTCGGAATTTTGCAAAAAATTATTTCCGAAGAAATTAAAACTGGGAGCTAATCGAGAAATTTTTTGAACCATAGAACTTTTTTTATAAGCAGAATATCGGCCTAAAACTTTAAGAAATGCAAGAGACGACAATAAAGTACGTTTATGTACGTCATTCAAGTATAAATGATGTAAAAAAAAAATTTCCTGCTAAATGTTGATTGTTGACTGGCGAACCTGTGCTTCGGAAATAATTTTTTGCAAAATTCCGACTCAAATAAAGTACATAAACGTAGGCTACTGTCTTCTGATGCAATTTCCAAACTTTCAGCCTGATACTTTACTTTGAAAAAAAGTTATATGGTTCAAAAAAAAAATTTGGTACACCGAAAAAAAGAGGTCTGTAATATAGGAATTTGACTGTGTCACATGCCCTTAATATTACGGGAAGCTGAAGTTTTGCCACATTTTTTCATTTTTTTGTACAACTGCTTCATCGTTATTACTTTTCTTGGAGCTAAAACATTACTTGTTTCTATGGTTTCCAGAGCATTAAGGGGAGGAAAAAACTTGCGGTTAAACTCGATTAAAGGACAGTCAACAAATAAGAAGAATATATAAATTCTCATTAGTACCAATGTTGAGTTTCCTGTTATGATTTCCGTCGTTGAGAGAGTTTGCGGTATTGACAACCATTAAATATCGACGTCTGAATAATTTAAACTTAAAGGGTAATAAATATATAGTGGCAGAAATGCGAATTCTATCTCGGTTAAAATCTCTGCTTCCTAAGAAGTAAGGAGTCTAATTACATGGTTCGAGAATGAACTCATGAAGTTGCAATGTCCGCTTCAAAATTCAGTTATTGTCCTAGATCGGTTATGTCACTTCATTGTACATGAATGTAAAAATATAAATTTTTCTTCTTTTTGCAGTTTCATTTTTAGAGTCCAATCAAAGCGTGCAAAAAAATTTTGAATTGAATTAGTTATCAATGATTTCTTATGCATTATTTTTTTTTTGTTTCAGGTAAGTGCCTATGCTAATGATCCTGGGTTTTTAACAATCTCTTCATCAACGTGGTAAGAAAAAGTAAATGAATTTGGAAGCTGAGATACATTTCTTTATTAACTTTACTTATTCTGTCCGAAGATTTGTATTTACCTTAGGAATTAAAGTAAGAATTCATAATCCTAACAATAATTTTAAGTCTTTTCGTACTTCTCTGCAATTAGTGGCTAGGCGGCATTAAAAAAAATCCGCACTATTATTCGTAAAAATGTAAAGGCGTCAATTTTCACAGATCTAATCACTTCATTATGACATAATAAGCTTAAGATCATTTTTCTTCCGTGAGGGCACGCTCCTGAGATGGATTGTTCACGCGTTCACGGTATTTACAGAGGGATTGTAAATTGAAATCCTCGAGGTATGAAAAGAGACTGGGCAGAGTGTAAATCTGTAAATGGCCTGAGTCTGAGGGATTTTATGGCTCAGGTACTAAGTCTAATCTAATATGTAAAATTTAAAGTTTAAATGGAACCCAGGAAGCCTCTCTCTCAAACCCCTAGAAAGGTCCTAAGACCCACATTTTAGGTTTTAGGTAGGCTAAACAAACCTGTTTGGGTAATTATTTCACCATCTTGACTACGGCTGCTGAAGCTTATGATTTTTGAAAAATAGCACGTAGAATGAATGTCGATTCTTAAATATTGAATGGATTCATATGAGAAATCTGCACGACAGATGTCACCATCCAGGTTTATTTTAGTTTATGAGTTTTCGCGTTGAGTGAATCTAGGAAGTCACGAAATACTCTTCCTTTTCATTTGAAGATGCGGATGACCTTTGCTTTCCATCATCCTCGCTCTGAGATTCTAAGATTCTAGATGTAGTATTCTTTCGCTCAATTTTAAGCAACTTTCGCTCTCGCGAGCTATGGTTTATGGCTTTATGCCACTTCCTTGTTTTAGATCACTTGTTGTGATAATTTTAATAATGTGCTTACGAAACTTTTCTCGATAATAATAATTGGGACATGTTTGGTCTTCTCCAAAAGCATGTCTTGTCTTATCGTATTTTACACTTTAAAACGCCAATCCTCAAAAGTGCGCCGAGTTCGGTGTAGTTTTGAGCAGTTTTTAGTTGCAACATTTTTGGCATACACTGGCGTTATAAAATATTGTACCCAGAGCCCAACGGACAACGGATGTTTTACGGTTTGTTAGTTTGGGACAGGTGCATTACCAGACATTTTTGGTACTTTTTTATTTATGATTTCTAAACGAAGTCGTCTAAAACTTTTGAAACTCTACTACACTGTGCTTTGATGAAAGTACCTTATTGAGATATTTTTAGAAAAAATTCATTAATCAAAGAAAATGTGGAAAATGGCTGGAAATTAAAATGACCAACTTTTTGCCAATCACCCTATACATTTGATTTCTATTTATTCGAGATCTTGTACTAGCGTAGTAAGATATAAGTTCTTAATAACTAAATATAGAATAAAGAAAGATTAAATGAAAAAGTTACAAAGCCTGATTTTCAGCAGAAAAATTGTTAGGATTATAAATTCTTACTCTAATTCTTAATACAAATACGAATCTTCCTTTAAAATAAGTTGAGTAAAAAAATGTATTTTGAGCAAATTTTTTTTTATTTGATATGCAAACTTTTTTTGGTTGAATTTTTAAGGCATGAATAGTCGGTTTTTTCGGAAACCAATATTTTTTTCCTTCCAATATTTTTTTAAAAAATTTGTGCTTATGCGAAAAAGACATCCTTCAAGTTTTATATAGACTAAACTATTTTTTTGGCCCGGAAATATTTTGTTTCGACTAATTGCATTTTGAATTTTTCTCGCGAACGATGCGACGTAAGTTCGTGAGATATTATAAGAATAAATTGGCATTAAAATAAAAAAAATTTACATAAAAATTTTGAAATGTACGTTTTTCCGAAAGATCATTTTCTGAGATGTTTTCTATTTTCTGTGAGAAAGACGTTCCTGAAAACCTGCCTGATTCCCTGTTATAAAATATTGTACTCAGAGTCTAACGGTCTGAGTCTAAGGACTTTTCACGGTTTGAAACTGACCACCGTAAAATTCTTTTTGGATTTTGAATCCAACGAAGAAACTGCAAACTCATGGATAGAGTTTCTGGCTTTCGCGCCTTAAATGATATATTGAACAACTTTCAACCCTTCTCATCAAAATGAAAAGAGACGCGATTGTTCGATTTGAAAAAATTCGTACTACCAACTGTCACGATAGAATTTTAAAATATAGGAAATTTTCTTTATTTTTATTTTTTTTTATTTTTACCAAAGTATTGAATATTTCTCTGTATTTCATTTAAATTGAATAAACTAATGGACATTTGAAAATTTATATATTAGATTTTACAATTTAGTTTAGGGCTCTAGAATTTTACGAAGTGACCTGAATATTGGGTGATGGGTCCGCAATATTAGGGTATTGGGAATGGGGAAACTCCACCTTTTATAGCTTTTTCCATATGGCTGAAATTTTAAAGCTTCAAATAACTGCATGATAATAAATCTTGGAATATTTTTTGAAAATTTTTGAAAATTAAACAGCAATAAGCACCCTACTTTTCATTATTCATTATTTGCTAGTAAAATGTTTAATTGCAGTGTACTCGTAATAATACGCTCAGAAAGACGATTCTTCGATTCAAAGAAAATTTCTTTAGTTCAAAGAAATGGTTTTTTGTCCAATAAAATTTTTCTTTGATGTAAAATAATTTGTTGGCTCACTAGAGACAAATTTATAACGAAAGGAAACAAGAGGGAGAAAAAGGAAAGAGTCAACCAATACCATCCTCTCGCTCTTTCCTTATTCTTTCCCCAATCTGCAGGGTTGCCTATGAAGACCATTAAGATTTCTTTTAATTGAGGCATAAATTTTAAACATAATTTATCAAAAGATATCTGTTTTTGCTTGAATATTGTTCGAAGAATGTTTTTGAAATTAACAATTTTTAGAAACGTGTGACTGTTTGGATCATTACCTTTTTATATTTTGAAAAATAGATAATCTAAATGGATTGGTTCTAAATCAACTTACAAAAAAAAATATGTTAAAGAAACGGTTCCTTTAATTCAATACAAATATTTATCTGAGTGTAAGAGTCAATAAAGACGTCCAGAAAATTGGATTATGGTTTTTCCCTTGGGAAAGCATCAACCCATAAATTTTGGTCTGTGGAAGTTAAGTGAGACCACCAATCTTATCGAGTCATCAAGGAAGCTCGGTTTCAGAATATTGTGAGTGGTTCAACGATATCAATGGGGTATCATTAGGCTAAATTACAAGATGAGATCGATTGCCGTAAAATAAAATTTGCTGACTTCTGTCTATTATGGCAAATACGGGATATTAATATTTTGGATCCTATCTCCATTTTGCAATAGTAATGGAACCAATAAGGGTCAGATTTTCTTCATTTTGCCTTTTCTGTCTAGTCAAGTCACTTAGACTTCGTTTAAAAATCGATCAAGTTACTAATAACCTCATTTTTAAAATGAGTCACTTATTTTTTGTATATATTACTTTTAACATTATCATTTCTTGAAATTTCTTCTCTGAAAACAATGAGAAAATATTAAACTTTAGACTTGAATCTGTATTACTTTGATATTCTGCATTCTACAATACACAATATCTCAAGAAAATGAGATTATGATTGTGCAATCTATTAAAGAATGAATATATGACATTAAATCATTAAATGCAAGATTCGAGGACGAGTTATATACATTTATACAATTAACCTATTTCAATCTTTTTCATTATTCCATATACTACTAATTTCACAAACAACATTTTTCCAAATCACTCTTCATTATGTCAACTCACCATTAAATCAAATTATAACCGACAATAGTGCACTATCACTGCCTTCAAATATTTCACATTATTAGCGTCATGCGAGATGAATAATAAAATATATTATGTGTAAAAGTGATTGAAAAGAGTAAAAAATGGGGAAAGTAACTACGCAGAAGCTAGAAGAATTTTCCATGATGTAATAAAGTCAATTTTTAAGGTGCTCTAGTGAAAATAGTTGAAAGACATTAGACAACCCAGATACAAAATCAACCAAAATATTCTCGGTGTTCGCATATTTGGTTTGAAGTCATGTTAATCATTTAAATCGAATCGTGTTCCGTTTCCTACAGATTCTCATCATAATTGATTATCATTTTTTTATTCAACTTCAATTACTCCACACGCCGCTACTCCATCTATACAGTGTACATATAAATCTAAATTGTTGAAATAATTCTAATTAATTCACAAATCTCGTCTTCCCATGAAATGCCATTTTTCACAAAATGCTCATTATAAAAGAATTTTAACCTTTAGCTGAGGCAGAATGTGAAAATGAACTATTTCATAGTGTATTTCATAGTATTACTATGTATATGTATGCTGATCGGGAAGAAATAATAGCGCGCGTGACTCCTGGAAACGAGAAGACGTCGAGCGATGGTCGATGAATTAACTGAATGTGAAATCAGCCACGGAAATACATACCTATATGTATAATTATACATACCTGGTGAAAGAAAAGAAGTATACATGAGCTCATTGCTGCTTCCCTCGCAATTGAATCGGTTGTCGAGGAGCGAACTTTTAATCAATGTGCTTGTCACAACTGCCACGTTTCCTGCAGCATAACATCACGCATATATCTATATATGTACAATTGTTCAACTGTACAGGTACCATGTCCAAGTCCAAGTCATATTCTGAGTTCGTGACCGTGATCCAAATCTTGATTTTCAACTTATCGAATTTTCCCTGGCTAGGGAAAAGTGTGTCGATCACAATCAGTTTACTTTATCGCTACACTTTTACCATTTTATGTGTATA
>JAUMHM010000085.1:847110-873098 GCA_032362435.1 Melikaiella ostensackeni
CAGTTCGAGCGTCGGATCCCCTTATTGCATTTTTTATTCGATTATTACATAAAAAATATAATTTTTTTCGAAAAAAAACAGCCTGGTCCGCAAATCTTATTACTCTTCAGATTATGTATGCAAAAAACTTGACAAAATGGCTTCTTCGTTTGGACTCAGTTTTACATTTAGGATTTGCCCATGATTTCGAAGGCCCTTAATGCCTTACCTCAATGCATCGCCTTAACGCCTTGCCTCAATGCATCGCCTTTTCGCTTCACCTTAGTTTCTCGCTTACGCATCGCTTTTCTCATCACGTTTTTTACCTTTCTGCTCGCCAATCCTTATCGCAACCTTAATTTCAACAGATTTTACATTTTCCCTTTCATTTTCTATTGTCACTTGATCTCTTCTCCCTTTTCTTCCTTTCCAATTTCCACAGCCATTCCACCACCTGTACTTTCCCTTTTTCATGCAGAGTGGAACGTATCGAAAAAAAAAGTTATTTGAAGCATTTCTTTAAATTTGAAAACCAAAATTACCTTTATAACCTAGAAATTACCTAGAATAAAATCAAATAACAGAATAGTCGAAACACGTATTGGCTTGTTATAATGTAATTAAATTATTAAAGTAGCACCAATAACCTACTTTTATGTTGATTTCTGTCATTAGCTTCAATTTTCGTTTAAAAAATGGGCAAGCTTTTCCGACCTTCGAATCTTGATCGGATGATTCCATCTCTAACGTCAAAGGAGTAAGCTTGCCGAGCTGCGGATGTAACTTCTTTCACACACCTTTCCACTGTTCGAATATGGCATGGAAGATGAAAAATGTCTTTGGAAATGAGATGAGTTACGTCCTTCGTTGTGAATTCGGTGAGATTTTCAATTGTCATCGATCTCATTAATAGCGGTTCCGAAATGTTGCACTTCTTCCAGTCGATGAGTTCAGTGTAGTCTTTTACGTCAAAATTCAACGAAGGAACCTCGAATGTCCTTAATTTTGATTTCCCAGTTGATTATCTCGCAGAAATTATTCGAGACAACGCGAGCTTGCGGATTTTCTGCCTTTCGTCACATAGCATAGTGAGAAGAAAATTTTCTGGGTGATCAATGTAGGCATTATTTTGTATTACTTTTTGACTGCATTAAGCAAGATCTTCCTTCAGGTACGAACTCAAAGAAATGCTTTTCCAGAGAAGTTTCGGGGCATCTTTAATAGATGGTTGACACTTAATTTCGAACCACATTGGGACATACACTCTCATGATGAATTGAACTAAAACTCTTAACTTAAATGATCGATTCTCTGTTCCAATGTAAGTTCAAAGAGTTTTACTCATCCTAGTCAACCATCTGGCGTGCGATTATTTCCCTGGACTTTTTCGAGCAAAATCTTCAGAACACTCTCTTTTCTTGATAGCATTCTATATATCTAGCAGGTACTTTTGATCAGAACTAAGATCACGGGTGTCAACTACAGGAGAATTAGGACTGTCGACAGCATCGAAGTTTACAATTGGAAGTTCTTCACAAGAAACTAAGCTTTTTCCGATTGCACAAGAAAAATCGTTAGGACCAGAAGTTGCTCCATCAAGTTTTATAAACAAAGCTTTGAATGACAGCTCATTACCATGAAGCTGACAGACACTCCATTGTAGCTGTCTGCCCAATTCCAATTCTAGAAATCGAATTATAACTTCGTGTTTACCAGTGTTTGTAGGACAGCCATTAAAACCCACACAATCTAGATTGGAGGTATTAATTCTTTTGTCAAAGAAAAACTGATGGATATCATGTGTAATGGTTTTTGCATCTGAGGAAGATGAGGATATGTGTCCTAAATAAGTACTTCGTGGTTCTTGAATGAGAGAAGTATGTTCTTCAAGTTTTGTTGTTTGCCGTGTTTTTCCTTTACTTGTTCCATCCATTACTTTTGTTTCGTCTTTTCTGCCATCAAAGTAAAAAGCCTTTATTTCTGAAGGCAACGGCTGCTTTGTCTGAAGTTGATGAAGAATTTTTGTTCTGTCCCGATACAGTTTATTCTTGTCAAAAACTAAAACTTTTACTTCCGGAATATAGTTACTCACGCCGTGTAAAATTGCTGAAGTCGTATATTCTGCAGCCTTTTCACAAATAAACGCGAAATAGTAGAAAAACTTGGGTATTTTTTAGATTCTTCTTCAGTTCGAATTTTTTCGCATTATAAAAAATAATAGCTCATGACATTCAAGTGTGTAGGTAATAATCTTCGGTTACTTAACTCAGTGTATTTTCCAATGATTGGACATTCGCTCAACAAATTCATTTTTATAAACACAAACCACTAACAAATCAAAGATCACGTTTACTGAATTTAATACGAAAAAGAAATGCTGTTTAAAATTCGGGTTTTCCAGCTCTCTCATAACATACTCGCGATTAGGCAGTCAAAACTGAACTAAATTCTTTTTCTGAAAAAGCGGGTAGGAAAAACAAAATGTCAACATGAGCCTGGTGAGTCTTGATGCACTGGTAAAATGTAAACAAAACCTTGATGCACTCAAAAATTTTAGTGCATTTTTTTTTATTCTGGGGATTAGCGAGCTGACCGTGAACACATCAAAATATGATCTAATATTAAAAAATTAAAAATTTTAGATGTCGCCCATTGTTGAAACTACAAATGACTTCGGTTCAAAAATTAAACAGGATGACTAAATTGAAACTAATGTCAGAAATCAGCATAGAAGTAATACTTTGATAATTTAGTGACATTATAACAAGCTAATATATGTTCCGTCTATTTTTTTATTTGATTTTGTTCAGAATATATTTGAAGAAATATATAATACTCGCATGATGGTCACATGGTCGATGAAAGTGATATAATTCTAAGAAAATAGCGAAAAATTTGATTTCTGAGGATTTTTTTTATTATCAACGTCATTCTGGCCAGATAAAAATTATTTAAATTATTTACTTACTGTATATTTATAAATCTAGGTACGCTCGAAAACATTTCTACCTTATTTAAACACCGCAAATTAACTTTGTTGTGAAATAAAGAGCAATATATCACTTTTAGATATTTTCTTGTAATTTGAAGTCAATAAAAATGATTTTAATATTCACATCCTTCATATATGTATTGAAAATACATTCTCCTTAACGTATATCAGACATTTCATGGTCAAATAGTCGATAAAATTGCCGTAGCTCTAAGAAAATAGTGAAAAAGTCGATTTTTTTCGATATTTTGACATTTCAAGGTCATTCACATAGGGTAAAAAATATTTGAATTATTTCTTGATATGTAGGTACAAATATACTTGCTTCTATCATTTTTGATAATTTAGGTACTGAAAATTGATTTTATTGTCAAATAAAGAGCAATATGTCACATTTCAATAATTTCTTGTAATTCAAATTATGAATGGTATGAATCGACTTGCTTTTTAGAGAATTTTAGAGATTTCAAGAAATCTTATCAAATTTCAAGAAGTTTCATATGATTTCAGAGGATTTCAAAGTTTTCAAAAATTTTCAAGAAATTTCAAAAGATTTTACAAATTTCAAGATAATTCACGGAATTTTGAAGTATTTCAAGAGATTTGTAGGGATTTTACCAGACCTATGCGAATTCATAGGATCTCCAAGGACTTTAACGATTTACGAAATTTCAATGGATTTCAAAGGATTTGAAAGATTTGAGGATATTTTACAAGAAGAATATTGAATAACAACAACAATTTTTTATCAAATGTACGTCCATATATTTTAAGAATTTAAAAAATTTTTCACGGTAAATTTGCGTTCTTACAAGAAATGAATGTACTTCGTTACAGATTTAATAAAATCCACTGAGGAGGGCCACCATTGTGTGCCGAAACGTTTGAAACAATTTAATTTGTATTCAATTTCACCTGACCCTAAAGCCAATAACGAACATCAATATTCCTCACGAATTTTACTATTGAGGGTCAATACAATTTCCCCACCGATTGTTATCTTTTTTGTTGAAATTTCATCTTTTCGGCTAGAAAAGTCATCTTTTTTTTTAGTAGAAATATCTTTCTGGGTTAAAAATAATTTTTTTAATAATTCCACTATTCAGGTTGAAAATTCAACACTCTCCTAAAAAATTCACCTTCCTTTGTCGAAAACTATCTGTTTCGTTAAAAGTTTATTTTTTCAACATTTTTGGTTAAAAGTCTATCTTTCTTGTTTGAGAATTCAACACTTCAAGCTGAAAATTCAACAGTCTTGTAAAAAACTCGTCTCTTTTGCTTAAAAGTTCAACTATTGGGTTGTAAATTCAATTCTTTAGTTGAAATTAATTTTTTTGGAAATGCAACTATTTGGTTGAAAATTCATCTTTCTTGTTTGACAATAACTTTTTTGCTGAAAATGCAAATAATTAAGGTTGAAGATTCAACGTTTTTCCATAAAATTCTTCTTTTTGGGTTGAAAATTCATCTTTTATGGTATAAAACTTATCTTCTTTGGTTGAAAATTTATCTTTCATGGCTAAAAATATTTTTTTATCTTGAAAATTCATCTTTTCGGGTTTAAAAGTCAACTTTTTTCTGAAATATAAGTCACATAAAGTAACATCCAATAGTTAAAAGTCATGATTTTTTATAATTTATTTCAACTAAATGACAATTTACGACGTACATGGATTTGTTTATTGCAGTGTAACTTTCGAAAGATAATTATAGGTGAAAGTTTTAGCTTTTCGATTCCTTTCCATGAATGAAAAAATCGTTACCTATAAGAAAAATATCATTCAATTGAGTAAAAACGTGATATTTTTTCATTTTTCAACTTTAATAGCAATTAACGATGTATCTGGATTTTTTATTCTGCATAGTTTTTGAAGGACAATTATAACTGCAAATAATAATTTTCAGAACCCTTTTCATCTATTTAAAAATTGATTTCGCACCAAAATAACAACAAATTCGCTACCATTCGTTATTTTGAGCTTTATCGTAGATACGCGAATATAAGATATATTTCTTTTTATTTGTAAATTTTTGTGGGAGATCCGGGTACCAAACTACAACTTTTGGACCTCCTCTGAATTTGAAGAAAAAATAAAATATTTTTTCGCTCCGCCCTAATATGCGATTATGGCACTCACTAACTTTAGATAGTTGGATGCGTTTTTCTCAAAGAGCGGGTTTTTAAAGTTCCAACTTCAAAAATGCGCCGGTGACTCGTTTTTAAACCGAAGGGGTTCGTCATGGGCTCAAAAATCCGGGAAATTTATCCGGCTATATGACCCTATACGTAGCTCCATACCGGCCATAAGGGCGTTTTTCATGCGGACGCCCACAATTAATAATATATGTATTCTTATAAAGATTTTTTTTTATAAAAGTATATATGTTTATGAAAGCAACTATGAATAAGACAGTTGTAATTATTGAGGGATCACAGCGGTTCAGTAGTTCAATTTTAGGTAAAAAAAGGAGACGGACTGTGAACCCTGAGTTATTGTTTTTTCATTTTAAGCCTTTAAACCTTAGGATTGGTAAAACATATTTATATATTTATAGTTGTAATAAAGTATCAAAAAAACTCCGTAATGAGGATTGCCAAATAATATGGTTCTGCGCTTATTTCTATGTCTCCTCATGAATTATTTAAACTTTTTGCACCCACGTCGTTTCCGAAAAAATAAAATACTAAATGTAATCTAACTTTCGCCATGTAAACAAAAAAGTGAATTGAAACTCTTGCTTTTGAATTCAGACTCATCCCTCTGCTCATTAAATCACGAAGACCTAAATCGACGATTCCCACGAGCTGGTAATGTCTCGTTAATTACATACCAAGTTGTTTTGGTACGTATGTATTACTTCCGGCGAGTCTGCGCTAAACATGATGGGCTAAACTTTCGAAAACCTTGATAAGAAAAAGACGAGAACGAACGATAGAAAAGAATAGGAATAAAAAAACATATAATAAAACACCTACGGGTTGTATCCGGCCGGAACCTAATCATGGCCTACGATGGCAGGTTGAAGAACTCTCTTTTATAAATTTATAAGCCTCTTACTAGAACATTGTAACTGGTGAAAGACTTGCTACAAGTTTTTGCGATCATTGGCAGTTGATTTGGCACTTATATGTACATAATTATAGATTCGCGCGGCTATTTTATTCACTTTGAGGTATACTATTAAAGAATTTGCATTAATTTTGTTTACATTTTTATTTAAATGTTGAGGTTCTAAGCAATTGATAAGAACGCTTGTTTTTTATTTTAAGTACTTATTACTTATTACTTATTACTACAATCAGTGCAAAGAGTCAATTGCATTCCTAGTATTGTATTCTACGTTAAAAAAAAAATAAAATACTGTTATTGGCAATAAGAGATGTGATCAATGAAAAACGAACATTTATTGCCAATCACGCGTAAAACTGAGCCACTGTGTCAACAGTATTACGCAGGTATGCCATCCTGTAACATCTTTGTAATATCTGAACGCCCGTAAGAGAAAGTTTCCTTGAAGGAAACGATCTGACAGATTTATTGACATCGTAAATCAAATTTTCATGTGTTTACAGAAGGAGCAATTTGAATATATAAACTATTATACGTATACGGAAGATTGAAAAATTCTTATGTTCGAACATTATTAAATAAAATATTATTAATATGAGTTCTATTCTTGGGGTTCAAATGAAAATTAAGTTAAATAATTCAATTGAGGCCGCGACCTAACATTTTCAGTAATGAAGTACATCTTTTTAAAATATTGGAAAGTGGTATATTTGAGTGGGACCAATTGAATAAATAATTACAAACCACATAAATTTCACATGAAGTATGTTCCAAATGTCCACCAATACCGGTAGTCACGAGATCGCGTGTATTGACTAAACTTTCTTCTCTATCATTAAGGAAAATCATATCTTAGATTTATCAATTATCTTATGTTCCGGTAATTGCGAGTAATGTTCTGAGTCACAGAAAGAATATTATACATATATATTAGTTAAAGATGGTTGATTTACTTATTTCACTATATTAGCACTTTTTTTTATTAACTTTCAATCACAAATCCTTGATTTTCCATATAAGAGGGCTCGGCTACTATTTTGCCACTATTTTTTCGCACTGTAAAAACTAGAGATCTCTTTTTTTACGGCATCATTTTTTGCGTGTCCTGTTTTTGAATAGGTTAACTTCGTGCTGTTATTTTCAATACAAAAATATTTTCGAACTTGAATATTGGATAAAATAACATGTCTACCACCTCAAGTACAGAAATATATACAAAAATTAATTTTAGATACTATAAATTCGTCTATTCTTTGTTATTTTCTACATTAGGCCTCAGATTGTATGATATTTTCGACTTTTTTCGACTTTTGGAAGAAAAATCTTTCGAAATTCTACCATTTTAATTATTAATACTTATTGGTTGAATATTTGAAAATTGAATTCACTAAATCTGAAGATATCACTTTGATCTGCAGTTGAATGATCCAAGAATGTAACATTCTTTTGTTTTTTACGTTGATACAGATTTTCGTATCAATTGAATACCTTTGCAGAAAAAACGATACTTTCAGATTTAATGTGAAAACGGCCAAAGTCGAATAATTTAGAATTCAAATACTAAAAAGTGAATAAATTTACATTTTGACCGTATACTGCTTGGAAGTATAATTTCCAATGAAAGCTTTAATTGTCGATATATTTTAATTTGAATATGGGTCCAAAATTAAATATCTCAAATTGAAAGAGTTTTGATATCAGCAATTTTATTTCATCTCACTCAAGACTGAAAATATCAAATTAGAATCATAAAAAATTAAAAAAGATCACAGTGGAACCATTTTAAAATAAATAGGTTCCAAACTTAACAATATTTGACTGTAAATGGCTCTAAGAATAAACAACAGCCATGGCCACCTGTACCAACATTTCAGTACGAATAGCCGTATTTTTTTTATACGAGTAGCAGGATTTTGAAAAAGGACTATTTGTAACGAAATTTCGGTATAAATAGCCGGATTTCTTCGACAAACGTAGACACTGCCATAAACAATACTCAATACAAGCATTCATCCTTTATAAATATCAAAAATTAAATTTTGTTAAGTTTTATGATTTGAAAATAGTTCTTCCTATCTTCCTATGGGTTTACCAGTCATTATGAGTGTTTGAGTGTGAATTATGATGAATGATGGCTCTGTGAAGTCTTAACCTGGGGTGATTGCTAGAGAAATTGATCAGCGACCCGTTTCGGAGCGGTGTTGTGGGACGAGTATGTCGTTTGATTTGAAAATAGTTCAAATTATAAATCCTCTCCTAATGAATAAGAACACAAATAGAGAAGATTCGATTTTAGAAAAGAATGAAGCCAAAAGTAAACAACCGAACATAAAATTGAAATTTTTCGACTTTGCAAGATGTTAAATTTACAAAAAAAATAAAATAAAACCGAAAAACTATTCTAAACTGAAAAAATCCTTTATATGCACACAATTTTTTAATTCAGGCAATCCAAGTTCAAAATGCATTTAAACTATAAACTTGCCTCATTTGAAAATAATGCAGGTTGATAAGTTTAAATTTTTAGAAAGAAATATTTCAGACGTGGATCAATCCTTTCATTGAAGAATAATTAAGATATGATAGTTTGGAGGAAATTTATTAATTTTATTTGAATTAGTGAAGTATGAATTAATTTTCAGAGATTTTCTCTATCTTTGCAAATATTTTTAATCAGAGTTTAATTAGTTTCATTTCGTGCGATTATTCTTTATCAATGATATTTTTCTCTTCTTCTAAAAGTCTCTATATTTTTATGGAACGGAACTGTCAGCGCATGGTTCAAAATTTTGTTCAAATTAATTTCATTTGCGTAAATATACTTTGAAAATCCCTAGAATTTTATGCTAGAACGAAGAAAATTCAAGTTACTCATATTGTTTATTATCACAGTAAATACCAGAGATATTTTTTATCTGAAGTTGGATGAAAATGTTGCAAACAATTGTCAACTACATTTAAAGTTGTGAATGTCGTTGTGAATCTGCCTCCCGATGAAAATTATTTGACGTCAGATAATTGTAGTTGTCAGTTGTTTGCAACGTTTTCATCCAACTTCAGATAAAAAATATCTCTGGGATTTACCGTGATTTTATGTATTTTTCTATATGTATTTCGTTTAATCGTTTGCTCTAATTTTCTTCGTTAAAAGAAAAACAAAAAATTTTATTAATTGAAATTCTTTATCTGAAACTTTTACTCTGTTTCCTAAAGAAATACAGTTTTCGAAATTTCATGTGACTTATGTCACTTATGCGACTTCTTTAAAATCATTCTAGTCGATCCGAGGCCTGCATGGTTTATATACATGGTTCATTCTCCGCATAACCCAAATCGTATTCATTATAATAAAGAGTATAGAAATCCAAGCCTTTAATGGATTGAAAAAAATTGCAATAATTTATTCATTTTTAAACAATTCAGCTATAGATGCTCAGAGAAATTTTTAGCCATTTTTTATCAACTGAAATAAAAAATTACCAATCAGTCTCGAATATTACCAACCTAAAATCAATTTATACTCTTATTTGCTTAAATAAATGGTTCACTTTATACATATAATACTCTTCCAACTATTATTGTCTATAATCAATAGTACACAATTGATCAGCAGGCCCTAATTATGACAAAAATGTATTAAACCAAAGAGTGAAGAAACATATCCAGCAAATGACGTTTGTCTATCCAGTGACGCAAAAAGTAATATCAACTTTATAAATAAAGAATAATTTTCAACATTGCTGATATTTCCAAAGGTGGTATCCACTAGCTTAACACTGCCACATGTTATTTAGAGTTCTACGTAGTTTATTAAAGAATGCATTGTAAATATTATCAGTCCAGCCAGTGACGATTATTTGATGCCTTGCTCAAATTAGCTGCTTGACACGTGTTAGTGAAGTGAAATTGCAGCATTAGATCAGGTGATTTGCAAATTGAGCAACTCAGAAAATTCAAATTTATCAATCCTAATGTGTTAGCAATGCTCAAACGTGCCATTTTCGAAAATATCTACTTTTTACAGATAGTCCAGTCAGTAAAGCACAATTCTGGGGACAACCATTATATCGATAAAAAGTGGATTAATATTTTTATAAAGAATAAGCTTTTGATTTTCTTAAAGACACTAAATCAGACAATATTATGACATCAACAATAATTACATTGTTTAGATGGTCTTACAATAAAAATAACTTTTATTTTCCAAACTGCACCACGGACAGTCTAGACAATGACGTTTTGACTATTTGCCCTTAATTTTAAAGAAAATCTATAATATTAGGCATAAAAGTGATTAGTGGTTGTTATTAATATGCATAGAATGAACTCTTTTAGAGTATATTCATGTTCATAAGTGGAACCCATTTTTTCAAACGCCATCAGGGACATTGAATTTTGCGCTATACGGAGAATCACCCACATATAAGTTTATTATTTAAAAAATTTCATGCCACTATTTTGCTACTATTTTTCAAACTTTATGCCACTATTGACACTATTTTTTATCTCTAAAGTGAGTTCGAGCCCTGCATATTATCATCTAGATATTTGCGTATAAATGACCTGGAATGAAACGGTCTTTCAGAATTTGAAAGTGGGTGTGTGCGTGTGCCTGAAGTCATTGAATATTCTTGAGTAGGTGTGCAGTGAACATTGTGCGCATGATTTAGGTCCATATGACTATAAAGGACTCTGCGAATGGCAACCAAGTTATATGGATAAATAAAACCATGTGCGCTACTGAGTTGCGACAGAGAAAGAGTAGAATAGGTACTTGAATGAAATTCGAGCGTTTAGAATAAACTATATACCCCTCTATTAAAAATGGTTACTGCATAACTATTATTTACAAAGGATATTCTCTTTCCATGCGAGCTAATCATAAAAACAAACATTATGCTCTATTTTTCATCAATAATTTCCAAAATGTGTCAAGTTAAATACAAAAAAGATACCTTAAAAAATTCTTGACATGCTGGAAATCTTATTAATATTACCATAACTATCTGGCTGTTACCGCTTCAAAAATATCGTTTCTCTATTTTATTGTATATAAGGTTCACCGCAATGTAGTAAAGTGTAAACTGTTGAAGCATTTTTGTCATCGACTACACTGAAATAAACGCTTGGGGATTATTTGCCAGAAGACTATGGTTGGGAATTTCTATCTGAGTTAATCAAAAAATATTTCCCTCTCAACCAGACGTATTTCTGTTTCGAAACATAAAGATAGAGGGTAGATGAATACTAGTATGGTTGAGGTAGCATGTTTGATTTGGTAATTCAATTTTACCAAGAAACAGCTGTGCAGAGTATGTCTGGATCACCCCAACTTTTGGCTGAACGAATGCTTCGTTAACCCGTTACCAGAGTACGTTTGCTTGCTGGCGCCACCTGACAAAATCTGACGTGATGCTTCTGCGCTTGGTCACGCATTCCATTTTACTTTCGTTAATCAACAAATTAGGGATAAATATCCCATTAATAAAAGTTTTTTTTAGCGAAAATTGAAGGATTATGTGTATGTGCTGCAAGAGAAATATAAATTTCACCTAGAAACATAATGCAAACTCTTGATTTTTGAAGAATTGTACATGTTTCTCTTCAAAATTTCATAAGAGTTTTTTATTGATAACGAATCATTTGATGCTACAGGGTTCTACATAGTATTATGGAAGCTATTTCAGTATAGCTGGATCATGCAAACTCTGATATGAAAGATTTACCCACAAAAGTCTATAACTTATAGGCATACGATTTAGGATACTTTATGGATAAATATTCTTGGTCTAGCTATAATACGTAACCATTGGTAACCATAGTGGTATGCCTAAAACAGCCAATTTTTATGGTTGTAGCTGAGCGAGCAATACAATATGGTTATAATAACCAGAATTACGCGTGTACCGTCCAATTATTTCTTTCAGTGTACTAAATACGTATCCTATTTATAAAAACGCAAAAAGTAGGTAATTGAAATAGCAAAAAAAGATAATATGACAAAAAAGTAGGGAAAAAATGTCACGAATGCACTTCCTACTGCATTATTTCTTACGCACACCTTTGGCGGTTTGTGCCAATTTTCTCTTCATTCTTGGAAAATTTGCGAAATCACGTGACCAGAGAGAATGACTAATTTGCGGTTTGTTTCGCAGTTGGCTGCCCTTTCGTCGACAACCACAACCTTCGTCAATCGTGACTTATCTTGTGTTCTGTCCTTTAAGATTGTAAGTTTAGATCACCGTGAATCTCGAATTTAAGTAACAAGTGTAGATGGCACGCTATATGCCAGCACAGTCCGCGTGCGAATCAACGCGCCTTTCTTAGAGCGCTAAGCATGTTCGACCTTATCGATCATTTTCCATTTCGCTTTAAAGAGGGTTTTCCAGTACAGCACCAATAGTCAATTTCCACCTGGGTGTTTTACAGGTATTATAGACATATGCACGGTGTTTACTCAGAAGTATGGTAAAATTCACATATTTTAAATCCAAATGAATATCTTTTTGTGCCGTTAATGTTTTAGTTCATATGTACCTAAAATATTTGCGTCTCACTTTAATTTCTTCTAATCCTATATGGTGAAAGTGTTATACTGATTTGGTCACGTTGATGGAATGGATGAGGACGTTTAACGAAGCAAGCGTATTTAGGTAAAATGAGTGGTAGCGCACCTGAAGGTAGACCGGATAAGGAATGATTGGAATGTGTGAATGAGACTCTAAAGCGAAGAGATATAGAGTCGTAAAAACACAAGTGCTTGCATGAAACGATGTATGGATGTAAAGGAGGCAAAAGACGTATGCAAGGATAGGATCGTATGGAGGACAATTGTTTATGAGAAGAAGAGTGACGCCTGAAACGAAAGATTTTGGGTACTAATGGGCCCTCGTGACGAGCTTTGTTTAATGGATGTGGTTGGGGTAAAGAGTATGGATCTTCCAATGGGTTTACCAGTCAGTGTGAGTGTTTGTGTGTGAATCGTGATGAATGATGGCTCTGTAAAGCTCTTCACCTGAGGTGATTGCTAGAGAGATTGATCAGCGACCCGTGTCGGAGCGGTGTTGTGGGACGAGTATATCGTTTGAATGAACAACACGCGATGACTTCTACCTGTAGATTGATGTAAAACCCATCCTTTCTCCTACGCGTCCCTTACTCAGACTTACCATATAAATTCCTTGACCCCTAGTAGTGCAACGGGGCTAGAACCGAACGCCTTACGCTTACCCCGAAAGGAATTTGGCATAATAATAATAACAATATCAATGATAATAATAATAATAACTATGATGATATAAGCTCCTATACAGTATAGGCCTCATCAAAAAATATCTTATGTTCGCAAACTCATGCTAAAATACCGAAAATGTTATAAATCCATAAAAAATTTCATTTTCCTCATCCTTTTCAAGGCAATACGTTTTTTCTGATCTAGGTGAACCGTAAGAGTTATTCATAAAAGAGCCCATGCATACCCCATAAAAAATTATCTCATGTTCGGTACTTTAACTTGAGTGTGGGAAAATAAGATAACTACATATGCACTCATATTATCATAGTGTTACAACTTTAACAGTTCATCTGAATCAGAAAAAAGTATATTGGCTTGAAAATAACGAGGAAAATAATATTTTCGGTCATTTGTACCATTTTCGGTATTTTAACATGAGTCTGAGAACATAAGATATATTTTTATGAGGTCTATACTGCACAGGAATTTATATCATCATACCTGTAGTGTATAGTACAACTTTTACCATACACCCGGTACAGAAAGAAAAGTAATTGGCCTGAAAATAATGAGAAAAATGGAATTTCTGAAGTTTTTTACCATTTTTCGGAACCTTGTAGACACCCTGCTTGTATATAGTACTGGCGACAAAATCCTCATGCGAAGTCGACCACACTGATTATTATTCATGGAGATCACGTATAGAGACGGATGCTTGACATTCCCTCTTGATCCTAAGAACTTTGGTTCGTGTCTGATCTCGTGGACTCTCCTGCATACCTATACAATCTATACAATACAACAATGCGGATGACCCACCGTTGTGCTAGATATTGGAATGTGTCGAAGGATAATGAGATTTGAAAGACGTCTGGCCTATGATCAAACCGAAAGATTATAAATAGAAGATGGGATCATGGAAACTTACATCTTGTAATGTTGGATTGTTAGAAGCTTGAACATAACATTTTGTAATAGCATGTAAAATCTTCCAGGGTTGCTATACTACCATCGAGTTTCGAAAAAATCTCTCGTATTTTTTTATGTGCTTCCTTAATCTCATTTATTACATTTCGAATTTCAAGAAAGTATAATTATCACCAATAATCTTAAAAGTACTATTAGGATTTCACTTTTATGGATTGTGACCTATAGGAAACCTCGAGCTTATCAATTATCCAGATTCGAATTACATTGTAGGTGATTGGGATACTGCTTGATACCGCTTCCGCGACACAGAGGATAAGTGGAACCGTAATTTAATGTCCAATTGGCCACGCGCCAATGCCACAGCATGGAATCAAGTGGATGACTGGAAACTCAGAGCAAAGATTAATTAATGCCCAAAGAGCAATTAAAGTTCACCTGTGGAACTGGTACAATTATTGCTGGATGAAGCAATGTTATTTCTATACATGAATTGACATGAATGTTGTATAGGTTCCTCATTGATTCAAACTTTCGACTCTGAGTGGATCCTAAGGCTAAATCACCGTAACTGTTAATCCCGTCCTGGGATCGCAATGCCGGGGCGAATCCGATTGGACGTCGACGACCGCCTTCATCTGGGAAATGCAGCGAGCGATTATTTGCTCGTAAGTAACGGTACATACTTACCACGGTGCACTTTACAATAACCGACTTTGCGCACCTTCGCAGAGATACCTATCCTTCAGGGGCGTATTCTGGAGAAGGGATCTAGATTCTAGATTCTAGAATATATGCATATGCATATGTATATGTATTTATGTATATGTGTATTTAAGTATAAGCCTTGATAATCCTATTGGTGCTCTATTATTACTCGGTTCTAGCTCTACAATTGCTGTTTTGTTTTCTTTTTGCGGAAGGATAGTAGTCTGTATGCGGATTCACATGGGCACTTATATGCATTAGGCTTTCGTAATGGTGTCATCTTTGGAAAGATCTCATTGTTTGAAGTCGGAATTGATAAAAGTATATTTTTCTGGGACCAATTCTCTTCTCTTGCTTCATTTCTAGGATCCGCAGGAAAGTTTTGTTCTGTTGTTATCATCTCAAGCAAACAATCTCTTATGGATGAAAAATGTAACGCGAAATATGACCTACCACTTTAATTGCAAATTTCTGCCGTGGCACACTTTTTAATATGACAAACGATAAAGGGTTAAAGTGTCGTCCTTTAACGGAAATTAAATCTATATCTTCATCTGCTTGTTTTATGATTAATGTCAGTAATGATTGGCCAAAAGAAATATCTTGACTTGACCCAGAACTGGTCGTCATGTTGCTGCATCATCATTAATCACAACAATCATCCTCATTCTTTAGTACTTCCTACCTCTCTCGCTATCATCCATTAGCACTTTTAACAATTTTTCCACGTACAATAAAGATTTACGAAATCAATTTCTCTCAGTCAGTCAAATAATTATATATCACGCCCTTCAAGCACAAAGACCTTCATTTGCTATACCTAACTTACTACGCACAAACTTTTAGTCTCGCTTTTAGTACACTTGGGTTCTAGAAATTTTATTTTATCCGATTAAAATGAAATGATTGAAATTCTGAAGGATAGAGGGCAGCTAGTATATGGAAATGAGAATAAGAAGTGAATACAGAAATTGAGACTGAAGAAGAAGGTAGCAATGCAAGATAGGATAAATACACGTTGTGTATGTCTAATTATACCGAGAGCCTCAAGTATGGCGAACGTGGAAAAACAATGGCCTTGTACATCCGCCGGAAATCATCTAGGTGAAATAGTAGCGAAAGACATGCCAAATACCAGACACTATTGCGGAATATATCAACAGTCTTCAACTCTAGATATACCTGTATGCATAAAAACGAATGAACAGATCGCGGGAAAGTGAAATGCTTCTTTTTCTTTATCCATCCATGTAGATAATACGAATTCTTCGTGCTACGTGATTCTTTGGAATCTACTCTTATTTTATTTATGGTAATAAATTTCCTTCGACTGAAAATCACTTTCGGTCTGTTCGCTGAGACCTTTTAGTGATATTGGGTTACAATAACTACATCCAAACTTGACTTTCGGTAACTGCAGAGCCTAAAATGTTTTACATTTTGGACTACACACCTTTTGAATATCACTATACCTATTGTCGTTAAGAAAAAGTGAAAATGTGACTTTTTTTCAAATACGAAATAATCTCACTGAATCTTTTCCTATCTATCTACCTAGTCTATGCTTATAAGACACAATCGGTGGCCGTCGGGATATGTTCTTTTTCAAAGGAAATAAAACGACACGTATTTTGCCAGTTTGATAAAAAAATTTGTTAACGAAGTTATGAGTATTTTAACTCAAAGCTGATTGACTAATATCCGAAAGATGTCAAAAATTATCTTTAAAGTGTTGTATTATTTAAACTAATACAGGTGGGACATTCCATTTCATTTTCTTATGAGCGCAACTACCCAAAACACCTTTGAAGCAGGGAAAGCTAAACGTAGCTAAGCCCACTTCTTAATGAAATTGAGTTTTCTTAAAAAATCATATTTTCTCGTTTTTCTATACCTATTTCAGTGAAAAAATGTAAGTTTTGCCTTTTTTTACCCTAAAATTTAGTATTTGAATATATTAAAATATTTTGAAATTTCAAGGAATTTTAACTAAATGAATGGAGCACACTAAATAATAAATTATTAAGCAATTCGATGGTCATTATAGGATTTTCACAAGTATTTAACAATTAGGGACATTATTATAAAAATAAAAAAATGTCGTACTATTTCTGAAAATGATACCAGGGAAAGCTAAACGATGTTAAGTCCATCGTCAATTTCAATTGGATTATTACATGCACAATTAAACATGCAGCGCCATATATTTTTCTATATAATTTCAATTAAACTGATCCATCCTGCTATAAAAAAAATACTCAATCGGTTGCAAATTGTTCCCTAAAAAGATTTTTTGCTTCTCCTGTATACACATTGGTGAGCAGAACATTTTTCAATGAACTGTTATTGCATCAAAACCAAACCAAATAAAATTTTTAACTAATAGATTTGAAACACAACTTGACACGCTTTACGATGGTTATAACCGTTTATAAAATATATATGTCCTTTCTACAGTTTTTCAAAATTACAAATTAAGTGTCAGAATACCTCAAAACATGTATACTCAGATATTGATGGAGAACATATCAAAAGAGAGGTTAGAGTTTCTAGGTACTATAACCGTCATAAAGCTCGTCAAATTTCCTTTCAAATCTGTTACTTTATTTGGTTTTGTTTTTACGTGATAACATATTTAATTAAAAAATGGTCTGCATGCCAAAGTGTACTTGATTCCACCCTCCATATCTTGGAACCATGCAGTATGGTCGTTTACCTGTATGCTTTATGGTTTTGCACCTACAATAGGATCCTGCAGTGAACAAATGTGTTAAAAAAAAATTTTTGACAACTTTTCGTTATTGATCAACTTTACAATCAGCTTAAAAGCTAAAAAATAACAACTTTGTCAAATTTCTTTTTATTAAACCGCAAATATATGTGTCGTTATTCATTTCTTTTGGAAAAGAACATTTCGTCGTAAATGACTCAGTGGGATTATTTCATATTTGATGACTCATAAAATGATAATAAGCATTGATTTACATGTTTATTCAGCTTATCAAACTTCATTTTGTCACCTATTTTTCACCTATTTTATAACCCCGGGAAAAGTTTTCTGCAGTTTTCCTCTGTCTAAACTTTTATCAAACAAAAGAAACCTTGTTCAGATTTCCTATCTGGCTAAAATTAATTATACCCTAAAAGAGAAGTCGGGTTCTGCAATTAAAAGAAACAATCCCAATTCAGTTGGAGAAGACATGTGGAAGGTAAAGTCGTTTATTATCACCATTATCGGTCTCCCTGGCAGGTCGCGGGAAAGTGAAACTTTTTTTTCTGCTCGACACTCTGTTTTGGATGCACGCTGCCCAAATGAGGTATCTTTTAATTGTATTCTAAATTTTTCAACCGTGCACGTCGAGCAATCGTGCGAACAATCTACCAAACGTCTTGCCATTAAAGATCGTGACACGGAAGAAAACTTTTACCACTGGAAGAGAGAAAAAAAGCTCATATAAACTGCACTTTAGCTATGATCGTCGTCTTCATCGCGGGAAATCTCAATTACCGTGATTACAAATTTAGTCTCTGCGGTTATGCATAATCCTTGTGAAAAATGACTTAGGCTTAGTGGATTAGTGCGAGAAACTCGTAGAAATCCTTACATGTAACCTGCTGTCAAATGTGAATTATGACTAGATATCAAACGAGTTTGAAGTTTTTTGTGTCACTTACTCTCTTTGCATTTCAAGTTTTGAGTAAAGGGTGAAAATGCAAGGATCCGGTTGTTCGAGTTTTCTGAATTGATGAGAATTATTTATCATTTTAGATTCGAATGATTGGGATTTACGGGAATTAAGTGAAACATTATAGAGAAATTGATCATAATTATCTAGAAACTGAAATCGAAATTGAAAAATCAATTAGGTGTAATTAGTTACATTCAACAGAATCAAGTGAAGGAGGGGGGTCTAAGGAAGTAACTTTACAAACTTAGATAACGCTTTATACGTTTCCTGATGAAAAGTTTTAACAATGTTTGCGAATTCCGCGAAAGATGACCTTGCAATGGTACACTGTTAGAAATTTCTATAGCGATTTTACTATAAATGCAATAGAAGCAATATGAATGTACGTGCAGTAAATTTACTATAAATGTTTAGTACTGTAAATCATGAGAAAATGAAAGATTCTTGTGATATTTCTGAATCATTACAACTTACTTGAAACGAAAATATTAGAATGCAATATGTTTACTAAAATATATCAATCAGGATTGATATATGGCGTGTAGGTGAAAGTTTTCCCGAAAAGCATGCCAAAGGTGAAAATTCCAAATACGAAAAATAATTTCTAGGTTAGTTTTTTATTTCTTTCATTTATATGATAATTGTGTTACTGATAATGAATTCAGTTGAAACTATCAGAAACGAAAATTATATATCATGATTCAATTATGAAAATCGCCTGATCCGTAAATTATAAAATTTTTAAATTGAATTCTAAACATTATTACTACAGATTTTACTACACATGTATTGTAATTTAAGATGAATATTTCAGGAATGTGAATTTACTATGCAGAAGTATAGTAAAAGTGTGGTAAAATTACAGACATTTTTAACAGTGTACTTGATAAGTTTGAAAATCACTTTCATACTTCAGACTTCACACTCTTTCCCCTATTACTTTCTTTTCCTCTTTTTTCAAGAATCCTTCTTTTTCCCCCACTAAAAAAAATCAATTTATTTTTGTTGAAAAGTTTACTATTATATTTCTTGTTTGGAATTCATCTCGTTTGGTTAAAAATTCTACTGTTTGGTTGAAAATTCAATTACTTTGTTGAAAATGTAATTATTTCGTTAAAAAGTCATCATCTTTTTATCAAAAAGTCAACTACTTGATTAAAAGTTGAAAGACTTTGTTAAAAATTCCTTTTTTTGGTTGAAGATTCATCTCTTTGGTAGAAAATTAATCTTTTTGGTCAAAAACTAATTTTTTTGGTTGAAAATTCGTGTATTTTGTTGATGATTCGTCTTTTTTGGTAGAAAATTAATCTTCTTGATTCAAAAATAATTTTTTTCTCTGAAAATTCAACTGTTTGATTGAAAAATTAACCACTTTGTTGAAAATTTTTTTTTTTAGTTGTAATGTAACTAATGTAATGCAACTGTTTTATTGAAAATTTGTCTTTTTTGTTTAAAAAATCTACTACGTGGTATAGAGTTGAACTACTTTGTAAAAAATCTATTTTTTTTTTGGTTGGGGATTCATCATTTTAGTTGAACATTCAATTATTTGGTTGCAAATTAATTTTTTGTTGAAAATTCATATTTTTGGGTTGAGAATTCAATGATTTGGTAGAAAATTAAACTATTTGACTGAAATTTACCTTTTTTGTTGAAAATTCATATTTTTGGTTGAAAATTTAACTATTTTGTAGAAACCTTAACTTTTTGGTTAACAATTGAACTATTCATTTGAAAATAAACTTTTTTGTTGAGAAATCATATTTTTCGTTTGAAAATTCAAGTGCTTTGTAGATAATTCGTCCTTGGGCTTCGATATTCAACAATTTTGTTGAAAATTCGTCTTTTTGGATGAAAAATTAATCTTGTTTGATAAAAATTTATTTCTTTGGTTGAGGATTTAATTATTTAGATTAAAATTCGTCTTTGTTGGTTGAAATCAAGTTGTTGAATATTCGTTTTTTCTCTTGAAAATTAATTTTTCAAACTGTAAATTTAACGGTTCCATTTTTGATTAAAAACTTATCTTTTTTAGTTGAAAATTCAACTATTTGTTACAAATTCATCTTTCTTGATTGAAAATTTACTTTTTTCTTGAAAATTAATCTTTTCCGGTTGAAAAGTCAACTGTTTTCTAAAACATTCGACGTTTTAGCTTAAAAACTTAAGTCTTTTGCTGAAAATTCGTCTCTTTGGGTGAAAGATTAACCTTCTTTACTGAAAATTGATATATTTGGTTGAGGATAGAACTATTTTGTTAAAAGTCTATCTTTTTTCGTTGAATTCAGCTGGTTGAAAATTCGCTTTTTTTGTTGCAAAGTAATTTTTAAACGGAAAATTCATCTTTTCCATTTTTGGTTGAAAACTTTTTTTTTGGTTGAAAATTGAATTATTTGGTTGGAAATTCATGTATTTTGTTGAAAATTAAACTACTTGGTAGAATACAATCTTCTTGGTTGAAAGTTCATCTATTTATGATTAAAAATTCAGGTATTTTGTTAAAAATTAAACTATTAAAAAAATAATTTTGTTGAAAATTCAACTATTCTTTAAAGTCATCTTTTTGGTCGAAAATTCCACTGTTTTGTTAAAAATTCGTCCTTTTTGATTTCATATTTTATGGTAGAAAAGTAATCTTTTTTAGTTCAAAAGGAACTTCTTTGTGAAAAAAAAAATTTCTAAAAATTTCGTCTTTTTGCCTAGAAATTAGAAAATTCAACTACATACATATATGGTTGAATAACGGTTATAAATTCAATATTCAAATAATTAATTATTTAAATTTTGATATGAGATCAGTGGACAAACAAAAATCTGATCAAAACCATAACATCAAAATATGAATTGTATATATAAGATCAACATAATCTGAAGCTTCAGTTTCAGATTAGCCCTGAAGAAGTGAACTGCAATGTTCACGAAACGTCGGCAAGATTCGTAGTTCTGCACACGACTGAAACCCGATACACCTCCTTTCATCATCTGAGAAAGATTATTTTTCGGCAAAGCTATATCTGCGTGGTACATAAGGGCTGCTTTTTGGCGTTAAGGGCTGGAGCCCAAAAATCAAAGTTGGTATTTCTATGGATCAAAAATGTTGCTCACAAATTGGGAGTGGTTCATTTTTTAAAATGTTGAATTTTCATGTGAGGGTTGATTTCAAAACGTAAGGGTTGTTTTTTGGTGATTTCAGCTGCCTTCCGGTAAGACAGCTCCTTAAATTTCAATTTAAAAATAATCATACCATTCACATTGACAAGACTCTAGTGGATATTACTAACCCCACAATGATGATAAGCAACCCCAAAAAATGACCCATACCACATTAAGCCAACTCCATTTCAGCTGGCTTCAAATAACACAGCCCGAAAAATTCAAATTCGAAATAATCACACCAGTCACCTTCAGAAGACTTCAGTGGATGTTACTAATCCCACAATGATGATCAGCAGCATCAAAAAACCATTCCTACCACATTTATCGAACCCCATCTCAGCAGCCTTAAAATAAAGCAGCCCAAAAAATTATTGTCAAATATACAATACGAAATTATTTGAAGTTCCATGATTTCAACCTTTGCTTCACATGTAGCAATCAGATAAACGATGAAGTGTCACATATGCTGTAGGAACTAAAATAACATTGTTGAGTAAACATATAATTATTTTTAAAGAAATCGTTCCTAAAATACATTCATAAGGCAGAACGAATTTTCAAGGTGGTATATAAATATCTAATAGACTAGAAATGCGCGCTATAACGTTCGGGAAACATTGCATTGACAAAATAGTCAATTTGATTTCAGTGTCGTCCATAAATGATGTCACGCAATATTCCATTATGAAATGAAGTGAATTTAGCTGGAAACTATGCGAAGATACCTTATTTATAATAAAAATGGAAAAAACAACATTTCGCAATAATGTCGATTAACAAAATTCCAAACTAACTGGAAATGAATGGTAGCGCTCATTCAACTGAGATCATGCACGTAGACCAATATATCTTCGTAATTAATGATACAATTGGTAAACAAAAAACAGAAGATAATCATTCAAAGAAATAAATAATAGTATAAACAGCTCAATGTTTTACTTTTTAGTGAGAGTTGCGTGAATTTGGTTTGAAAGTACGTTACAGGTGATGAATTTTGAGGATTATTGCAGTAGATTGTCATGTTGAGGGTATAAATTTATGCCTTCGAATAGTATAATAGGACTGAAAGGCTAAAGGCTGCATTTTGAAGCTGCCAAAATATATTTTAGTATCAGAAGGATTGCTTAAAATCTTTCGAAGGTGAAGTCCTACGATTTCATTGGAGTTCTAGATGAAGTCTGAAGGATGTTGAAACAAATTTTCGAGTTGAAAGTGTCAGCGAGAATTTTTGGGTTGGATAGAATTTTCCGAAGGAGACTTGGTGAAAAATTTTGTATTCAAATTTTTTTAGTGGTTTCAGGTAAGGGTAGCTTAGATTTATTTCACTAAACATGCTAGAACTATGCTTCGGGGAATGCAAAATAGAATCTAAGGGTTAAGAGTATATTTAAAAGTTTTTCGAATGTACTTTGGTGAACAATTCCTAATTGAAAGCTTTTCGTGATTCTGGATGAAGCAAGTCAAGATGCCTTTCGTTAACCGTGCCAGAGATGGTTTTTTGGAGTTATAAATTATGACTGTGGTGTTGCAGACATCATCCAGAGCCTCACAAAGGTAACTGGAGTGATTACTTTTGACTTGAGCTTTTTTCAGCTGTTTTACGTGAAGGCAGCTGAGACGGGGTTCGCTAAATGGGGTAGGGGTGGTTTTTTTGAGGCTGCTGGTTATCATTGTGGGGTTGATAATATTCACTGGAGTTTTCTGAACGTGACTGGTGTGAATTTGTTCGACTCGGAATTTTTCGGTCTGTTTTACTCTAAAGCAGCTAAGATGGGGTTCGCTAAATGTGGTAGGGGTGGTTTCTTGGCGTTGATAATTATCATGGTGGGGTTTGTAATATTCATTATATTCTTCTGAAGATGGCTGTTATGATTACTTTTGATTTGAAATTTTTTGGAATGTTTTCCTTGAAGGCACCTGAAATGGGGTTCGCTAAATGTGGTAGGGTTGGTTTCTTGGAGTTGCTGTTTATCATTGTGGGGTTGGTAACATCCACTAAAGTCTTATAAATTTGAATAGTATGATTATTTCCAAATTAAAATTTGTTGGGCTATTTTACCGTAAGGCAGCTGATGTGAGGTATGCTAAATGTAGTAGGGTTGGTTTTTTGGGTTAGCTGATTGTGATTGTGGGGTTGGTGATATGTACTAGAGTCTGACGAAGGCGACTTGTGCGATTATTCTTTATTTAACATTTTTTTCATCTCCACTATGCTAGCACCTCCAAAATAGAATTTCGTCTTTCTTTCTAGTTCAGAATTTTGGACTTTTTAGGAGCACCAATAAAAATTTTTGTACTTCTTTACTTTTTTCAAGAAATCAATTTTATTGTAAGGGTGCTAGCTTACAGTAACCTAGCACCTTGACTGTCTAATATAC
Source organism: Melikaiella ostensackeni (assembly GCA_032362435.1). Lineage (NCBI taxonomy): Eukaryota > Metazoa > Arthropoda > Insecta > Hymenoptera > Cynipidae > Melikaiella > Melikaiella ostensackeni. The sequence goes on from JAUMHM010000085.1 coordinate 871,245, forward strand.
CATAAACATTAGAAATGTAATTCCACCAGAATTTTAAGCTTTTTTTGGGCTTTCGAAATGTGTGAGAACCGCTTGCCCCAAAACAACCCTTGAGTCCCAAAATCAAACCTCTTTTCAAAAATCTCAATTTTTCCCAAACTGAATTTCGCAATATTTCTGTGATTTTGAGGCTCCTTAAAAATAGCAACTTAGATTTAAGGGCTCCAACCCTCATAGCCAAAAAGCAACCCCTCTCTACCACGTAGATATGACTTTGCAAAAAAATAATCTTTTTCAGAGGTTTTCAATGTTAACAGAGTCTCTGATTCTTAGTCTCCTCAAAAATATCAACTTCGATTTTTGGACTTCAACCCTTATAGCCGAAAGCAGCCCCTATCTACTATGTAGGTATGGCTTTGCCGAAAAATAATCTTTTTTAGAATTTTTCAATGCTAACAGTGTCCCAGACTTTCGGGCTCCTCATAGATATCAACTTCGATCTTTGTGCTTCAGCCTTTAATTCCAAAAAGCAACTCCTCTGTACCACGTAGATACGACTTTACCGAAAAAGAATCTTTTTTGGAATTTCACAGTGCCAATAGGGTCTCGTGTTCTTGGGCTCCCCAAAAATACTAACCCCCCTTTTTGGGCTCCAACCCTTAACGTTAAAAACTAACCTCCCTGCACTATGTCGATATGACTGTGCTAAAAAATAATCTTTCCCCGAATTTTACAGTGTCAACAAACACTGTGAAATTCACATTGATTTGAAAATTTTTGCGCTACTTCACTTAAAGGCAGATAAGATGGGGTTCGCTAAATGTGGTAGGGGTGGTTTCTTGGGGTTGCTGATTATTACTGTAGGATCAAGGACTTATATTGGTGTCTTATGAATGTGACTATTGTGATTGCTTTTTATTTTAAATCGTTCCGAAGTAGCGCAAAATTCTGGTGTGTTTGATTTTTTCAAATTCTTAAATTTCCTGTTGCGGAGGTGCTAGCGAACAACACGGTCACCCAAATTCTGTTTTTTTTTTTAGAAAAATAGAACAGCCCCAAAATCAGCATTGAGGACAAAAAAGAGCCCAAAAACAGCCAAAAATTCAGACATCCTGATATTTATGCCTGGTGCATATTTAATTGTAAGGAAAGTTTTCTAATGATTAAATTCATATTTATTAATTGATTTTTCCAGTTTTTAAGAGCCCAATAACGCCCAAAATTAGGGTGTGTTTGATTTCGATAGATTTTTTTTTCGTCCAGATATCGGTTTTTTGAGGAAAATAAAAAAGCCCAAAAATCGAGATTGGTGCTCAAGAAGAGCCCAAAAAGAGCCCAAAATTCTGACATGCTCATATTTATGTCTAGTGCATACTTAATTTTAAGGGTAGTTTTTTGGTGATAGGGGTGTTTTTTGGAAATTAATTTTTTCAGTTTTTGAGAGCTCAAAAAAGCCCGAAATTCTGGTGTGTTTGATTTTTTTATTTTTCAAATATACTGTAGTGGAGGTGCTGGCGGTCAGCACCTTCACCCAGATGTCAGTTTTTTGAGAAAAATAAAAGAGCCCAAAAATCGGGATTGGTGCTCAAAAATTGCCCAAAAATAGCCCAAAATTTGGGCATCAAAAACATTTTCAAGTTCCATTGTGTAGGTGCTAGCGAAACGGACCTCTCGAACCAATCAGATCGAATATTCGAATCCGAACGGAATCGGTTTTTGAATCCGATAACCGATTTGCGTTATTCGAGATGGATTTTAATTCAAAACCAATTGAACAATTTCGGTTTTGAGGAAATCCTACTTATACTTACTTATACTACTTATACTTATAAAGTGGCCTAAGCAGCTTAGACTTTTTTTCGAATTAAACTCAAT
>JAUMHM010000085.1:875038-891042 GCA_032362435.1 Melikaiella ostensackeni
ACACTAATTATTTCAAAAAATCTCTAATAAAAATGATTTTACGTGTAGAAATTTTGAAAGGAGCATAAGTGCAATAAGTGTTGAAACAGAGGAGGGGTTAGTGGACGGGGGACCATGAGCACTTGGTCATGATCACCCATTTAATTCTTCTCGGAAAATTTTCGGAGAAGAATTAAATGCTTCCCCGTCCACCAATTCCTCCTCTGTTTTAACACTTGGAGGGAAAAAAATTATTTTGAAAATTCATGCTCCACTTTATGATTTGGAACGGGGAAAAATTATTTGAGATGATTGAACAAAGTGTAGTTTTTTCGGATTTTCAAAAATTATAGTCCTCGGTGTCTGAAAAAATCAGTATACAAAACAAAATTGAAAGGTTCTTAGTAAATTTAAGTTCATTCTTATCCGTGTATGGGCATATTAAATCATGACAGATATTTAACTTCCAAACACAAAAATATTATAGAATAATAGTACACAATGTAAATGCTAGTTTTTTTCAATGGAGTTGAACTGATATTTCTTTTAAGGAATGATTAATTAGAAAATTGGGGATAGAAATCTGATGAAGTTTCTTCTTCGATTTGACGTTCACGGCGTGGAAATAATTGCTCAAATCTGGCGTGAATATATTAATAACAAAAGACGGTGAAATCGCAAAAGTCGAGCCTTTGTCTGTCGAATGTACGACATAGTGCAAAAACTACCCGAGCGCGGCGTACGTGTTCCATGCGTAGTAAATGACCGCCAAAAATGGCAAAAAAGTGCCTCCATTTGCTACGCATGCATAGCACATATGAACTTAGCAGTTTTTGCACTCCATTGAACTATGTAGTTTCAACAAAAATCTGGTTATTTTCAATTATACCAGTTTAGACTCCTCATGTCTCTTCTCCCTATGATTTGTCTGCTAACAATATTTTGCAGAAGCGTGGCCTTTTCCGAACAAGATGTGTAGGACTGTTGCCAAATTGTCAGATTCTTGAAGGTTGGGGCTCATAATATACTCGTAAACTTCAAAAAGACATCTCCCTCAATCGATTTAACTCCATAATAGACACAGGTAAACTATGAGATGTTTTGTGATTTTCAAGAACAATTTTTTTTACTTGTGCCTGGTGTTTTACTTAATACCTTAAACTCACAGTTTGAAATAGCCAGAAGATGGTTTCTGGCAATCAGTGAGATTTCACCGGTTCATTCACATCAAACGTACGCACACTCGTAATTCAGGGTACGTATATAACAGTTGGCTTAGTCGCGACCATGTTCATCAATATTATTGTGTACAATCGATGTCTTTCTCACGATGTATATCTTACAAATATTTTTCAACCAGAGAAAGACTAGTAAACCACAAAGTTCGTCTTCAAAAGTTTTACTAACACATGTGTTCTCGTGTGATACGTATGACACAGCGACTCACGGGTGACTGGAGGTTCTTGACTTAGCCGCATGGGGCACTATGCAAATTATATAGGAATTGGTTTAACGAGTAAAGAAAATCACTGGTTGAAACTATGACACTGGTATCACTAGTTTACTTAAGTGACAATATTCTTTGATTTTCTCTAGATCCGCTTTCTGTTCACCAACCAAAACTCCGGAATCTCACTGGATTCTCAGTGACAGAACTCAAAATACTGTTTCAACCAGTGACAATTTCACTGTTTTGGATTAAAGGAGCAAATTTTCTGACTACCATCAACATGGCTATACGTCGAACCGTGATTCTACTGATCTCTTTCATTTTCCAAACATATTTAACCAGTTATGGAGATAGTCACACACCTACCCAAAAGTGTTAAATACGAACCTGTCGAATCTGCACTGACACTTGCTATATTTGGAAGATACATAAGATAGCTGTATATAGTTCTTAATGATATACATCTTTCTTATGTTTTTGAAATACTTTCTACCATTATAATAGTTACTTCTTTCGCAGTCTAGTATAAAACAGTTTTTTTTTGGACTTGATTAAAACGTGAAAAAACGGATAAGCTGAATGAGTTAAATGTGAGTTTTAATAAATAAAAAATGGAAAACATATCCAAGTGACAATATGCTCATTTGGTTTTTAGACAAAAGCGTTATTTTATTCCAGTTATTTTTGTTCAGGCTAAATATTCAAAGTTTCTCTGTATGGAGTTTCAAAACGTTTCTTGTATTATTCTTAGATTCTTAATACAAAGTATCTATTATTCGTCCAGCATTTCCGTACAATCAAACAGTTAAATATAGTAGCCCTGACGTCGTGGATAGTTTTCCCTGCACTCTTCCTCTTTACCAAGCAAATTTGAAAGATATTCGATATTCCAGAAAAGCTAAACAGCTAGATACGTACTTCTTAATATATTTGGACTGATATTTGCTGAGAGGTACAAGGTTTTCATCAAACGTGAAAGTAATTTTTTAGATCTTCGACGGTAATGTAAAATTTGTAGGAATAATTTTTACTTGCAGAATTTTCTTCATGAAAAGTAATATATTATTGATAGTATTTATTTGATTCACAATAGAGGGGAAAAAACTAGTTTTTTGTGGTAAAGTTTTCGCTTTCACATATTTTTATTCAAAATAAATTTTCAGTTTTTATTTTTGGTGAAGAAAGATTTTTTATAATTGATTAAATATAAATAGTGATAATAATAATAATCATAATAATAAATTCAAACAAAGATTGAAAAAACGTAAAATTTATAAGAGTAATTTCCATTTGAAAATTTTTTGGGAATCATATGTGTGGGAGGAAATGCATTTTGAATATTGAAAGAAAAAATAAGTTTGAACAGTAAAACGTTCTTTCCATGTGGACTATAATGTTAGCGAATCTTTGTATTAAATTATAAGAAAAGGAAAAATTGTTATTTTATTTATTATCATTTCATTTTCAAGGTCTCTTTGTATAAAGTTTCAACGCACTTATATATTGAAGTACTCGCTTCAAGCGTTTTGAAAAAGAATGTAACTGAATGTCCAAATTAGGATTCCATTTCTCTAACCTTTCCACAACAATAATTTTAAGTACCATTATTTCGTTTCAATAATTTAGATATGTCGGAATTAAAATTTTTATTTTTTCATTTTCACTATTCAAACTGTGGCGGCAGATAGGCATAGAGATTCATAGCCCAATGTAGAACAATTGAAATTTCTCTCCCACCCTGAGATTCGAAATTTTCTAAAATCTATAAAAACCCAAAAAATAATTTTAAAAAATAATTTCAGAGTTGAATATTCTTTTCTCTTCGGTTGATGATGAATTTTTTAAACGGTTAAATTTTTCTACGGTTTCAAATTGCACTATTTTGTTTAAAAGAAGAAGTGAGCTGCAATTTTCACGAAACGTCGGCAAGATTCGTAGTTTTGCACACGATTGAAACCCGAAACACCTCCTTTCGTCATAATGAATCATCGTGAAAGCATTAAATCTATTATTAAAGTAACAATATCTTTTAGAAAAAGTGCACGCAAAACTGTGCGGGAATACATTTCCGCACGCTAATCTCACAGTAGGGAAATCTGACACTTCGCTCACGCTTAACAGACACGGAATGTCGCCATTCTCATGCATATGTTGCAAAAAAAATTATTCCCCTATTATTTCCCTATTTTCCTGAAGAATCACTCTATTTTCCCGGTCTTGAGAGTATTCTGGGCTTTGAAGTCTGATATCTTAATATTTTTAATTATTCTTTATTCATTACCGAAGCCTATAGTTCACCACGGGGTCACGTAGGCATATTGGCAACTAAACTCACTAGAAACTCGAAAAAACTCATAATGAGCGTGAAGTCCGTGCTTAGCTAACGGCTAGGTTATTTTTCCGGCAAGGGAGGCAAAAGTACAGAGATCAACGATGGGTTTCGGGGGGTCAAAAATAGCCCGAAACTGGTAACGTAGTTTATGAACGGCCCCTTCCTTGTGAGCAAAAATATTACATAACAATTGATATCGATCGTTTACCCATAGGTAAAGTGCACACATGTGTTATAAGATAAGAAAACTGAAAACATTACGTGATCGTTAAGTCGTTCTAAATGTACTCGTTACTTACTTTTTAATCACAGAACAAAGTCTTAAAACTTCACATACGACGCATGAAACGCAAGAATAAACAATGATAATACATACTATGATAAAAAAGGCATTGAAGGACATGCGCAAATAGCATTTTGATTTAGTACTTGGCTTCTTTGTTCACAAATGATGATTGCGAGATTAATTTTTTTTTTCCATAATACCACACAGTAAAAAGTTAAGAATGTTGCAAGAGGTATTAAAAAAACATTTATTGTGAAGACACACATCTATTTGAAAAAACCGTATTTGGAATAACTTGTACATTTAAGGTATTATTTTATGAGGAAAAACTTTATTTATTCTGACTTCTTCCAGTCTATTTTATTCAAAATTTACACATCAGTTCGGAATTAGACCGATTCTCTCATTAAATAGACTTTTTATATTTCACAGAATTAAAAACCAAATAGTTGGTAAGAAGATTGTCATAATTGTTGGAATGGACTATATAGATAATATAAAAGAAGTATACAACAATAGTATACAAAAAAATCATATCTTTATCTCTAGTGCTCACACGTAGAATAATAATAGACCTATATGATAATGAGACATGTTGACATTAAAATTTGATTAACAATAAAAAAAACACACGAAAAAGTGAGTAATGTTAAGAAATTAAAACATGAGGAGGACTGAGTGTGCACCCTTCGTCTCCATCTTTAATTCCATCCTGCTCATATTTTCATTTCTTAACATGACTAACTTTTTCATGTGTTTTTTTCAGATTGTTAATCCAAATTTTTTTTTCAAGATGTCTCAGTATCATACAGATCTTTTATTATCCGACAAATAAGCACTCGAAATTAAGATATTTTTTTGTATACTTTCTTCTATTATTATCTAGATAGTTGATTCCAACCGTTACGACAATATTCTTACCAACTATTTGGTTTTAAATTCTGCGGAATGTAAGAAGGCAATCTGATGAGTGAGTCGGTCTAATTGCGAAACGTTATTGTACAAATTTTGATTAAAACAGTCTGGAAAAAGTCGAAATAAATAAGGTTTCTCCTCACAAAATACCTTAATGTTGTTTCCCGGACGTTAAAATCAAGTATAATTTACATCAAAAAGTTCTTTTCAATAGCTATGTATTTAAAATACATCATCTTTTTTGAAAATGTGTGCAGAATAAAATCAGTTTAAGTTATTGCCTAAGATGGAAGTAAATTATATTACGTAATCAGAATATCATGAATGTAAGAAAGTTACAAGTTTTTCAAAAGTGTAACGCAGATAAGAAACAACACTAAATCATTGCGAGAAGATAAATAGGTATATCAACATTGATATAGTATTAAAATTATTCCACAAACCACTTCCCATTTACTCTCCTAAACAAAAATATCTCATTTCCTTTACACTCTTTACAGGAATAATCCGTGGCTGGACATTCGCCCACAAGCAGTAAATCATTCCCGTAGAATTTTTACGTCTGTAATGGAATTGCGCAAAAGAATTCTACCGGTGTAGATGTTTTAAAAAGCATTCTCTTATTGCACCTCTATTGTTTTCAATTATAGCTCAACGTTGTTCTTTTTCCATTAGATACAGTTGAAAGATGAATAAGGTCTTTAGCCTTTAAATGGTAGTTGGTAGTTGGTCGTCGTCGAATCGAAAGGAGACCGACGATTCGCAAACTACCTAGTAATGATCTGCCACACGATATAAATAATATCGTATATCGGTTGACATATGAACCAAGTAGGATGATAGAAGGCGTATTACATTGATTGTTCAAATGCGAGGATGCAAATAACTCTTTTGCAGTTCAGGAACTCTAAATTACTATAAGGTATTGAGTTTCAAAGTTACGAGATCTATAAAAGTTAATTAATCTTAATTATATAATAAGAAAGTTCTAGCTCTATGTTTTTAGGTACAAACTCAGCTAATTAATAGATAGATTAGCTAGATTTGGATAATTTTCAGTTTTGAATCAGAAATTAAAGCCTGCTCTACAATGAATTATGTTTTTTTAGTACTGCATTCCGATACAAGAATTTTAAATATTTCGATCGGTCTCGATCGTTTTCGAAACATATTCTGAAGCCAACTTCTTGTGCATCCATTTGTTCCCAACCATATCGTCTCATGACAATCTTCCGATCAGTTTCGAATGATAATATCGGAACTGTCATAATAAAAGTGACTTTGTAGAATTTTGTAAAAATTAATTAATTTCGAATTTTTTTAAATTCTGATAAGACAAACTTTTTCCATTTTCTAATTGAATTTAACAGCGAACTGAAAAAAATTTCAAGAAAGTCATATTTATAACACCAAAAACATCTGCTATGCAAAAAATTCCACCAAGTAAGAAGTTATCAGCTGTATCAACATAGAAATTGATTGAAATTGAAATAATTGAAATTAAACTTTACCAAAGTAGTTCTAAATAATATTTGAAAATTTAAATTTATTAAATTGAAAAAACACAGAAACTTTGAGAGTGCATTATAAGGGAGAAAGCTTAAAACTTGGCGAAATAATTATAATTTAAAAAAAAAGAAAATCTCGCAAAATTTTGAGCTTATCTCTTTTAATAGACTCTTAAAGTTTCTGTAATTTTTTTAATTTAATAAAATTTTTTATTTAGATATGTTTAGAATTGATGATTTCACATTTTTTTGAATACAAATTTTCATTAAATAAAATACTATTTTTGAATTAATGAAAACATTTAATGCTAAACCTAATATAATGCATATAATTTGGAAACAATTAGTTTGAAAGTGTAAGCTGTTGCGATGGCTAATTACTAAAAAAACCTTTTTTTTTTACAAAAAATGTACAAGATATCAAAAAATAATTGATGAATCAAAAGTTCGTACAAAATGTATCGAGAATTTTATCGAACGAACTTCTGCTGAAATTTCGGTACCGATCAGTTCTAAAGAATATACTTTAGGGGTGGCTAATTACTAAGAAATCGAATTTTTTGCACACAATGTACAAAATGTATTAAATTTCGAAAAATATTTGATGAATCGAAATTTCCTGAAAAATGTATCGAGAATTTTGCACAACAGAATTGTCCTGAAATTTTGGTACCATTCAGTTGAACAGTGTAAGCTGTAGGTGTAAGTGCTTTTTTCAAAATTTGAAATTTTAATTATCAAAAGGAAAAAATGTTAAGTACGCAGGAGTTATTAGGCATGAGAAATAGAGTAACAAAGGTCCTGCAAAAAATGTTGCGAAATTATAACTGATGAATGTAACAAAGTTTCTATATTCCTTTGGTGCAAAAGGTTATTAAAAAATAACATTACTGAACTTTTTGTTGCAGAATTTACTCCTTGGATGATGTTCGGATATTTTTGTTATGAAATTTAAAAAAACGTGGCAACGCTTTTTAAAAAATAAATTTTGCTTTTTCTAGTTTCGATTTTTAGATTTGATTTATGATAGGCTTCTTTTTGTTTAAAAAATGAGTAAAAAATGATTACAAAATTATTTTCAAAAGAAGAGCTATATAATCTACACAGGTTTTTTGATAAAGTTGTTTAAATATTATTTTTCTCATCAGTTAATCAAAGTTTGTAACTAAATAATGCTCGCTAAATTTAAAGAATTTCAAAAAATAAAAGTTTTAAATATTGAAAAAATTTTTTGTATTGGGATTTTTTTGATATAAAAAATACTTCTGTGGCATCAAAAAGCAGTATGCAAAAAATATTATTTATCTTCAAGGACCTTTCGGTTAAAGTTGGTAGAAGCTCACCCTATATAGTTATAATATTTCAGTTTTTATTTTGAAGACATCAATTATAAATATTCAGATACGCGCAGTCGTCTATAAAAAAATAAATTTAAATAACACTAGTATTTTCAATATTCTTATTATAATAAAAAAATTGTTATAACATACATTAAATATCCTAAACCTCAATTTTTCGTGTTTAATTTGAAAACTACCGTTTATATTGTAAAAATATCTAGTATAAAAAACGATTAAGATAACGAAAGCCGAGAATCTCGCTATGATCGATCGGTTTGTTAAGAATCTCGGTCGAATGAGACGAGACGATATTAGAGTATCGTATCGCGAACCGAGATTAAGTTAATTCTCGATCAATTCTCGGATTGTCTCGCTCGGATGCAGCACTAGTTTTTTCAGCTAAGTCACTTTTTTTCTTATATTTTACATGAAATTCAAAAGTGTCAACTGAAAAACGCCATAAGGAACTGCTGTAGATTAGTGCGGTGGGGCTGGACCAACTTTGATTGCAAGGTCGTTGCATATGAGATTTTCTAACTGATTATGGTAGCCTATATTCCCACGGACATTTTAAGGCCTGCAGCAAAAAAAAAAATCCATCGGGTCCTTTTTGAAAACAGTCGATTTATATGTTTAATACAAAAAAAGTAATTTGAAGCAATTTAATTACATCAATGGTGTCTACCTGACCGGAAAATCATCAGAAAAAGGCCGGAAATTTTGTTCACCGGAAAAAAACCGGAAAATGACCGGAATTTTTATTTATAACCGGTATTTTCCATTCGATTGTACTAAAATAAATATTAAAGGTGCTTTGATATCTTATTACTCTCAGTTTGTTCAATCATGAAACAAACAATGAAAGAAACTTTATTGTCGATAATGACGTTCACATAAGTAATTCTGTTTGATTTTTTTTAATATTTTGAAACTTTTTAAGTCTTTGAAAACTTAAAATCCGGTGTATACTCAAACTCGAAAATTAGTATATATCTGAAATTGTAAATATATATTTTTCCTAATCAAAGAAAGAAAGATTTGCGTTTTTTTGAAAAAATATAAAAACTGTAATAATATTTTGAAACATGGAGTTTTTGGAGAAATATCTGTAATTCTGAATTAAAAGAAGAAAATTCGAAAAGAATTATGATTCGGATTTGAAACAGGGAATTTTTGTAAAGAATGATAATTTTGAATTCGTTCCATGAATTTTCCAAAAGAATTTAATATCATCCGCCGGGTAGACACTCTGTTAATACAAATAAAAGTAATTATAAAAAAATAAAAACATAATTTTCACTAAAAATTGTTTTAAATTATACATTACACTCCTTAGAACTCAACAAATTTGATACAAGGTATTAAATTCTTGATATTATTTTTTTGATAAAATTTACCAATATTTGAAACATCAATTTACGATTTTATTGACGACGTTTTCAGATACAATAATAAACTGTTTAAAATCAATTAGAAAATATTTTTTTCATACAATAGTTAATAAAGTAGACGATATTTACTATCAGCTGGAATGTTTATTTATTATCGTCGCTATTAATATAATTTTTCAATTAAACTTTCGAAAAAATACAGCAAATTATGATTAAAATAGTGGTAAATTGTGCTTACAATGTTTCAAAAGGGTAAAACCATGTGTGATGATGAAAGCCACGATGATATTTTCAAACCCAAGTACAATTTAACACGATTTTCATTGTAGTTTGCTGCATTTTTCGTCATTATGTCAAACATTCAATCGAAAAATTATATTAAAATTAACAGCAATAAGTAAAAATCGCAGCTGATAATAAATAATGTCTACTTTATAAACTATTTAATGAAAAAAAGTTCACTTGAAATTCAAAGTTTAAACAGTTTATTATTGACCTCGAAAAGTTCATCAATAAAACAATTAATTCAAGTTCCAAATATTGATCAATTTTAACTGCAAAATAATTTCATGAACTTGATACCTCTTTGCAAATTTTTCAAGTTTCAAAATGTATAATTGAAAACAATTATTAGTGAAAATTATGATGTTTTATATTTCTTCTAATCCATTTTTTTATAAAAATAAAAATCGACTTTTTTAAAAGAGGGACTAATGAATTTTTTGTTTTTGCTCGTAAAATGTCCGTGGGATTACACATTACTATAATCAGTCGGAAAATCTCATATGCAACAACTTTGAAATTAAAGTTGGTTCAGCCCCACTGTGGTAGTTTTTAATTACACTGACGTACACAAATTACCCTTTTTTTGTCTCCTAAACATTTCTGTTCATTTTTTATAATTTATTTCGCGTTGATTCCTAATCTGGCAATAAAGATTCTCCATCACGTCAAATTTTTGAGAAAAACGGTGTTAAAGAATCAAAAAAACTTGTTTTTGGCCATATTTGAGTATCTGTAAAAAATGAACGAGAGATGATAGAACCTTCTATTTGAGCTCGTTTATTTTTTACAGACACTAAAATATGGCCAAAACGCGTTTTTTTCGACCCATCAACCCTGTTTTTTAAAAAACTTGACGTGTTGAAGAATTTTCGTTGCCGTATTTGGAATCAGCGTCCAAAAATTCATCAAAATTGACCAGAATGATTCCGGAGACAAAACCGTGTAGGACAGTGTTATTGAATTTTGAATAGATCTTTTGAGAAATTTTCAACTTGGAACATTTATATTCAAGTTTGAGATTAGTTGACGATTAATCAAATCAATTACATTGTACAAATATCGATCTTAGCAACCATCCCAAGTTCTGCAGAGATAAGTGTCATAGATACCGATAGCACAAGAAGCCAAGCAACTTGAAACGATAAATTAGAACACGGAGATCGCGTAATGGCTATTAATGTTGTCCGGAACCTTATCAGGTATAAATTATTGGTACTAACGATTTCTGATTACTGGTCACAGTGCGCACCTGGCATGGAGAAATGATGAGGGGTAATGCACCGTGTTCAATAAAACAATTAACAGCTAATTATCATAGCAATACAAGAGTTGCATTGAAATATGGACTTTATTAAACTCATTGTATAATGTATAATTATGTATTTCAAAAAATATTTTGATAAAGGAAATATGAATTTCTTTCCATGATAACTGACAAATATTAAATTCATGAAGGAAAGCTGTTACCCTGAATTTACGTCTTATGTTATTTAAAAATAATAGAGTAGCACAAATTGCAAACTTTCTGTGAAAGCTTCTTATCAATTCAACAATGTTGCAAACACTTTCACTCTATATATCTTTTCAAACTAGATTTGACCTCGCAAAAACGAACTTTCATAAAGGAGACAGTTATCTCAGAATTTCATATCCTTATTCCACCTGCGCCATTGATTTAAATCTGTAATTAGTTAAAGCGAATTATCGGTTCTTTATTGATGAATTATAATCAGTTTAAATTCTATGGCCAGTCCTGCATATGAACTATTATCCTCTATAGTTCATGGTTATCTATGATCACGTTATGTACACGAGGTTTTCTCAATTGAATGGCAACGTTAGACACGAATTTCTACGTGTCTTTGCCTCTGCTCTTAAAACGGTAAAAACTAGCGTAAAATTGACGAAAGCCGAGTATATAATACGCGAATATCTTTCACGTGGAACGGGATGTCTCCTATTTAATGATTTCTCTTACTATATCAAATTTTATGGCACAAGAATATAGGGTTTCGAATTGGGAAGTGATCATTTTTCACTACATGTTGGCAATTGGCTTTTAAAAATATGTTAGGGCATACACTTTACTGTAAAACGTCGATCCACAAACACAGATCGCTTTAACCAATAATAGATACGTATGCTGAAAATGTCAACAAAATTTGACTACGATACTTCATTTGTATGCATTTTAGGCTTCAAAAAATGAAAGCACGAAAATCGCTGCTGATCCTGTTCCTGACATATCTTCGAATTAAAATTTCAGTTTTTAAATTGTATTTAATACGGGGACCATGAACGTATAATGATCATTATTCGATTTAAAACGACACATAAATGTGTAATTTCTCAAATGCAAGAACAGCTTAATCACTATACACTGAAACCATTATATATAGCTGAAAAACATCACAGTAAAATGTTAAAAAAAGTTAAAAAACTGCCTTATTTACGTTTTTAATAAACAGCATTCGTTTTCAAGGAGATTTCAATAGTTTTCTGTTGCCTTAACATGGAATCCCTTTTTGCTTGTATGGCCATAAATTTCGATAAATTAATAAATTTTTATTCTAAGCATCTGAGTGTGAGATTTTCTTATTTTGTTGAAAAATGGATCTTATATGATCAATTTTTGAAACAAAAGAGATATTATGTGAAAGCATCAGAAAACTATCGAAATCTCCTTGTTAATAAATGCTGTTTTCTTAAAACTTAAAGATGGCAATTTTGAACTCATTTTAACATTTTACTGTGATGTTTTTCAGCTATCAATAATGGTATCAGTAGATAGTGTTTAAGCTATTCTCAAGTTTGAGATGCATGTATCTGTCATTTTGAATCGAATAATGATCATTTTACGTGCATGATCACCATACTAAATGTAATTCAAAAACTTAAAATTTGATTTGATGATATTTCGAGAACAGGATCAGTTGTTATTTTTGTAGTTTTGAGCTGCAACATTTTTGACACACGAAAACAAATGAAAGCACAATGAAAAATTCATTGTTCAAAATGAGATGCAACAAATTTCACACCAATGATTTTCTGTGTCCTATTATATCACAGTAACAAGAGTCGGTGCGAAAGATGAAAGTATAACACGTTTTTAGTCTTTATTCTTTAGAAAAACGTTTCATCAGATTACTTGCAACGTAGACGAACTTGAGATCAAAAGAGATTCTCACACGGCCTCCATAAGAAAAAGACTATACGACAGTACTTATATATTACATGTACGCAGCCAAGAGTCATTTTATTTCCACAGCATGCACAGAATGACAATGGGAAACAACAGAATGAAAATCCACACATCTATCATGGTATCATATGACGAAGAATGAAATATGATTCATGCAGAAAATGTCTAAATTTAGGAAGCCCAATTGAATCCACGTTGAAAAAATAAAATTTTACTGCTTTATGATTTGGGTAATTTCATTTCATTTTTAGGGTGTAGTGTAAAATACAAATTTTAGAAAATGAAAGACCATTGTGTCCTATTCTTTTCCTTTTTACCTTAGAATCAACTGTATAAAATTTGGCTCCGATCACTATAAGGAAAAAATCTGAGAAATTCTGCTAAAATTGCCTGACAAACCCCACAAAACCTGTTTTTCTTGGTTTATTTCAAAATTTTTGGTTGCAACGAAAGATTGTTTGAATGAAAGATGTAGATCTCTATGAAATACATCTTTTTTATTGTTTCAATTTTATCCATTAAAACAAACCTTCTCAACAAAAATCGAAAAAAGGGTTGAAAAAAATTAACAAAATTATTTTGGCATTTTTCAAAATCAGTGAGCATTTTTGAGTTTACTTACTGCTGCAATCCATGAAAAATATAAATCACCATTTTCGACCCTCAAAAACCCGAACTGAGTAATTTATGATTGTTATTAAAATTTACAAAAACTTCTTTTTTTAAATTCAAATAAATTTTTTTCTTTGAATTGCTAGCGGAAAAATGTTTGCAAAAAAGGTGAAAAGCTGCAAACATTTTTAAAGGAAAATACAAATGAATACAACGAATTACTACAAAAAGTGCAGGAAATTAGAACTTTTGTCTATTATTTAGACGATTTTTGTGTTTTGTTGTATATTGTTTTATATTGTTGTATTTTATTGTAGTTTTAATATTATACAAAAAATTAAACAAGAATTTACAGTTTTTACATCAAGATATTTTTTTTGTTTTCGACCTAGGATGAAAAATATTTAAGTGAAATAATCTCTATTATGAAATCGGAAAAAAAGCTAAGTTTAACTTTGGTCTTTGAAACTTAAACTTATTTTTATTTTTTATAGGTTATTGCATCTTAACAATCCACATTTTGAACGTATTACTTTCTTGTAAAATATTAAAACTACAAAGAAATACAACAATATACACACAAAAAATATATAAAAAAGTACACAATTCGTCCAAAATAATGTATAAAAGTTTTAATTTCCTGTAATTTTTATTGTAATGTATGTATGTTGTTATGTATTGGGTTGAAGATAAATAATCAAATTTGATTTTTTTTCTATCAATATTTGAAAAACTTTGGATAAAAAGTAAAAACTACATATTCGGGAGATTTTTGAGCGTCGAAACTGGCGATTTATTATAAAACATTAAAACTACAATAAAATACAACAATACACAGAAAAATATATAAAAAAGTATACCATTCGTCCAAAATAATACACAAAAATTTCAATTTCCTGTAATTTTTATTGTAATGTATTGCATTGAATTGGATTTTCCTGTAAACATGGTTCTAAAAATGGTTCTAAAAATAGTAAAAATGGCTTATTTGTAAAACATTTGCTACCAGAGATTGAAAACACATAATTGAATTTGATTTTTTTAAAATTAATGTTTGTGAAACTTTGGATAACAAACAAAAACTACATAATCAGGTTTTTGTTTAAATGTCGAAACTGGTGATTTTTTTTTCATGGTGCCCACTAGTAAGTAAAATTAAAAATTCCCAATAATTTAGAAGTAAATCAAGAAAAATATGTTTTTTTCGGTTTTTGGGTCAATTTTGGCCGCATTCTCAAGAAAATTTGATTTATGAGACCGCTCTATTAAATAAAAATATAATAATAGGTACGATAGAACGTTACAAAATATTCTCTGTGGTAAAATGCCAGTGAATAGAATCTATTTAAAAAATTTCAGAAAGTATTCCTTTTAAATGGAGATGATTCTAAGAAGTATTGAAATTTAAATGCGAAATAACAATGTTCTTGGTCTCTGTTACTTAAAAGATTCTAAGTATTTCTTGAAATTATCATGAATTCATCATAGAAGAATGAAATATCTTCGGTTACGATAGATTTTCTAAAAAATATTACTAAATAATTTTGAAGATACTTAATTTGTATTTTAAGTTTAAAATTTCGCATTACAAGTCAATTTGTTTTGTGCTTTTCAAAGAAAAATTAAAAGACGATTACAATTTTTTCCTTGAGTAATTTTGCAGTATTTTTATGATATTCTAAGTGCGTGATATTATATATGCCTTTCATCACTTCTAGAAGGGTGAAATTCAACAGACATCGATCGTTCACCACCATGAGTCAACTGATCTCGAAAAGGGTATACTTTCTGGAAAACGTATAAATGCAAGCCACGTATAAGACTGCTAAGACTTTTTTTATTTGTGTAGAAGAAATAAACCATTTAGTTCAATTTATTATTTTTTAATCAAGATTATCGTAAGCTGGGGCTAAGCAGCGCAAATGTGGGGAAAGCGGCGCACCCATAATTTTGTATTTAAAACGTGATATATCTTCCTCTGTGTTTTTCCATTGAAGTTTTGCAATTATTAGTTGTAAGCCTTTATATTTTTCACTTAAAAGAAGCAAGTGTCGCATTCAGAAATGCAGAAGCAAGGGTGCGCCGTTTTCCCCCACATGCGCCGCTTAGCCCCAGTTTCCGGTAATTTTAAAATACGTGCCCATAATTGAAATAGCGCAGATGGTAAAATATTTTGTTCCAAAATAAGTAAACAAATTTTAAGTTTTAATATGATTTCAAGCCACTTTAAAATATATGTTTGTCGATTGAAAATGCTTAAATTTGCAATTTAGAAACTGGATAACTTCAAATTAAAACCATAAAACTTGACCAATTTTGAATTGCATCCTTAAAGTCTTAAACTTGTGTTATACATCTTTAAAAATTCAATCATTGCTAATATTATAAAACATTAAAAAATCAATCATTTTAAAATTGCCGAATAAAATAGTTTTTGAAAAGTAAATTAAACTAATGTTAATTTAATTTCAGATTCATTTTCACGCAACGATGCAGTTAAAAATTGATTAATCGACTCTAGATTACGATTCTTGAGTTTAAGAAACTTATCAAAAGTGCTTAAGCTTCCAATATTTCAAACATGATATTTTAACGTATAAAAAATGTGACGCGCTCCGAGAAAAGGGCCTTAGCGGCCTTTCGTCGATTTTATAGGAGAAGGAGAAGAAGTAGCGAGGAGCCGATAGACTCTTCCGATATTCCT
>JAUMHM010000085.1:896385-925188 GCA_032362435.1 Melikaiella ostensackeni
AAGGAATTTTCAAGAGCTTCCAAAAATTTCAAGGGATTTCGAAAAATTTCAAAGGATTTGAAATATTTTAGGAGATTTTAAAAGGTTCCAAAAAAATTTTCAACAGAATTTAAGAATTTGAAGGAATTTTAAAGGATTTCAAAGGATTTTAGGGTATTTAAAAAGATTCCGAGAAAATTTAAAGAGATTAAAAAAATTTCATGGTATTACAAAATATTTCAAAGAATTAAAAATAATTTATGATATTTTTAATCGTCTTTTCGCTAAATCAGCAAGCATTTGCATGAAGAAATATTTTTCATTTTATTTGATAGTGTGTCAATAATTCCAGATTTTCCGTCATTACGGTTAAGTGTGATACGTAAAAAAATGGACTAAAATCAATATTTTAGGAGATTATGACTTTCGCTCCTGTTAATAAAACATCCGCTGATTCGTAAAATGTATGTTTGCTTTAAATTATTAATCATTTATAAGGATGTTAATAAAAATATTAAATACAAATTTAAATCTTACATTTATAGTTTTCAGTGATATTTAAAAAATTACCTACTTCAAATTACATTATCCCTAATTGATTTAAAAATGATCTGTGAGTGCAAATTTATTTATAAAAATATTATTTAACAATTGTTATTACGTACTTATATTTTTATTTCAAAAGTGAGGTTCATTAATCCCTTTAATTAATCTTGAACTGTAGCCAGATTTTCGTATTTCCCAATGAAAAAAAAACAAACAGTTATTACACTTTCACTGAGTCTGATTTTTAATTACCCTGTCATAATTTATAATTAAAAATGATAAAAATTTAATGTTTTCAGAAAAACAACGGTTATTCAAGAAAAATATAATTTTTTCCTTTATTTCTTGAAAAAATGCAACAAAAGGTGCTTCATGTACGAATAATTCAAATCTAAATTCCAGATGACATAATTAGGAGTTTGAGTTTTCTGAAAGTATCTCAGTTTCTTTTAAAGTAATTGATAAAAGCAATAAGTAATGACAGCCAACTTTCTCTACAAATAATTAGAAACACAATCTTAATATTATAACAAAAATTTTTTACAATGACTTAATTTCTTCTTTCTTCCAAATTTTCTCCGTATCACACTCACCCGAATCGACTCTAGTTGTACGTGGCAAATTTTTCGCATCGCAGACATTTTTGGTGGGATTTCATGGTTTTTTGTAATTAAAAAAAAAGCTAGATACGCTTAATTGATTTAATTTTAATTAAAGTATTAATTTACTAAATTTGAAAAGTTTAATTAATTGTTACAATATATATTATGAGCACAGGTTGAAAACTGTTTTATTTTATGGTTTTTTTGTTGTTATAATCTCACAGTTTATAAGGCATTAACATAAAATCACGCCTAAACTTATTTTTGAATGGTGAGTCAGACAGCTGTCAAGTTTAATCGAAATCGGTTCAGAATTGTACCGACAACTCAAAAAGGTCCAAAATACATGATTATTTCAGATAAGAATACTGGGTAGCTTTTCTTATGTACTTGCCGGCGAATCTTGATCCATATTGATTTAGCTATATAGTAACTCTCAAGGGCGAAATTTGTTGCAAGAATTATTTATACCAAAATCGGTCTTAGTCAATTCCAAAGATATTTTTAAAGTCCTTAATGTTATCATCAATGTGGTAGTCCATATAACCCAATATTGAATGAAAATTATCTTAGCGATTCACTATGTCCGTGTAGAAATTACCCTAATAATCCCTAACAATATTGGGGCTTTTTTAGGGACCCCTAAAGTTTTCCCTTGTTATGGCGGCCCTCGTCAGGACCTACTGTGGTCCGAATATGGCCACCCATTTCATCAAATTGACTGCCATAATAAGCCCCCTATTCTGGCCCCGAACAGGACGGCTTTAGGCCCTGAGTAAGTTACGTGTTCAAAAACATTTTTTTTTTGCAATGTGAAAAAAATGATTTAAAAATCTGACATGCTGAATTTGCACGTGGAAAAATTTGAGGCATGAAATTCTAAATTTGTGCCAGTTTGATACGCTGTGAGAAATTTTTTGAACCACTAAAGTATCTTCTTGAATATATTTTGAGAACATATAAAAAGTTTCTGTTCAGAACAAATTTTTTCCTCCAAATTATAAATGCTTAAAGTTGTTTCAAAGTGATTTCAGGATCCAAGGTAACTCTAGGACACGTTTTGTTTGTTTTCAATTATTATTGTTACAAATTTTTCCTAAATCATAGCAAAACTTTTAAGCATTCATAACTTAACGAAAACAATTTTTTCAATGGAAACTTCTAATATATTCTCGAAATATACTCTAGAAGACGTTTTCATTTTTTGAAAAATGTCTTACGCGATATTGGATTTATTTCGTAAATGCACAAAACAAGAACCACATTTTCTTGGAAAATGGCCCTATTTGGATCTCAGAGAGGGCCCTTGACATTAATTGGAAATTAAAAAGGATCCTTGTTAGGGGCCTCATCAAATTTCATTTGCCGGCCCCAAACAATTTCGCGTAACCAAACTGGTAGGACCGGAAACAATTTGCCTAATGCGGACCCTATCAAGAATAGCGAAAACCCATCTGGGCCCCAACGATACCCAATCAACATTCCTACAAGGGTGGAGTAAACATTAAATTTTATTTTCGTCTAATCATGCAATGTCTTCAACATTCCAATGAGGATTCATGTCTAAAATGTTAACCTTCAGATGACACCTACTATATAGATGCATCGGACTATATAAACCAAAATCGGGTCATAGTCAACCACAAGGATATTTTTGAAGTCCTCAATCATCACTGTAGTAGTCCATATAGCCCAATTTTAAATCAAAATTATCTTTGGGATTTACTATAGGGTAAAGACTAAATTCTATTTTGGTCCAATCATGCCATGTGATCAACATTCCAATGAGCTCTTACTGAACAGACTCAATGCCTAATATAGATTATAGACTATATACACCAAAATCGGCCACTACCAATCCCAAGGATATGTCTAAAGTCCTCAATCATCAATCTAGTAGCCCATATAACCCGATTTCGAATCAAAGCTATCTTTGGGATTTACTATAGGGTAAAGACTAAATTTTATTTTGGTCTAATCATGCCGGCCATAATCAACATACCAATGAGCTCTTCCTGAACTATGCCTGATACAGATTATAGACGAAATAAACCAAAATCAACCATTGATATCTCAAGGATATTTCTGAAGTCCTCAATTATCAACTTAGTAGCCCATACAAACAAATTTCTGATCAAAATTATGTCTAGGATTTACTATAGGGTAAAGACTAAATTTTATTTTGGTCTGATCATGTCATTTCCTCAACAATCCAATGAGCTCTTTCAGAACAGACTCTATGCCTACAGATTATAGACTACACAAACCAAAATCGGCCATCGTCAATCCCAAAGATATTTTTGAAGTTCACAATATAATCATCAATGAAGTAGATCATATAGCCCAATATTGAATCAAAGTTATTTTTGGGATCTACTGGGGTGTATAAGGATTAAATTTTATTTGGTCTAATCATGCAATGTCCTAAATATTCCATTGAGGATTCACGTCTAGAATGTGAACCTTTAGATTAGACGACATCTGCATTCTTGCAGAACAGACTCTATGCCTAGAGATTATAGACTATATTAACCAAAATCGGCCATAGTCAATTCCAAGGATATTTTCAGAGTCCTCAATCATCAATGTATAGTCCATGCGACTCAATCTGAATCAAAATTATTTTTGGGATTTACTATGGGGTAAAGACTAAATTTTATTTTGGTTTAATCATGCCATATGATCAACTTATCAGTGAGCTCTTGCTGAACAGACTCAATGCCTAATATTTATAGACTACATAAACCAAAATTGGCCATTGTCAATCCCAAGGATATTTCTGAAGGCCTCGATTATCAATTTAGTAGCCCGTATAAACCAATTTCTGATCAAAATTATTTCTAGCATTTACTATAGGATAAAGACTAAATTTCATTTTGGTCTAGTCATGCCATGTGATCAACATTCCAATCAGCTCTTGTAGAACAGACTCTATGCCTATAGATTATAGACTACATAAACCAAAATTGGCCATAGTCAATCCCAAATATAATTTTAAAATCCTCAATATAATCATCATTGTTGCAGTCCACATAACCCAATATTGAATCAAAATTATCTTTGGGATTTACTATGTGGTAAACATTAAATTTAATTTTGGGCTAATCATGCAATCTCCTCAACAATCTAATTAGGATTCATGTCCAAATTATAAACTTTCAGGTGACACCTGTGCTCTTGCAGAACAGACTATGCCTATGGAATCTATAGGTTATAGACGTATATAAACTATAGTTAATGGTTATAGATATAGAAAACAGAGAGTGAAAATTTACCCTGCAGCATATTGTGATCAGCCTCCTCATCCGCTAGGCAGCGGACTCTGCCGATTGTCGGTGACAGCAAACTCATCCCTGCGCCTCTTCTTCACTTGTCAATAAATCCGAATTCACCACTGATAGAATATAGAATCCGAATTCCGAATCCAAGTCCAAGGCCAGCCGCCTAGTACTGATCGAATCAGCAAGCCTCCGTTTGGTCGATCATGAACGATGAACCTCTTTAAAAATTTCTCGTTATCCTTATCTCCTAGCCGCTAAATTGATACAGCTTCAAACTCCGACCATCTAGGCCACGTTTTTTTGTTTCTAAAGAGACATGGAACTTAATATCTTTACACACTTTCTTCCGGGACTTCTTTCCCCTCTTTTTTTTTGCAAAGTATCGCACCCGCCCCGAGGCTTCGGTTTGCGAATTTCAGCACTCGATCGTCAGAAATCGGCGTGTTGTTGACTTACTTTCACCTGTCCGGTCGCTTATCTCAAGCGGCCTTCGCTTTCGTTCTTCTCAAGGCTCGCGCACCAGGCGGCCGCTGGCGATTTCGCGTTTTTCGTGTCCAGATGCTGGTACAAGTTCGGAACAAGTTGGAATTTTAAACTTTTGAAGGCGCTACTTCGGAACGGGATTTCTGCTATCACTGACACTGGCACTGTCACTGTCACTACGGTGAGCATAAGGAGGATGTTCGCTTTGCGCCGTCAGCACGGTGTCCGTACGACGACGCAAACGCATGACGCTTGCGAGTCGCTCCCCCGCGAGTTACGATCAATAAAAACGTCTTGCGACTGCGCTTAGGGAGCAGAACTCAGAAGCAGAGTTTGACGACAAGCTGTAACAGTAGCGAAGGAGAGCAGAGGAGGCGAGCTCTGATAACGCAAATGGAGTGATAATGTCGGCAGAGGATTTTATCGGCGAAGGAGGCGACATCGGTAGCACTTTGGGACTTCGTTCACTTTGTTCAATAATCAATACACGACCTCTGACTTCGAACACGCGCGGGATCGATCGTGTGATCGGTAGCGGTCGGCCATCGCAGTCGCGATATAGATACGCGATCTGCCAGGAGGGCGCCACTGCCAGGTGATCCGATTCTTGAGTTTTTAGAGGTGATCGGTATGACGGTATGAGTCATCCGCTCAGGTGCATTGATTACTGCCTTCCAGAATTCATTACAGAGGCGCAACCGAGCGGGAAAACATTCACTGGTCCCGCTGGCATGGCGCTGGTTGCAGCCGGTGTGTGGCGGTATGGTCGTATGGAGAACATTGTGTTACGGATAGGTTTAGCTTGTTATAAGGAACGTTGTTCTGGGCCGATGACCTTATCAGGCCTCGGACTCATTCGAGAAATTTAAAATAGTGTCAATAGTAGCATAAAAAAATGAGTAGCAAAATAATGCGAACTTATTTCCAAGACAAGGGTGGATTGGGCGTTGGACTGAAACCGAGCAATCACCGGTGGACCGGAAGACAAAATTGAAAATAACTAAAAACCCTTAAAATCTTTGAAATCCTATTACAATCCCTTAAGTCTTATGAAATTACTTCAAATCTTTACAATCCGTTGAAATCCTATTAAATCCCTTGAAAATCCCGTAACATTCCATGAAATCTGATGATATTTCCTAAAGATTTGTTAAATACCTAGAAATCATTAAAGTTCTTGGAAATTTATTGATATTTTTTAAATCCCTTGAAAATTCCTTGGAATTTTTTTAATCTCTTGAAAATTCCTTGGAATTTTTTAAAATATCCGAAAATCATATAGGTCCTATAAAATCCTTCCAAACTTTTCGAAATTCTAGGAAATTCTTCAAAACTGTATGAAATTTTTTGAAATACCCTAAAATATTTATAATCTTTGGAAATACCGTGAAATATTTGAATATCTCTTTAAATCTTTGCAATCATTTGAAATCCTTCAATTCTTGGGAATAAATTCATTGAAATCCATTAAATTACTTAAGGTCTTATGAAATCCTTTGAGATCCTGGAACATTCATTAAAATACCTTATTGAATGCCTTTAAAACCCCTGAAAATTATTGAATTCTTCGGAAATTTTATAAAACCACTGAAAAACCCGCGAAATTACATGAAATCTTATGATATTCGTTGAAATCCCTTGAAATACTTCAAGTCTTATGAAATCCTTTATGATCCTGGGAAATTCAGTAAAATACCTTATTCAGTGCCTTTAAAATCATCCTTTAGAATCATCAAAAAAATCATAAAATCTTTTAAATCCCATGAAATCCTTCAAGATCCTTTGAAAGTTCAGGAAATACTTTGCACACCCATAACAATTATCCAAACCTCTTGCAACCCCTTGAAATCTTTGAAGTAATATCAAATCGCTTAATTAATTGTTGAAAAATTCCTTAAACTGTCCAAAAATCTTTGAAATCTTTTCAAATTCCTTAAAACGTTTGAAAGCTTTGAGTATTCCTTAAAATAATTAAAATCCTTGGGAATCCTATGAATTCCCTTGAAATGACTAGGCAATATTTTTGTGGTCATGCAATTTTTTAAATATTAATTCGAAGAGTTAATTATTTCTGAAATCTGGTATGAAATATATATCTCCCATAGATTCGCGTGAAATCCTTTAGAATCTTTTAAAACGCCCTGAAGGCTTTGAAATCCTTTGGAATCTCTTAGGAATCCCTGAAATCTATTAAGATCGTCTAAAAATTCCTGGAAAACCCGTCCGTAGAGATTTCTTGAAATCTTATAATTTCTTTTGAAATCCTACGAATACCTTAAATATGGTGAAATCCATTGAAATCTCTGAAATCACTGAAATCCTTAGAAATTCCTGAAAATTGTTAAAAATTTTCTGAATTACCACAAAATTCCTTGAAAATCGTTACGAATGTTGAAATCTCGTTAAATTTTTTGGATTTTTTTAAATAACCTAAACTTTCATTAAGATTCTTTGAAACCTCTTAAAATTGATAAAATCCCATGAATCTTGTGAAATCCTTAGTATTTCCTAAAAAATCGAGTAAAATCCCACGAAACATCTTGAAATCTGTAATATCTTACAAAATTCCTCCAAAATGATGAAATTTTTGAAATCCTCTGAAATCCTCTGAAATCCCCTAAAATCCCATAAAATCTGATAAAGCTCCTTGATATCTCTCTAAATCTTTCAAAATACCCTTAAAGTTTCGAAACCCCTTGAAAACTTTGAAATCTGTTTAAATCCACTGAAATCCATTAAGAAACCTTGAATTCTGTGAAAATTGAAACCCCTTGAAATTTTGTAAATAGTGCAAAAATTTCTTGAAATGTTTATAATCTTTTGAATCTTCTGAAATCTAACGAAATCATTTTAAATTCCTCAGAAATTTTTAAATCTCATGAAATTCCTCGAAATTTTTTAAAATACACTATTCTCTTTAAAATCATTTGAGATTTCTAAAATTCCTGAAATCTGACGAAATCCTTAGAAATCTTTTGAAATCCTATACAACATCTTGAAATCTTTATTATCTTTCAAAATTTCTTCAAAAATGTTTAAAACTTTGGAATCTGCTGAGACGCCATGAAATCTCTAGAAAACCCTCAAAATTTCATTTAATCCCTAAAGTTCTCTAGAAATTCTTCGAAATTCTCTAAAATCTCTTGAAGTCTTCAGAATCCTTTGATATCTTCGATACCCTTCTAAAATCCCTTGAAATTTTTGAAATCTCTTGAAATTTCTTGGAATCTTGTAAATTACACAAAAATCTTTCAATTCCTTCAAAATCAATTGAACTTTTTCAAATCTTTCCATTTCTTCGTGATCTTATAAAATCGCTTAGGTCTGGTGAAATCCCGAAAAATCGCTTGAAATACTTTGAAAACCCATAAACTATCTTGAGATTTGTAATACCTCTTAAAATTTATTCAAAAATTTTGAAACTTTGAAATCCCTTGAAATAATATGCTAAGTTTTGAAATCTCTTAAAATCTCTTGAAGTCTTTAAAATTCTTTGAAATCCCCTATAATCTTTTAAAATACTCTAAAAGCTTCAAAACGCTATAACCTTTCAAATCCCTGAAATCAGTGAAGAAAAACGAAAAGGAGAAGAGGTTTAAGGTTATAGGGGGTGACGCTGATGCCGACATTATATAAGATATATATGTGACAATAGTATCAGAGAGGTTAAAGAAAGAAAAAGAAGCAAAAAAGAATTTCACCAAACCAGACAGGATTTAGGAAAGGTTTGGCAGTGATAGATAACACTTATGTGCTAAATTATATTATAAATAGAAGGATCAAAAAGAAAGGAAGAAGTCATGACAGCAATGTTTGTGGATTTGAAGCCGGCATTTGGCTTACTGGACAGGGAAGAGATAGATAAAGCTATGGAGAAAAAGGATGGAAGGAGTAAGGCTAGTGGAGGAAAAATATATACTCTGCCAATATGCGAATGACATAGTGATGTTGGCGGAGAAGGAGGAAGAAATGGTAAATTTAATTACGGGATTAGAAAAATACTTAGATAGGAAAAAACTGAGGCTTAATACGGATAAAACGAAGGTAGCGAGGTTTATGTAGGGGGGAGGGAGAAAGAAAAAATTAACCTCAAAATAACCTTAAATTATGTACATCCTTCTGGCAACCTTATTATATTTATAATAAGTACCAGGATGACAGTTTAATTATATTAACAGTGTATTTAAAAAATATAAATGTATAGTAGACTGAAAAATATATTAAATATATTTGAAATCAAAAACATCTATGAGAATCATAAGATTAGAGAAAAATGTAAATAAAGTACTCAGTGGTACATAATAACAAAATGCACATATTGATCATATGGCATCTTCCTCAGAATACCATTTTTTGTAGGTAACGAAGATATCATTTCTTTTACCTGAATGTACGTAAAACCTTTTGGCAACCTTATTTTTTGATAAATACCAAGTTAATATTTTGATTAGTTGTAAAAATGAAAATGTATGTAAAAAGTTTGGCAAGCTTATTTTATGATAAGTAAAAGGTTAACATTTTAATTAGTTGTGACACTGAAGGAATCTGAAAAATTTATCACGAGATTTATGTACACAGAACATGAGAAATGAATGAAGTAGATTGGTAGATCATAGTGCCAAGATCAAATTTTGTGGGTTGATTTAGAACAAATCTATTCAGATTATTCCATTTTTCAAAAAGGAAAAAGGAAAGAATCCAAACCAATCATACATTGCTAAAAATTTGCTAACTTTCTCAACTTTATAAACTATATTTAAGTGAAATGGATATCTTTCGGCAATTTAAGTTAACCATTAACACCTTAATTAAAAGAAATCTTAATTATTCATAGGAACTTCTGCAGATTGAAACAAATCCTTCCTTAATGTCTCTCTTTTAAAATTTCTTAAAGATCGGAATAAAATCTACTCTCTTATGAAAATTTTTTGTGTACAGAAAAAGGAACACCCAAAAAGTTCACAAATCAAAATGAGACTTCGAGACTACCCGCTTTTCCTTTTACAAAATAATTTGAATGTTTGTTCAATTAGTGTTGTGTTGAAGTGTTTACAAAACATTGGATTACAATTTTTTGGATTTTATACGCAGGAAGTTATATAAAAAATGATTTTATCTATATTAACAAGAAAATATGTTTTGACTTCAACAAAAGAGATATAAAAAAAAACTTTTAATGAGAACACCAATAAATTTAATAAATCACTTTGAATTTGGTTAAAAAGGCTGCCATGCACAGATACACATAACTTTATAGTATTTTCTATTTAAGAATGACAAAAAAATCTTCAAAAGAAAGTGAATTTCGCATTGATTTTGAAGATTTTTAATTCTAATAAGAAAATGGATAGATTCACCAAACAACATTTGATTATAAAAAATGTTTTATTTATACTTTCAGGTAATATTTGAATTAAATTAATATATGTATCATTATTTAAAACTGTTCGTTCGCCCCGACACGTTAAACTTCTAAGAATTAGAAATTATATGTATCACAAATTAGAGAATAAGTTATAACAAGCGATGTGAAAATGATGTAATAAAGATGTAAAGAAACGGAAGGTATGTAAACCTTAAGGGGACACATTATAAATAAAGAAGAATTAAGATCCGTTAAAATCCCTTGAAATACCTGAACGTTTTTTAAAATCAGCAAAGTTATGAAATCGTTTGAAATTTTCGATTTTTGAGATCACGGATGTTACTTTAGCCAATCTATCTAAAAACTTTGAAGATATATTTAAAGGAAAAGTGAAAAAATAGTTGCATTAGCGAGCAATTTGAGAAAATAGTAGCATTAGTGTCATTTTTTTCAAAACAGTAGCAAAATAGTTGCATTGTTTAAAAAAAGTGTCAATAGTTGCGTGAGGCCTGTCACACTGCAAAATCTCACATGAGATCCTAAGATAGAACTTTTTTTTTATGGAATCCCATCCCAGAAAATACGTTCTCTAATATTGTTTCATAACAAAATGTACAAATTGAACTGTGTGAATGCCCCTTAGATATATCCTTTAGATAATTTTAAATAACCATTAATTTTCTATAGGGTCAAAGGTACCTCTGCCAGCTTGACATATATGCTAATTATACATCATGTGCAAATTTATTATTCTAATTTGTCTTCACAATTCTCAACATTTGTCAGAATAATGAGTGATTTACTTTAGATTATTATACGCGTATGTCAGGTAATACAAAACATAAAATATTATACCTATAAGGTAAAACGCCTTACTTTATATTCCGTTGAATACGACTTTCTGTTTTCTTATTTATAGCCATAACACAGATATCAGAAATATTGTTTCGATTCCAGCAAAACACGGAACAGATAATTAATCTATTATTATGAAAATTTAAGAGCAGATGTAGATTGGAAAAGCCACGCCCACTGCCCATACCTACATAATGCATCTCACTAATCTCACAGAAAGCCATCAACGTGAGAAGCTGTCAGATATAAGTTCTCAAATGTAATAATAATATCTCTTGTTATAGTTTCAAACATTTGATGGGTAATCTTTGAGCACAATCTGAAATGCACTGACACGATACCGTTGCACTTGTCCAGTTTTAGTAATGCAATATCACCGGATACAGCAACTGTACTTTGAATATGCAATTTTCTAGTGACAAAGAAATTTTTTATTATTTATATAATATACCGTCTTTAAATAAATAAGTTATGTTATTATTATCTATACATATATATATATATATATATGTTATTAAATTTATATAATAAAATTTATAAATTATTGTGGGCGAAACGTTGAACTAACAATGGAATTAGTAAACATTGACCAGAAAACCGAAAACCCAGAAGAACAATTATTACTATATAACCTGGTCGAAAACATTACCACCATTAAAAATATAAATTACAGTCTATGCTCATATATATCTTACGAAATCTATTAGAAGATATAGAAAAATATTCTCACGAAACAACTCATCACATGGTTAGACTGACAGTGGTTGTACATTTGAACAATTATACATTGCAATGATCAAAAGGACATTGATACGTGACTTGAACAGAAAATTCGCATCAAAGAAATAGTTATTAAAGCAATTCTCTTTTCACTTGAAGATTTGTTAGATAGACGTTTCCTGAATCTAATATTTCTAAAATGTACAATTGTATATGCTTGCCTGGATCTTTCTTACTTTTTTAAAACTGTAATTGATAATTCACTGACACAGAAAAAATCTAGGCTCACATAGGCAATTAGGCATTGAAGCACACCACATCAGTAAATCTACTAATCTATACTTTTATTGAAAATTGCCGTAAATTATTCTTAGTTTT
The DNA here is from genome assembly GCA_032362435.1 of Melikaiella ostensackeni. NCBI lineage: Eukaryota > Metazoa > Arthropoda > Insecta > Hymenoptera > Cynipidae > Melikaiella > Melikaiella ostensackeni. The sequence continues at coordinate 908,595 of JAUMHM010000085.1, forward strand.
AATCATTATGTACACTTTGAATATCACATACATATAACAAGACGATAAATTATGTATCTCCACAGATATAATGATATGTTGATGATAACAATAATTTTACAGAATTTCACTCAAATTGGTTAAAATTTATATTTTTTGCGTGAAATATAATTTACCCACTAGAACAGAAAGTACGAAACATTGCAACATGGGACTAATAAGAATAGAGGAATAAAATGAACTGAGGAGTAATAATGTTATTGTGCAGTAATGCGTATAGTAAAGTAACTACCATATAGTTCCTCACATCCTCTCTCATCAAACTACTTTTACATTAATTTTACGACATTGCGTAATACATTTACGGCTATTGAAGAAAATAATGATCATTACTGATCATCAAGTTGATCATCAGTTGGCTCTTAAAATAATCAATTTTCATAAATTCCTTTCTTTAGAGTATATTATGTTGAACTGCAAATAACAAACAGAAATATTTCTTCGTTTTTAATTAAATTCAACTCGAAATTGAAGCAATTTAAATTTAATTATCAATTGTCTTGATATCCAACATGTATATTATTATCTACATATATAGTATGAGATTTAATTTGTCGGCTAGATGCAAGAAAAGAATGATTAGCCATAGAAAACGGAACTGTATATGAGTGGACTGGCTTCATTGCGTAATTAGGCAAAATAACGTGCACTGGGGACGTCCGTTATCCGATGCTCTGTTATTAATTAAGAAAGTAATAATTAAAACGTGAATGATAGCGTGAGAGATCAAAGACAGTCTCTGCAACCTACATTTTTTAAATTGTGCATTATGTCTAATTGGATACTAAAACATTCGAAATTTTCAAAACTCAAGTGTTGACCCTACGTGAGTAATGTCTATATAACAACCAAATATCTCTGAAAGAATCGTTAAATCTACAAGTTAAGCGTAAACACTTGACTTGCTCACCCCAATCGGCGAGCGCGAATAGCAGCGAGGGCATAGTCAGTAAAGGGGATGAACCGGGGATGAAAAAAGGAAAAGAGAAGAAGAGGTCGAAAACTTGGAAAGGGGCAAAGATGCTAAGAAAGTCAAGACAAAAAAAAGAATGCCAGAGAGAGATAGGGAGAATGGAGATATGGTCAATAAATTAGAAGCTCTTATAGAAGGATTCAGAGAGGAGACTTGGGGAAGACTCGATTATATTAAGAGGCAAGGGGGGAGGTGAAGGGGCATGTAAGAAAAGTGAGACAGAAATGGAAAGAATGTGTAAATTATGGATAGGAGAGAAAAAGAAGGTTTGTAGTAAATTGAAAAGCATAGAGAATAGGAAGAGAGAGAATGAGGGGGAAAAGAAAAGGCAAATGAAAGCGCTAGAAGAGAGAGTGAGCAAACTAGAAATAAGGAATGATCATAAGGGGGAGAGGTAGGGGGTATCGGAGAAGCGAAAGTGGATGGGGCGAGTATGAATGAGGAGAATGAAAGGTTGCGTTTGAGACTGAGTGAGATTCGAAGAAGAATGAAAGGGAAATGTAGGACAAAGAGGAAAAAAAATAATTAAGGGCATGAAAGTGGATAGTGAAAAGAGAGAGGAAGAGATTAAAAACCTGATAAGAGTCATCAGTGCACAAGTCACAGTGGAAGAGATAAAAAGACTAGAAGGGAAGAAGGAAGGGAAAGAATTCATGTTTTTAGTGAAAGTAGGGAGTGAGAAGGGGAAGTATGAAGTTATGGAGGACAAGAAGACGTTACTGAGAAGAAGAAACGAAAGACTCGAAAAAAATCTGACATGGTTGGAGAGAAAAGGAAAGTGGCTAATCGAACGGAAGACATGGGCTGAGAGGAATAAAGATGGTAGGGTAAGGATTGGAAGAGCCAGGATATGGGTAAACGGGGAATTCTGGATTTGGGAAGATGACTTGGAAGACCTGAGGGAGGTTAGGAAACGGAAAGTGAATAAAAGGGAAAAAGGGGAGGGTTATAAGAATGCAGGTATTACGGTGGGGCTTATAAACGACAAGAGGAATTAAATGCAAGGAAAAAGGAGAGAAATACAAATAGAGAGACGTGAAAGTAGCGTTTTGGAATGTGTTAGGGTGAGAATTTAGAGAAAAAATGGAAAACGAGAAGATAGGAAGTATGGAAGAGGAAGGAGTAGACACGCTGCTAGAAAAACTTAAACGAGTGGTTGATAAGGTAAGGGAGAAGGTGTGACCGTAAGAAGATGGAGACGGGAGTAGGAGAGGTTGGTGGGACGATGAATACAGGGAAAGTAAAGACAGGATGAAGGAGAGTGTAAGAAAGTGGAGGAAAGGGGAAATGGAGAAATGGCAACTCAACAGGAGAAAAAGGAATCACGAAAGAATGTTGAGTGAAGAAGGACAGAAGTAGAAGAAAAGGTACATGGAAGACGTCGAGTAAGCGGTAACGGAAGGGAGGGAATGGGAAGTGATAAAAAAGGAAAGAGGAGGGAGGAAGGGCAGAAATGAGGAAATCGAGATAGACGAGTGGACGGAGTATTTCAGGAGTCTGCTAGAGGGTGTGGAAAATAGGGTAAAGGGCGAAGAAAGAAAGGCGGAAGCGGGGGATGAAGAGAGCGGAAACGAGATTAGTAAGGAAGAGGTGAATGAGGAAATTGCAAGGCTGAAAAGAATCTAGGCAACAGGTGCGGATGACTTGGAGAATGAAGCACTGGAACAAGGTGGAAAAGGGATGAAAAAAGAGATGTGGAAGATTAGGCAGGTAGTGCCGTCGATTAAGAAAGGAGAGGGAAAAAGGGTAGAGGAATATGGAGGTATCACACTCATGTCAGTGGGCTATAAAATTTACGCGGAAGCACCTAGATAGAGGCTGGAAAACATGTGGAGAAACAGACTTGGAGAAGAAGATGGAGTGGAAGGGAAAAGGGGGTCAATATTGGGAATAGACAAACTAGCATACGCGGATGATGAAAGAGGGATGAGTTTGATGATGAGAACGTTCGAAGAGTATGTGAGAGAAAGATTTAAGGGTGAATTTGAGTAAGACTAAAATGATGTATTTTAGAAATATAAAATGCAAAGTAGAGTACGAATGGAAAATAATTAGCGAGGTGGTGGAGTTGGTGGAGGAGTTCTGCTAGCTAGGATTTCGGTTCAAAGCAGGAGGCGGAAACGAGTTGCAGGTAAGAAAGTGATTTTAGTGTGCGAGTGAAGTAGTGGGAAAAGTGTGGGGTATAGGAAAGAGAAGGTTTAAGGATGATTGAAGAATGAAAGTTTGGATGTTCGGCGTGCAAATGTGGTTAGTGTTAAGTTTTGGAGTAGAAATTCGGGGATGGAAAGAGCATAAGTGTGTGGAAAGTCTGAATGAAAGATTTCTGAGATGGGTCACTGGAGTGAGTTGGAGCTGCTCAGGTTATATGCTGAGCGAAGAAATGGGACGAGAGAAAATGGTGGTCAGGCAACTGCAAGGATCCTGAAATTTTGAAGAGTAACTAAGAAGGGGGGTGTGAAGCAAGACTGCACAATTGTGTGCCCGGGAGATTATGGTCAAAGAGAGGAGGGGTAACGTGGCACGTTCGAAATGGGAGGAAAAGAGATGCGAAATGAGGTTTGAATGTGGTATGCAAGTGCGGGGTAGAGAATGGAAGGGTATAGAGGAAGAGATGAGGGCAAAGCAAGGAGAGGAAAGATAGAAAAAAATTTCAAATTCAAGGTACAACAGCTGGTATAGGATGGTTAGGAGGAAGGGGGAGCCGAAATACCTGAAAAAGACTAAAAATGAGAGAAAATGGAATAGAGTGGTGAGATTTAAAATGGGAGAGGGTGTACGAGCATTCAGGTATTGGATGTATGAAAAGGAGAATCTGTGTAAAGTATGTGTATGTGAGGTGTATACACTTCTTTAACACATGCAACCATGAGTCCTGATCATTCTTGCTCATTCGATCACCTATAGGTGACGAAGGGGGAGAGGAAGGTATGGAAGAGAGAATAAAGTGGGTTTTGAATGGAAATGGTCAGGGTGAGGAATGGATGAAGATGCTAGATGTGTTTAGAGAGCGAGCTGGTTGCACGGGGTAGGAAAAAAGCCAAAAAGTGACTCCTAAAGAAGAAGAATAATAAAGCAGGGTTGCGGAATAGAGCTGTAATTTTTAGGTTGATAGTGGTAAGAGGAAACGGAGGCCCAGGGCAAGTTCGCAAGCACTTAGGAGTAAGATAGTAGTTAAGTCAATATGTAAGATATAGTTGGTAAGGCAGTATATAAGGATTGTCGATAAGAAAATATGTAATGGTTATGTAAAGAATCTTAAGCCCGTAAAAGGGATAGAGTATAAACAAAATAAAAAAAGATGAAGAAAATTAGCCACAGAAAACGGAACTGCATATGATTGAATATATTTCATTCCGTAATTTGGAAAAATAACGTGCACTGGGGACGACCGTTACCTGATGCTGTATTATTAAGAAAGTGATTATTAAAACGTGAATGATAACGGAGAACAAGGACAGTCTGTGCAGTCTACAATTTTTTAATTGTGAATTATTTCAAATCAGTATAAAGTCAGAAAAATAGACAAATATCCAGTTAAGTAGATAAGTGGATATTAAAACGTTCGAAAATTTCAAAATTCAAGTTGTTATTATATATGAGTAATGACTATATAATAACCAAATATCTCTGAAAGAGTCGTCAACTTTACAAATAAAACGTAAACACTTGACTTGTTCACCACATATAATGACAGACAAACAAGTCAGTACCGCAAAGCACATAAAGGTCAAGGATTCATTATGTCAGTCTCGCCTTCAAAAAGTATAATCACTCAGAGTTGGGTATGTCGGAGAAGGAATTCCAGTACAGAATCACCGGTACAAATGGCCAAGTGATTTTGCGGTTGCAAACGTAACAGCACAATGCCGTCGTTACAAAATATATACACATGAGAGACAGTCGCATTTTGTCGGTAGTACGACAAAGGAGAAAGCTGACACGGCATTCGTTACTTTAATACAGTTGACGATATAAATGTCCGCATTGTGTAATCCTAGATACACGTAAAAGTGTGGGAATCATGCTTGTCATGGGTTTCTGCGAACTATCGTGAGGACGTTTAGCGCATGTTACCATTTTTATTTCACAATTAAGTTTTTCTAAGTTTCATTTTATTGTTGCATTTCTTGATAAATTTATTTGGAGAAAAAATTATAAGGGGAGATTAGGGTAGAGTTCTTAAATACCCAAAAATTTATGTTGAGCAAATGCTCTCAAGAATATGCTCAGCGTTTAAGCTCGAACAGAGCTGTGCATCTATAGAGTATTTAAGATCATTTAAAGCATTTATTGTTTAAACAAATATATATATATATATATATATATATATATATCATAATTAATACAAATATTTTTTTCAAACAAATTATAGAGTGAATGGAACATATACTTGTTTTGAATTATGTACTGTTTGATGTGAAAAACATGTTTTCTATTTAAGAATCCTTTATAATCCGAGAAGCCAATGTGTAGGAAGGTAGAAAAACAACAAGGAATGTTGCTAAAACTAGCTCAATGGGAAAATTTATTAGATACAAATTCCCAACTGTTCGAGAATCTACTATTCTTCTCATGAAGAGTATAATACTCTAATCCGAAAACATGCTTATAAGTTAGTATAATTGTAAAAGACGATGTTCATCAACATTTGGAGTAAAATCTTTCAGTATTTGTGTATTATAAGATGATTTTTAGAAAGTTGAGATATCAATAAAAACATTTTTTCTGATAAATTGTCCGGTTGAGTTGGTTTAGCAACATTTCTTGATGCTTTTTTATCTTCCTATATATCGGCTTCTAGGGCATTAAAGACTCTTAGATAGTATGTATATTTATAAATGGACTAGAACTGTGCTTAAACATGACCATGAATTCTCTCAAGCAAAAATAAGGCCATTGACGTCTTCCTAAACTTCAAGGATTGAACTAAGGTGAACCAGGACATCAAAGATACTAACGCCAGAAAGGATTTTCTTTTTAATTCTCATTCAATTCTCAATTTTGAAATTTATACAATTTTTCACAACTCTCATTATACCACCATTTATTTTTTATTAATATCTCAACTTTCTTAAAATCACCTTATAATGCACAAATGCTGAAAAATTTTACTCCAAAAGTTAATGACCATTGTTTTCCACAATTATACGGGAGATAAGAGATAACGAGCTGATAAACTATTTATTTCACAGTGAATGAAAAAACAGAGTTACATTTACATTTCACAATATGTTTTGAAGAAAATATCTTCCGCACAATTCTGGAACCATAGAATTTCATAGAAAGTTGATGATTAAATTGCGGCTATCTCTATTATCTATGCCTTTCTTCGGCTATGATCATATGAGAAATGTGTATTTTGAAGGTAAAGAATATAATGTTTCAGATTGTATACATCAGAATAAAAATGATTTTAACACATTCTTTCATGCGTGAAGGATTTTAATTTTACAACAGTGTTTCTCGATAACATAATGTAATTCTAAAACCATATTCAGGTACACATGAGCAAAAAATGTAAAATCTGATTAACGTAGTTGTACCCTATATCTATTGGCGGAATTAAATTTATACAAACTTTGACCGAATCCAATTGAAACTGTGTACGTATTTCGTATTCACTATTCATTCGTGAAATTCGAATCTCATGGAGAGATCGATTATTCAATTTGATACGGTTACAGGTTCAGAGTACGAGACCTATTGAGCGAGAAATGATTGAGAAGGTAAGGAAAAATTGAGTAATTGCACAAGATAACGTGATAAGTCATTTAATTTGTTTTTTATTAGGAAGAAGAAAGTAATCTCTGCTTGTGAATGCAAATGTGATTTCACGATAATAATAGCGCATCTGAGATCTTTTCAAATCTCTTAAAAAATTTCTCAGTGATTATTGTAAATACAGTTAAGAAATATTCTTCATTTTCAAACTTTAATTCAATTAATTAAGTGATTTTGATGATTATATGTTTACAATTTTGCATAAATGAGACTTTGTGATAATCATCAAACCATTTCGGTTCATAGATGGCTTGAAATACACAGTAAGACTCATATTCGAACATGTAATTAGCTTATCAAAATTTATGATCGTAATGCCTTAACAAGTTGTTTATACTTGACAACAATATAATATTGAATTGGGGTAATAACATATGTCGTTCAATGCTGCTTTCACATTTGACCCTTTGTCACAAATCGTGCATCGGAATATTAACAGTAACTGCTGGCCTACTTCAATTTTATTCATTAAAAGATGTTTCATGTATGTGTTAGAAGACGTGGATAATAAAAGCGCAAATCAACGTCTCATAAATCAAGCGAATAAAATTCATTCTTGACATTAAATTTTGATCTTTATTCCTTAAAAATCAAACAATTATACTTTCACAGATAAAATTAAATTCGAATTTGAAACTTGAAAGTTGAAGTTTCCGACTAGAGACTTCAAATATTCCATCCGTTCCTATATCTCTAATTGAAATTCTTAGTTTGTATCACAGTGAATCTAAAGTATGCACATTATAGATTACTCCGCAATCATCAGATGAAAGTAGGAACTCATCAAATACATCTTGTACGCTGTAAAATATTTGAAGAATTTTCCCCACTCGTTTAGTGAAAAATCTACATTTAACTTTGAAAATACGTTTCCCCGAGATATTAGGGAGTTTTCCCCCAAAAATGGGATAAATGTCAGAAAAATTAAATTAATTATCCCTAAAAATTACGGCATTAAATGATTTCGATAGATTAAATGAATTTCTCTCACTGACATTGCGATTTTCCATAAAAACTTGGAAATTTTTCCGATAAATTTGTAAAAGTTTTGAAAATTTTAGGGACTTAATAAACCCCCAAATAATGTAGGAAATTTTTTAAGTTTTAGTAAATTTTCTCAGAAACTGAAAAAATTTCAAATAAAAATTAAAAGACATTTTGAATGCTTCAGATATTGAGATTAATGGTTTAAGAACACGTTCAAAGAAATGGAGCTCGCCACTTTTATTGTAAGTATTTGAAAAATTTACTTTAAAAAATATATTTTACATTCTTTGATTCCCAAACTGGAAAATTGACTGAGCAAATAAATAATTATATATCTTTTCCAACTGCATATTTGATTAACCACTTATTTTTGTGTTTATGATCCGAACGCATGTTGGTGGTAAAAGGTAAATTTCGAACTCAACAATATAATTTTTTTGGTACATATCTCGTTTCAAATGTATGTTATAACTATATATTTCAATTTTGGTTTCAGGGCAAACAACTTCATTAAAATTTATTCAACGGGTCGGGTTCTGGGAATTTTCGATTACTCAAATAGTGTCAGGTACTCGAATTGTTTTGGGTTCTCGAAATTTTCGAGTACTGGAATTGCTTCGGGTTTTCGAAGGTCTCGAGTACTCGAATTATTTCGGGTCCTTGAAATTTACGAGAATCCGAAACCAATTTAGAAATTTAAATTTTCTTTGTAGTTGGTAGTTACTTTAATAAGTAGAAACAAAAAGCAACATAAATTAACCTTTGTTCTTCGTTTCTTGAAGTTTTATTCCTAGAGATTCTTCCTAAAAAGTTTGACACTTTTATAAGTGGGAAAGACGAATACTAATCGGACTAAAGCTAAAAAGAAAATAAGACTCAAACATAAAAAATTTAAATATTGAAAATACTGTATAAATATTAGGAGAATTTATTCATAAACATCAAAAATGTTTACATTTGTACAATATTAACGAATTTTTATTTAAAAATCATCAAAAACTTATTTGTAAATAAATTAAATAATTTAATAAATCAAAATAATTATTCTCAGGAATAAATTTTGGTGCATACATCTGAACGACTGCGTACAGTAAGGTCCATCTCATCTCGGTCATAGGGTTGTTGCGTGTTAAAATTTTTTAAAAAAATGCAACCCCTCTTCCACGGCAGCACTCGAAAACATACTGAACAGGGGTCTTTTCTAATTTCGCGCACAAACATGAACGGCCGCGCATGCGCATGCTTCAGAAAGAAGGCCAGGGGCGGAACTTTGGGTGATGACTTGTTGACAAATTTCCCATCCGTATTTGAAGTTGTTTATTGTTAAATAAATTGATAAATAATTATTAAAGGTGGATTAAGGTATCATACGATACCGTAACATTGACTACCGCACCGCACTGAAAATTCTAACCTCCAATTGTAAATAAAATCCACAATTAGTGTCGATATTTCAAATTTCATTGACAGTTCTGAGGTTAGGTTTTCGTCAATAAATGCACACAGAAAAAAACATAATCTGTCATAATTTACAGTGAACAATAATTTCGACTATTTCGTAACATAATCAAATATCAAGCACATCCACACTATTATAACATCAACAATATCAAACGCAATTTTCAATTTTAAATGCCATAATTTAGTGACGATTTCAAAATAAACTTTTTTTTTCTGAAAAATTTTTCAGAAACACTCGATCTAAATTTTTATTTGTTGCTAATAAATTTTGTTTATTATTTAGTATTTTAGGTTAAAGGATCCTCCAAATTATCAAACACAACTTTCAGTTTTAATTGCTATATTTCAGTGGGGATCTCAAAATCATTTTTTTTTCTGAAAAATTTGACCAAAACTTGATCCAAATTTTCGTTTGTGCTTAATACATTTTTTATTGTTTTCGATTTCAGGTTAAGGGTCCCTTTAAATTATCAAATGCAATTTTCAATCTTAATTTCTTTTTTTAGTGGGGACCTCAAAATCAATTTTTTTTTTTTGAAAAATTTGACAAAAACTTGATCCAAATTTTTGTTTGTAGTTAATACATTTTTTCAATTGTTTGGTATTTTAGGTAAGAAATTCCTTCAAATTATCAAAAACATTTTTCAATCTTGATTGCCATATTTTAGTAGAGATTTCAAAGTCAACTTTTTTTCTAAACATTGGACAGAAACTTAATCCAAATTTTTGTTTGTGGTTAATAAGTTTTTTATTGTTCAGTATTTGAGGTAAGAGGTCCCTTTAAATTATCAAACACAATTTTTAATTTTACTGCCCATATCTTAGTAGGGATTTCAAAATCAACTTTTTTTCTAAAAATTGGACGGAAACTTGATCTAAATTTTTATTTGTCGTTAATAAATTCTTTTTATTGTTTGTTACTTTAGGATAAAGGTCTCTTTGAATTATCAAACACTATTTTTAATTTAAAATGCCATATTTTAGTGGGGATTTCAAAATCAACTTTTTTTCTGAAAAATTGGGAGAAACTTGATCCAAATTTTTATTTATGGTTAAAAAGTTTTTTTATTGTTTAGTATTTGAGGTAAGAGGTCCCTTCAAATTATCAAACACAATTTTTAATTTGAATGGCCATATTTTAGTATAAATTTCAAAATCAACTTTTTTCCTGAAAAATTTGGAAGAAACTTGATCTTAATTTTTGTTTGTTGGTAATTATTTTTTTTATTGTTTGTTATTTTAGGTTAAGGGTCCCTTAAAATTATCAAACATAATTTTCAATTTCAATTGCTATACCTTAGTAGCGATTTCAGAAGAAAATTGCTTTTGAAATCCCCACTAAAATTTGGCAATTAAAATTGAAAATTGTACTTGATAATTTAAAGGGACCTGTAACCTAAAATACCGAACAATAAAAAAATTCATTAACAAGAAACAAAAATTTGGATCCAGTTTTTGTCAAATTTTTCAGAAAAAAAATGATTTTAAGATTCCCACTTAAAAATAGCAATTAAAAATTAAAACTGTGTTTGATAAATTAAAGGGACCTTTAACGTAGAATACCAAACAACAGTAAAAATTTATTAACAACAAACAAAAATTTGGATCCAGTTTTTGTCAAATTTTTCAGAAAAAAGAATCGATTTTGAGAGCCCCACTAAAATATAGCAATTAAAATTCAAAATTGTTTTGATCAATTGAAGGGACCCATAATCTAAAATACCAAAAAAAATATATATATTAACAACAAACAAAAATTTAGATCAAATTACTGCGAAATTTTTCAGAAAAAAAGATGATTTTGAAATCCCCACTAAAATATGGCATTCAAACCTAGAAATTGTGTTCGACATTGTTGATTTTATGATAGTGTTCATGTGTTTGATATTTGATTATGTTAGGAAATAGTCGAAATTATTGTTCACTGTAAATTATGGCAGATTATTTTTTTTCTGTGTGCATTTATTGCCGAAAACCTAACCTCAGAACTGTCAATGAAATATCAACACTAATTGTGAATTTTATTTACAAGCGGGAGTTACAATTTTTAATGCGGTTCATTAGTTAACGTGACGGTATCGTATGATACTTTTATCCACCTTTAATAGTTATTTTTTGATTTATTTAACAAAAAACAACTTGAAATACGAATGGAAAATTTGTAAACAACTCGTCACCGAAAGTTCCGCCTCTGGCCTTCTTTCTCAACCGTGCGCATGCGCGGGCGTCCAGGTTCGTGCGCGAAATTCGAAAAGACCCCTATTTAATATCTTCTGGAGTGCTGCTGTGGAAGAGGGGTTGCATTTTTTAAAAATATTTTAACATGCAACAACCCCATGACCGGGAAGAGATGGACCTTACTGTATACCTGTTCGAGATCCCGAAGTTTTGGGTACCCGAGCCTCTTGGAGAACCCGGATTTTTTCGAGCTTTTGAAGCTATTCGGCCCGGCTCGGCTCGAAACTGATCGAGCACAGCTCGGCTTGACTCGAAGTGCTGAAAGTTCTATTCGGACCGGTCGAGTATCCGGGCTCCGAGCTTTTGGCACATCCTCAGTTTTTCAACTTACTACCGGCATATTTTAATATTAACCCGGAAACTAAACTGTGTGAAGTTGGTTCAAATAATTAATCATTGCGCTTTAACTTTTTCATGCATGCCTTCTTTACCCAGAGGAAAAATTATTTTATTTTGTTTTTGTAATATTTGTGCGCTGAAATATGAAAAATGTGCGCTTTTCATAAAATAGTTCGAATTAGTTTTTCAAAGTAAGACTTTTTTCCTTACAGAATTTAATAATATTAAAGTTATATTTTAATTTGCCAAAATAGTCCAAGATATTCAAAGCCAGGGAAATTAGTTGATGGGATTGCAGACTTTACTAGTAATTTCCAATTTTACTCTACATTTGTGATAAAATAAATTTTGTAGATTATAACGAAAATTCACCAAATTACTGTTTTTATTTTTCAAATAAATTATAGAAAATTATCTCCAAAATTTCTTGAGGAAACTTCCACAATTCATAGGATTTATTCTGTCAGACACTTGAGGGTCTTTCCCAAACTGGTGCTGACAAAAATCACACTAAAGTGAGGATTTTTTACAATAATATTAGTATAAATTTCCTCAGTTTTTAGGAAATATTCCCCAAAATATCTTATTATACAATCAGAAAAAAATGTTCTTAAATCAAAAAGCTTTTTTCTTGGACATACATTGAAATTTGGTTGAATCAAACAAACTTTGGCTGATTCAAGAAAATAGTTAATTGATCCAAACAAAATTTTTGGATGAATTTACGAAATATTCCATCTACCAAAAGATCTGGTTAAAACAACTTAAAAATTGGTTGAATAAAAAAAAGACCTTTGATTTAATCAACCAAAGCTTTGGTTTACCATATAAAAATGCATTTATTTGGTTGATTCAACAAAATTTTCTTCTGAGCTTATGGACAACAAAATATTTGGTTGGGTAAGTCAAATATTTTGTTGACTAAACCAGAATTTGTTTGATTTAACCAAATTCTCATGTATATTCAAGAAAACAGTTTTTCCGGTTCAAGAAAAATTTTTTTTTGCGTAAATGCAAATTTTCAGAGCCGAATAGTAGTCACATGACGTTGGAATCGCACGTTCTAAATTATAACTGTACGCAGAAAATTCCGCACTCCAAGCTGAATTAATGGTCGACCAGACTTCATATCTCCAAGATGAAAATGATGCTTATGGTTCATAAAGTCACTAGGGAGGCGATTAACGGTTATGTTCTGATATCATCAACCTCCATCCTTGGTGCATGAGTTACAAAGGTGTGATAAGAAGTAAGAAACAACTGACAAATTAAAATATAGAAGAGTGGTAATTATGGAGTTCATGATTGGACGTTATCTTTTTGGTGTGAGATAAATCCGCTTTTCAACCAATTAATTATGATCGCCAATTAGAGGATATTGCTTTCTTCGTATTATAGCGATTGAAATTTATAGTGACCATATCGACGATTTAAGAGTGAAAATAATTTCACCTGATTTTCAAATAGTTTTCGCAGCTTCATTTTGAACCAATCTATTCTGACTATTCCGTTTTTCAAAATAGAAAAAGGTAATAATCCAAACTCAGAAACACATTTGTTAAAATCACTAACCCGCTTTTTCGGGTCATTAGAGACAAATTCACAATAAATGTACAGAACAAAAAGACATTGGCAACCTATTCTGAATAAGTCCCAAAGTCAGATTATTTTATTCTTTAATTGGAAACTGATTTACACCCATTCAAAACTATGATTTTAAATCTTGCTCTAAATTCTTGTACTTTGGTTTCTGGTAATTTTAAAATATTAGCTTCAATGCCTTCAATGATTTCAAGGAATTGAATATATGTACTTTTTTCACCATATTTGTTACCATAGTCTTCATCCAACCTTAAAATGTTGATTACCTTTTGAGGAATCTCTACTTTTGAAATATTTGAAAACCATGGATCAGATTGGTCTTCAAAAAGAACTAAGTGAATATTCAGAGTCAATTTTTGTATATCACCTTAGATATAGTATTGAGAATGTTTTCAAATTTTCGTTCATGTTTTTCATTATTATTAAAGGCTTTCTTATTTAATTCAGTTTCTCTTGCAGGGCGTTCGTTGATGATGTAAACCGGTACTTGTTTATTCAAATTATCAAGAGCCTTCTTTACATTCTCATTTAGATTGTGTATTTGTGCATGGCAATCTATATATAACGAGATTCAAACCAGATTTTCTAATTAGAAAGAAAAATCTTTAAAAACATAACCTCTGATAAAGTCCTTCCGTGTAATATTATATCACATGAAAAGTCTTTTAAAACGAAAAAATATGTTTCTAAAAATCTGTGTTATAGGCTCACTTGTTTCCGTTCCGTAAAGGTTCAGTTCTTGGTCGACTCTACAGATTTTCTAAATTTATTAGTGGTCTCATTAAAGGTCTCTTTGTGTCTTTCATTATTAAAATGAAAGTTAATTTTCTTGTTTAGATCAAAAATCTTTTTTAGAAAAACCCCATGAGTCTTGTATTTTATCAAGAAATCTTCCTGTAATGCACCTAATCTCAGTTTTCTGCTAATTGAAGAAATTTCTTTGATACTTTTTACCGGTCCTCCAATAACCTCCATCCCATTACCTCAATTTTTATCAATTTTTTTGAAATCCGTACCACCAAAACTCGAAAATTAAGATAATGTAATGACAAAGTTTATTTTTTTTCTTTCCTTTATAACTTCTTGCGGCGAAAATCCAGGGATTGTAACCCAATGTTCTGTTCACAAAGTCACATAAACACTACATATTTGAAACCAAATACAACAACTTTGTTCAAAATTGTTATTTTTATTATAAAATTTAATTATTTCGAAAGATTGGAAAAACTGTTTTCATAACAAATTTTATACAAATTCTTTTTTTGAGGTAAAAAGATATGATACCCTCGTAACCTATAAAAAATGGTACCCTGAGGAAGATGCCATATAAAAAATATGTGCATATCTTGTTATGTGCCATTGAGTACTGTACTTACAATTTGACTATAAGATTTATGCTTTAATTTTCCAATTTTCTGATTTTTACAGATGTTGATGGTTGTTGTATCTATTTTAGATATTCTTAATTCTACTCTATATTTCAGTTTGTCAAATATTCTGTCAATATAATTAAAATGTCATCTTGGTACTTATAAAAAGCAAAATAATTTTGCCAGAAGGATGTACATAAAATTTAAGGTATAATAATTAAATTCCCTTTTCTACAATCTTAACCCAATTCCTCCGAGAACAAAATTTCCAAAATACTTTTTTTTTGTGCGAAATTCTTTCACTACAAACTCCTTCGAAGTTGAAAAAAATAATTATCGTTACATATATGTTACAATCGGCGGAAATGGGTTAATGTTAGATAATGGAAAATTTTCTAAATCTTGATTTTAAAGGCTAAGGCTTCAAGGAAATAATAAATAAATAAATAAACTTTGTTATTACATGATCTTGATTTTCGAGTTTTGGTAGTATGTATTTCAATGCAATTGATAAAAATTGGGGTAATAGGATGGAGTTTATTGGAGGACCGGTAAAAAATATCAAAGAATTCTATTCAATTAGTAGAAAACTGAGATTAGCTGCATTACAAAAAGATTTCTCGATAAAATGCAAGATTCAAGGAGTTTTTCCAAAAAAGGCTTTTGATATCAACAAGAAAGTTTGCTTTGATTTTAATAATAAAAGAAACAAAGAGACCTTTAATGAAACCACCAATAAATTTAGAAAATCTATTTTCAATCTGATTATAAAAGATTGCCATGCACAAATGCACAATCTAAATGAGGATGTAAAGATGACTCTTGATAATTTGAATAAACAAGTACCTGCCTTACATCATCAAATGCCTTGCAAGAGAAAAATGAATTAAATAAAAAAGTGTTTTATAATAATAAAAAACATGAAAGAAAATTTGAAAACATTCTCAATATCCAAGGTGATATACAAAAATTGATTCTGAATATTTCCTTAGCTCTTTTCCAAGTTATTCAATCAAAACTGAATCAACTCAGCGTATCTAGCTTATTTTTTCATAACAAAAAAACATGAAATCTCATCAAGATCATGAGCGACGCAAAATATCTGCCAAGTACAACCTCATGCATTCGTGAAATCAACGTTGGATAAGTAATTTGGAAAAAAATATTCATAATACAATATACCAGAAAACTTTTTTTATAAAGTACCCTATAGGAATTTGAAACAAAAATTTTGAAAAAAAAACATTTTAGGCATTATAAGACTTGGCGGGATTGAATGTATAAGCAAAATGATTTTTTAAAATTATTGGGCACAGGTGATTGATGATACAATGTAATCCCAACAAGTTCTAGAATGTCGAAAAAGGTTTTTCAAAATTTATTTTGCAAATTTCTATAGAGTACTTTTTAAAAAAAGTTTCTTGATATATTTTATTATAAATATTTTTTTCCAAATTACTTGGCCAACTTTGATTTCACAAATTCATGTACCTAGTTGTACTTGGCAGATTTTTTGCATTGCAGATGTTTTTGTTGAGTTTTCAATGCATTCAAATATCTTAAAACTTTTAAGAATTCAAACTCAATGAGTAAAGCATATTAAAATATTAAAAAATTTTGACAATTCAACGGTCATTGCAGGATTTTAATACGAGTAAGTATTTACCAGTTTGAGATATTATTGACAAAACTAAAAACTTGTTGCGTAGAACAACCACATATTTTTTATTTTGAATTTCTACGCATTTCGAGTTTGGATCGATTTTCGGGAATGTATTGTCCAGTTCGAGCGTCGGATCCCCTT
>JAUMHM010000085.1:931022-943691 GCA_032362435.1 Melikaiella ostensackeni
AGAAAAGAGGAACATAAAAATAATTTGCATAGAAGTGCAAGATATTATTCGGTCCTTACAAAACATAGATTCACACATGATCATGACTTTCATTGGAATGATGTTAAAATTTGGTATCATGAGAGAAATTAAAAAAAGAGAAAATTCATGGAGATGCTATTTATAAAGAGAGAAGGTAACAAATCTATTAATTCAAAAAGAGATCTTATGAGATATAACAAAATTGACTGTAGTTTTTGTCAGAACTTTGCCTAGGTGCAAATCAATTTCAATTAAGGAACAAAATAATTCACTTTAGCTTTGATTCAGAATTTTTGCCTATGTGAAAATCAATTTCAATCTAGATATGAAATATGTATCTAAATAACAATTATTACATGCATTTCTGCGGTTTTTTGCCTTGGGCATACGATGACTCTATTTTTTCAACTTCATACAGAGGAGATCCGATCAACAGGTATCTGTTGTTTTTTCGTTTCACTTGAAATTTGTTTTGAAAAATTGGCTTCATCATGAGTGTTGACACAACAGGTATCTGTTGATCAGATTTTCTCTGTATGAAGTTAAACAAAATTGAGTCATCGTATGCCGAAGGCCAAAAACCACAGAAATGCAGGTAATAAATATCATGGCATAACATAG
Source organism: Melikaiella ostensackeni (assembly GCA_032362435.1). NCBI lineage: Eukaryota > Metazoa > Arthropoda > Insecta > Hymenoptera > Cynipidae > Melikaiella > Melikaiella ostensackeni. Next base: position 931,665 of record JAUMHM010000085.1, read on the forward strand.
AACTATTATCAAAATAACAATTGCTATTAATTATCTTCGTTTTATTTTCAGATAATAATGATTTTCTAATCTAGCAATATTTTTATTTTTGTACCTGTTGTTATCCTATAAATTACCCCTGATGAGAAAGTCTAAATTGGCTTCGAAGCATGTTGGTCCTCACTAATATAAAAAAGACGGAGAAAAGAAAGAGTGTTAGGTTGGTTTGGTTGACTTTCTTTTTCTCCCTCTTTTTTCTTTTCGTTGTACATTTATTATTGTCTCCAATGAGGCATAAAAGTGGGTAGTTTCGAAGTCTATTTCTGATTTGTGAACTTTTTGGGTGTTCTTTTTTAGTACACAAAAAATTTTCATAAGAAAGTAGATTTCATTTCGATCTTTATGAAACGATTCCATGTTTGTAGTTTGTACATTTATAGGTCTTCACTACATTACTGAAACGTACAGTTCCCAGTGACCGAGTGAGACGATCATGTGGCGTAAAATTGATATGTGTAAGAACTTTCCCCGTATTTTATTTACATTTTCATCAGCAGAGGGAAATTCCGCGAAATCGACAGTAAACGTTCAAGTCATTTGACACATCATTTTATTTATGTATCATGCATATGAAAGTCTATTTCTGTATTTATTTCAGGAAAATTTTATATTTATACAGTGACGGTAAGTATCTAGTTCCTTTTAACAAATTACTGTAACTAGATACATTTTTTTGTAACGATAGTGGTATAACAAAGTTGCTTTTGTAAATAAGTAACGAATTGGTAACTAGATATATTTTTTTTAGTAACAGTAACTACAAAAATCGTTACTTTTTTAGTTACTTTCGAAATGTAGTTTACAAGTCTTTTTTATGACAATCAATCAATTGTATTGCTTTTGCAACTAGTTTTTTATTTTCACTATTCAAGTTGTGGCGCGGCCGTTAATAGCCATTGAGATTTATAGCCGAATAAAGGAAAATTTCAATTTTTCTCCTCTCCTGGAATTCAAAATTTTCGAAAATTTATAGAAACACTTTCAGAAAGACAAAAGAAGTTAATTTCAAAGATGAATGTTCATTTTTTTACTTGAAAATTGTTCTAAGTGAAAATTCAATTATTCCGTTCTTGGCTAAAATTTTTTATTTTTTATTTGAAAATTCTACTATTTGGTTGAAAATTCATATATTTTGTTGAAAATTCGTTTTTCGTCTGTGGAAAATTAATCTTCATGGTTGAAAGTTCAACAATTTTGTTAGAAAGTCTTTTTTCGAGTAACAGCTTTCTTAAAAAGTAGTATTTGTCCAACAGTAGTAGCAGTTTCTGTTAGTGATAAGTAATATAAACTTAGAAATTATTTTTTAAAAATTTTAGTCCAGTTAGAGCTTTCTTAAAATTTTTAGTTGAAAACTCAACTTTTTTGTAGAAAAGTCGTCTTTTTGGTTTAGAATGCAACGGTTTGATTGAAAATTGTAATTGCAATGGTTTAGTTGGGGATTCAACTATTTTGTTGAATATTCAATTGCTCCGTTGAAAGTTGAAATACGGTGTTGAAAACTCATATTTTTGGTTCTAGGTTCATCATTTTATTCAAAAATACATGTCTTTCATTGAAAATCCAACTATTATTGGTCGGGAATTAATTTTTCTTTTGGTTAAAAAGTTTATTTGTTTGAAAATTTAATTATTTTGTTCTAAATTTAACAACTTTGATACAAGATCATTCTATTCCTTTGAAAAATCAACTATTTTGTTGAAAATTTGTTTCTCTGGCTTGAAAATTTAACTATTCTGGTAGAAAAATCTATTATTTGGTAAAAAATTAACTTTTTTGTTGAAAATTCTTATTTGCGGGTGGAAATATAAACTGTTTTGTAAAAAATTCGCATTCTTGCCTTGAAACTTCAACAAACTGGTTGATTTTTCTTTCTCTCTTGACTGAAAACTTAACTGTTTTGTCGAAAATTCGTGTTTTGGTTAATTTCAACTGATTTTGATTAAAAACCAAAATCTTTTTTGGTTGATTCCATTTTCGTTTGAAATTTTTTTTTTAGTTGAAAATTCATGTAATTTTATTGAAAATTCGTCTTTTTTGGATAAAAAAATTGATTCAAAATTTAACTATTCTATTTTTAGTTGGAAATTTATCTTTTTCAATTGAAAATTCAAATATTTGTTGAAAATTTGTCTTTTTGGCTTATAAATTAACTTCGTTGTTAAAAATTCAATTGAATTGTGGAAAACTCGTCTTTTTGGCTTAAAAATGATACTGCTCGGTTAAACATTAATCTATTTCGGTTGAGGATTCAACTACTTTTTTAAAATTCAACTACTTGGTTGAAGGTTCAACTACTTTTTTTAAAAATTCATTTTCTTTGTAGTAGATTCATCACTTTAGTTGAAAATTCATCTCTTCGATTGAAGATGCAACTATTTTGTTGAAAGTTCGTTTCATTTTTGGTTGTAGATTTATCATTTTAGTTGGAAATTCCTCTCCTTGGTTGAGAATCCATCTATTATTGGATGAGAATTCATCTTTTTTGGTGACGAATTTTATTATTCCTTTGAAAATTTAATTATTTCGTTCAAAATTCAATTCTGATAATTAATTTTTTCAAATAAAAATTTGACCTGTTTGTTAAAAATTAATTTTTTGGGTTAAAGATTCATCATTTTAGTTGAATATTCATCTCTTTCGTTGAAAACTTAACTATTCCATTTTTGGTTGAAAATTTTTCTTGTAATGTTTTAGAAATATTATGTATGTCGGTCATGAGTAACCTACGACTTTCAATAAAAAGTATAACAGCTGTCACTCGACACCTATGAATAAAGTTGTGTAAAAATTAAATTTGGATATACAACATACATATTTATTTATTTATAAAATACAAAGGTAACTAAAAGAGAAACTGAGAAAAAGTTATATTTTGAATCGGTAGCGATAACGATAACTGGCTCCTTTTAAAAAGTAACTTACCTAATTTATATTAGTTGAATTTTTTTCAAATCGTTTTCACTCTCACTGAAATTAATTACTTGAGCCTTTGTTTTTAAAATCACACTGAGAATGAATGTTTCTTTCGGACAACAAAACGATTTGGTTGCTCTAAATGCAACTTTTTGTACTGCCCTAACAAAAATTTGGCTCTTTCAACAAACCTGTTCTTGACCCCCCCCCCCCGATTTTGTTAATTTAATAAGTTAAGAAGAAATTGACTCCTCTTTTCATCGATACGTATCAAATTTCCCTAATGACAAAAAGTTACATTCGAGTAGACACTAATGTCCTTCGTAGAATTTGATCGTGAAACCGCATAAATACTGGACCGAAGACCCGATCAGCAAGATGATCAGAGGTTATTTGAGTGCGTAAAAGTCGAAGTCGTAGAACGATTATTAAATGGAAAAAAAATCGACATCGATTCGTCCCCCTTTCATTTTTTTTGTCTCATGCCAGTTACGACAGTTCTTGTAGGGATGCTATGTATTTTTACACTCGATGATCCTGCAAATCTTGATTATAAATGTAGCTCTGTAGCTCTCACTTAGTCGCAGATCAATGCAATCTCTAATCTTCGTCAAGACAATTTCGTACCAAATCTGTCGACACACATTCAGATCAAAAGTCAACAACCGTAACTAACACATGTAGACTATACAATTTATAAGTAGTAAATACTGGTGCTATGATGATTTCGTCTATACTGATAATTTGATGAAGCTGTGAAATTGCTTCTCTGAAAGCAGAAATTTCACTGAATCGATACAAAATAAAATTATATGCTAACAGTTATATGTTGCAATGTTACAATATAATGATTAACGTTTCAAGAATAGACCTTGTTATAGCTTATTTATATATTAATTACATTCATTTCGCAAAAGCACTGATGGGTAAGTTACTTTTTAAAAAGAACTATTTAGTTAACGTTACCGTTATACATCACGAAAAATGTAAGTAGTTACCGGTATCTTAATTAATGTATATTTTATTATCTAATTCAATCTAATATTCTGAAAAGTTATAGTAAGGTATCTCTTAAATAGATTGAATTGGAATAGTAAAATAAAATACATTATTTGAGGCACTGAGAATGATAACTAGGTAAGCCCAAAAATGAAATTTTACAGGAGAAATAAAAAACGTCTTCTGTGATAGGATTTATAATCAAAAATTGTATGATAATTATAGAAGGAAGTGGACCTTATTTGCAAGCTATACTTTCAAGATTTGAAAATATTATTTAATAAATAATTTTCAGAGTGAAGGGAAGGATAAACGAATTGGACTTTACACAGCTGTCATTCTCAATCATTTGAAAGTACATTTTTTCATACTTTAAATTTATGGAAACTTTGAAGAGATTTTGAAAATGATCTTTTATTATAAAGAAACGTCATACGAAACAGAAAACATAAGTTCAATCTTCATCATTGCATCTGAGAAAGAGGGTGGAAGAACAAAATGGGCAGTACCTAGTTGCCATTCTCAATTATTCAAAAGTGAATTTTTTTAATGTTTTAAATCCATAGAAAACTTCAAAAGTGTTTAAAAGTGATAATTTATTTTTGAAAAAAGAAAACTTGAGTTTAATCCTCATCATAGCTTCTGAGAAAGAGGGAGGAAAAAAAGGGCTTTACCTAGTTGTCATTCTTAATTAATTAAAAGTACATTTTTTCATTTTTAAATTTATGAAGAACTTGAAAAGTATTTAAAAATGATCTTTCATCGTATAAAACATCACACGAAAGAGAAAACATACGTTTAATCATCATTATTGCTTCTGGGAAAGAGGGATGAAAAACAAAATAGGCTTTACCTAGTTATCATACTCATTACTTCACAACCACCTCAACTTTAACCACGTTTTTTGGCAAAATGAATTTTTTTACATGTTCCTAACATTTATTGATAGGTCTGAACCGTAAGTACTTGAAACTACAAAAAACGATTTTCGAAAAAAGTAGGCCTTACCTAGTTGTCATTCTCAGTGTCTCAATTAGGATACCTTTAAGAAGGGTCTCGATTTTTGAAACGATCTTGTGGCTGGCTCTGAAGACTCTCGTGGGCGGCTCTGAAGGTCCTCACGGGAGTTTTTGGAAACCCTCGTGGGAAAAAAAAATTTTTAAGTAGGGCTTTTGAGAAAAAATGTTTTTTTTTTTCATTTTTTTCGAAACATTATGTTCTCATCCAATACATTATGTTCTTATACTAGAAAATTGTAAATATTCTAGAAGTCGGAGTAGGAACTAGGAAAACCTGAAGAAAAACTTAGAGAAAGAGAAAAAAAATTCCGGATCCATAGAGGTTTATAGTTCAATACAGGGAAATTAGAATCTTTCTTCCACCCCGAAATTCAACATTTTCTAAAACATTCTCTGCAAGAAGTTGTAAATCTTCCATAAATGGGACTAGTGACTACTCGTATACGTTACTCTAAAGAAACACTTTTTGATGGAACATTATTTAATGTTGATAGTTATAGAGATGTATGGGCCAAAATAGGAAAATTCGAATTTTATTAGCTCCACCTTGAAATTCGAAAGCCACTCTTGATAGAATTCACATTTTCACTTAACCGGGATATTATTAAGTAATAAAATATATATTTTATTAATGAACTTCTTCATTTATATTACGTGGTAGAGCAATGTTATACGCGCGTTAAAGCGCCCGCATTTTATGCTAGAAATGCTATGAAGTTCCATAAGAAAAGAAATTGGAGAGTTGTTGGCGATTACTGGTCTTACGATGGCGATTAATTATTTACCAATGTTATTAAAATTGGCTACGGTATACTTGACGATACCTACTACTTCTACAAATCATTCTAAAGAACACTCATATAAATGCATTAAAAATCCATCAAGTTCATTAGTTCTTTCCTTAATATTTTTCTGTATCCCATTAAATTAATTTTTTTAATTAATTTGTATTTATTATAAACTTTAAGAAAACCTTCAATAGCCAACTTCATTTTTGCTCCATAAAATGCTCTGAACTTAATATTTTTGTCATCTGTTTTCCCATTTCTTGGTTTTCACCCGGAAAATAAAATTATCATTTCTCGTTTTAAAAAGTGAGAAAATTTCATCCAGATGAAGCATGGAACATGAACTATCTTCGATTGCTTTCGATTAATTTCAACTTCCAGGAGAAAGAAAACAACTTGAAGATGATATAAAAAATGAATTCACCTTCAGCATCTTGTTTCATTCAGTAAGTAGTTTGGACTTGTTTTACGTGTTTCGCTTGTTTCACTTGTTTGACTTGCGTTTTCACTGTTTCTATCAGAAATATGAGCATAAAGCCGCGATTTCATTCAAGACTTACGGTTGTCACGTATGGATTGTATGTCAAATAAGTAGTATATCATTGATGCGACTTTCCTCTGGCGTTTTAGAAGGAGAAAGCAAAATGTTTTTAATTATGCTCTGCTTCGGTAGGATGATCCATATAGCCACTATAGCCACCCACCCGTCACCGTACATTGACTCTTGCGTCTCATATACTTTGAAAGTCCAAATTATTACCGTAGCCTCATTTCACCGTGTACAGAGATGTTACGGCTATCCGACTTCCTCATTCCGCTTTACTGGCTTTGTTTGTATTAAAATTTGATGCATAAAGACGGGCTCTATTTAAATTGTGAAACATTGTAAATTTCAGTGTCATGCTCAGCAGAAAAAAAGAGAAAAGGTTTTATGCCAAGAAGGAGCTTATAGTATTTCAGACAGTGATGTATTATGTTATAAGTGAAAAATTGAAATGTCATAAGAAGGAGCCAATAATTTAGAAATCACCATTCATGATCTACATGTTGCACAAAGACAAAACACATAGTGCTGGTTTTTTGTTAACAGTGATTAAAAACTAGGAAAAATTACCATCATTATATATACAGCTGATACACTTTCGCCTATGAAGCCCTTCTTGATGGGCCCATTATAGAAAAAACAAAAGATAAAGTTTACATCGATTCCAGGTGAAAGATTCGATGCAACAAAAAATTGACCTTGTCGGTTAAACTTCACATGAGGTGGAAATAATTTCATGATTCTAGACTTGCCTGGGTAATCTTTCGCCTGCTTTCGCCTCAATTTTTATTCGAAAAGTAGCGAAAATTAAGATGTCAGCGCTATCTACCGTCATTTGAGCTCATTGAACTGGATTAAAATGACTATTCCCAGCTGTCAGTTGCATTTTGCAAAGTGATGTAAAATAAGTTGTAGTGCGTTTACAACAGTAAAATCTATTTCAAAGGCGATTTATAAGCAAGAACAATGTTTGATTTATGTTTTTTGTTACCGACTCCACGTTCTACCCGAATTTGCTCACTTCAGCGTGACGTAGTTAGATAACGTCAGAATTATTCTCCTAGCCACGTTAAAACTTTCGCCGAAATTCGTTTAATTTTTAACCATTCAAAAATTTATCTGCAACATATTTTAACTTTTCTTTTTTCTGTGTTGCTGACCGATTCACGAACTGATTTTCTAGCTTATTACAGTGAAGTCTGGATTAAAGACATACATATTTTGATAGTACTTGAAGAGACCTGCTTTAATTTAAAAAGTAGAACATGAAAATATCTCTAGTAATTTAAGAGAAAACTACTTTTGAAACAAAATATATTTTCATTCATATCACCAAAACTATTCATTTTGAGAGTCCAGTTTGTGGAGGAATGTTTTGCTAAAATTTCACAACACGCTGCTGATAGTAAGAATCCAATCGGTTTTCGGCCCAGAACCCCCCTCTTCATTGTCCCTTTGTTGCATGGAAAAATTCCATACCTGCTATAAGAATTTTATTTCAAAGCAGTGCACCTACATAATCACTTCTCGCTTATCGAACATACGGGCTTTTCCAGGTGTCTTGCTTTAGATATATAAATGAAACATTGCGATCAAAGCATCGATCGTGACCGATAAGATACGGCTTTCTAACACCAGAAAAGCCTCTTCGTAACCCAGAATGTGCCCTCTCTTATTCGCTGTGGTACACCCATTTGCTAACTAGACCAGTAATGTTCCCACAGCTCGATATTAGGGCGGGTCAAAGGTTACATAAAAAAAAAGTTGTGCAAACCTATACTGGTTCTGAAAATGGGATTTTAGATTATTTTTGCATACAGTGAAATTTCAAAAAACTCTCATCAATAAGCGAATCCAGTAAAGTCCATTCATTAATATCTTTCCATCTTATAGTCTTTCCCAGATGTCCTTTCTTTTTTCATTTATCAAAAATTTTAAAAGCATTATTTTTAAATTATTTTAACATATTTCCATCAACTTTGTCAAAACTTTTTTCAATAGAAAGTAATTCTTCCATGTCTCTCTTACAGTCATACTTTTTTTGTTCAAACTGTAATATTACCCTTATCAGCATTCATGGAAATTATACCCGGGCTGTTTTTAAGAAGCTCTTTAGTTATCATGAATTCTCTAGCAAATTTATGGCCAATACTACTTATATGCAAACGATTTTTATCAACAAAACTTTTAGACAAATATAAAACCTTGATTCGAAACTCCCGCTGCTCTAATATCAAAATTTTGTGTATATTTGCTTCAACATCCTTGACTATCCCCCATTTGCTAACTAGGCCAGAATCGTTCCCACAGTTAGTTATAAGGGCGGGTCAAAGGTTACATTCTTCTAAAAGTTTTGCACATACTTCTTGGTTCTGAAAATGGGATTTCAAATTATTTTTGCACACAGTTCAATTTCATAACTTTCAAACAACTCTCATCAATAAACGAACCCAGTAAAAAAATACCGCTGCAAAGTACTATGGGTGTATTCACTATATGAATGTACGTATTCATTTATGCTCACTTTATGAGCACTTTGTTTTGTCAAAGACCTCAAATAAATTTGCTTCCTCATAGAGGGAGGTTTATTTTCACTAACAAGAGAAACTGACACTTATTTCATCAAGTTTTGATGTTTCTATCTTATACTGAAAATCTTATTTCCGGAAAGTTAGAGAGACCATCAAAAGGTCAATCAATGTGTCTTGTTGCAACGAACAACATTTTAAGTTACATTAGTGTTATATTTTAAATGTTCAATAAGTATCTCTGATATTAAAAAAGTAAACAATTAAAAAAAAAATTATAAATCGCTACCTAATAGAATCATCTAACTTCGGACACTCGCCCAAACTTCGGAAACCTATTTTTCTTATACTTGTACTTATTTTCGGAAAAAATTGGCTTCTTACATCTTTTCTGACTTTAATCTCAAAACATTCATTGCTTTTATACTATTTGGTTAAGTAGAAGCAAAAAAATTGGGTGTCCGAAGTTTTGGCCAATGTTCGAGGTTAGGTGATTTTACGGTATTGATAGGTCATGAAGGTCAACAAAGGTTCCTTAATAGATTATTCGAAGTGACTTGAAAAGGCAAACCATTACATAAAATAAAGTACTGTTATATTCTCTATATCAAAAAAGGAAGTCGTAAGTTTGATAATTTTTAGAGCTGCTGCATAATATAGTATAGAATAATATAATAGTATAGTGCATCTATCCAAAAAAAATGTAGTATACAGTAGAACTATATACCTATAAAAAATTTTTGCGTACTAGGAAGTAATTCTTAATCTTTTCCCATGTTACCAAAAAGTTGCAGTAATATTTGTATTAATTTAACATTATTTGATACAAGAGGTTCCAAAAAAATGTTGAGCAAATGTTTTTTTAAAATTCACAATCTCTGCCGAAGACATGAGTTGAATAACTTTAAAAATTGCAGCATTGCAGTTCTATACATCTTTTCGATAAAATTTGATATACAAGAAACCTATACATATAATTCTAAAAAATGTATGCGTATTAAAAATATTTCTTGATGTCTTCCGGCGTTATTAATAAATTTCAACAGCATTTGTATAATTTTCGCATCATTCGATACAAGAGGTTTCAGAAATAGAAAAAATTTATTAACTTGTTTTTAGAAAATTCCCAATCTCTACTGGAGTCGTATGTTTGATCATTTTTAAAATTGCTGCGTCGGAGTTTTACCATATGCATGTTTCTGACATATACCTACCTCTAAAAAATTTATGCAAACTAAAAAGTAGTTTTATTTGATCCTTAATCTCTTTCGGCGTTATTTAAAAATTCGTATTACTCTTTTTATTATTTTTTTATATGTCATTGTTTTTTGTTGTCAAATTCACGTCTTACTTCAGAGCTCACTTAATGTTAGCTTCGAGATATGACGTGAATTTAACAAAACAAAAAAACAATGACATGTGAAAAGCAAAAAGTGAAATGTGGAATGTGAAGTCATACAGGTATACATAATCGACCCTCACTTGCACGTACAGCGAAGATGATAGCACATCACAATGAAGCTAATAATTCTGTTCTGTCTTGTTCTGCTGGTGTGTGTCTCTTTCAGAACAATATGCCAGGCATTGTATGTTCTACTCATTTTCAACGCATTTGATAAGTTTTGTACAAACTGATACTGTCTTGTAGACTTGAAAATATCTTTGTATACATATTTAAAGAAAGTTTGTTTGAAATAAAAACGCGTTTCAGTACCTTAGTTGATTGTGTTGAAACAGATGGAATGTTATGATGTTTGTTGTAACGGGCGGCCTCCCATAGTATACCGCATTGATGAGTGAGTTTTTTAAAGATAAAACTCTCAAAATCTGAACCAGCGATAAGTATACTGCAATTCAGATTTAGATATGTATACCTGTATATGTGATATAACGTACTCAAAAAACATAAATGAATGTTATGTCTTAGTATCCATCTAAAACATAGGAAAGTTTTATATTTTTTGTATGACAAACGAAATCCAAGTCTTTTGAAATTTTAAAATTTTTCTTATTATTTACAGAGATGAAATTTCAAAATTTTGCTTATATTTGAAAGAAAAACTGTCAATAATATATATTTAGCGTCAAGCAGGATCGTTTTTTGAGGATCAGTTAACGTAAATAAAAAGAGAGTAGGAAAATTAAATTAATTACGTTAAGAAAAGTTCATTCTATTTTCAGCTGCAAAGACATAAAAGCATATCCCAGCAATACTCCGAGGTTAGTTAAACAAGACAGTGTGCATAATCATTATCCAGATTGTTGCGAAAAGTGTGTACATCGTTATCATCTGTCACAATGATGCATTGCAATCAATGATGTACTTACGTTATAAATACTATAATAACTTACTTAAATGTGTCAAATTATTAAACAAATAAACATGTGTAATACCAGATATTGTATAATAATTTTCTTTCTCAAAGTACACTTTATATCAACAAATATATAGAAATATAAAATTATTTTATTTTCTCATTTTCATAACTTATAGGAGGTTGTAAGTTTCAAATACAGAAAACTATTGGTGTGAAATTTGTTGCATCTCATTTTGAACAGTGCAACTTTTCATTGTGCCTTCATTTGTTTCCGTGCCTCAAAAATGTTGCAACTCAAAACTACACCTAATTCGGCGTACTTTTGAGAATCAGCGATTTACAGTGAACCGTGCCTAAGTAACTAATGCAGAAAATAAAGAAACGCTTTGCTAACTGAAAAAATAAATTCCGAATTCTTTGAACCGCAACAAATCAAGTATGTAGAAGTTAAAAAAACTTTTCTCCGAAGGAAATTGTCAATTACAGCAGCGGGTAATGCGGGTAATGCGTTCACAATATACAATAAGAGTAATATCATTTTTTTTCTTTTTTTCAGCTTTTTTCTCGGATGAGCCCGGTGTTTCACCGTCAGCCACGGGCTATGTCAAGGGCCTAATGAGTTAAAGATGTTAAGAATTTAATACGATGTTTTAAATTGCCTGCGATGATGTTGTAGTAGGTACGAAATTAGGTGTATGGTGTAGTTTGGAGTTTGACGTTTATCGATGTTGTATTATTATTTATGAAACTCTCCATTATTTGGGTTTTGGTGTTCTGCTTAGTCCCCTTCCTCTTCGTTCTCCCGCCTGTTTGGCATGGGAAACCCTGTCAGTAGCAATGCTACAGCCAACATAGCCGTCGAAGTCATGAGAGGAAAGC
>JAUMHM010000085.1:943791-961126 GCA_032362435.1 Melikaiella ostensackeni
TTTTTGAGTGTTCTTTTTTAGTACACAAAAAATTTTCATAAGAAAGTAGATTTCATTTCGATCTTTAAGAAATTTTAAAAGAGACATAAAGGAAGGATTCATTCCAATCTGCAGGATTCCCTGTGAATACAATTAAGATTTCTTTTAATGGAGGTATTAATGATTAACTCAATTTACCAAAAGATATCTATTTTTATTTAAATATAGTATACAAAAAAAAGTCGAAAGTAAAAGTTTTTCTTCTTTTTCTACCATTATTCGATGTTTTGAACTGTTTTTTGAGTATTTTCAGAAATGTGTATTTTTTGTAACATAGTTGTATTTCTTTCTGACTGATTAAGAATGTGTAAGAAGTCACTTGCTTATGATCCTCAGGAGGAAAAAATATAAGTGACATGGTTTTTATTTGTTTGGGTCTAAAAACACAAAATTAAATTTTTTTAAAAATTGTTTTAAAAAGTACATACATACCTGAGTATTATTTCTAGCATGTTTTTTTTTAAGCGGAGTGAATTTTACTGTTGCTTAGGGTGACCAGATGGCCTCAGAGCAAATAAAGGACATCTTGAATCTCTACCCCCCCCCCCCAACCCCTAATATTCATGATAAATGCGAAAAAAAAATTTTCAAATTTTTTTTCTCAATATAGTTTGGAAAAATTTATAAATTTTTTCAAGTGCACATAAAATATTGTCGCGAATAAATGAATAAACAAATAAGTGCGTGCTCGTGATTTTGCAAAAATTCATTTATTATTATCACACGGCGTAAACAACCGAATGAACTGAGACGACCATTGACAATGGAGCCACCTTTGGCCAAAAAAACGTGCTGAAATGTGCTGAAAGTATGTGACCAGTTAAAATGACGATTTCAAAGTTTGAAAAAGATTTGAAAAATATTTGGGTTTTACGTTTGTGAAAAAAAGGACATTTGAGGTGGGAAAAAGGACGCTCCTTTGAATCGTCGAAAAAAAGGACGTCTGGTAATCCTACTGTTGCTATTAAAAAAAACATAATAATGTTATCATAATATTATGATATTATTGCAAATTTGTTTCAGTTTGAAGTTCATACCTGTATATACAGATGAAATATTCAATAATTCGAACTTTGGAATTAAGACCTAAATTTTTTATCTGAATCAGATATTTCAATTTTCTTTTTGGATTCTAGTGGCTTTCACCGTCTGGTTTCGAAATCCGTCAGAAATTTTGAAAAAGGTTCAAAATGAAGAAAGTGATGACGGCTTATTTGAAAATATGACAAGTCGATTTTCACAAAAAAATCCAGACTTATAGTTCTTGCCAATTTTTGTCAAAACTGGCCTTCCATAAGAAAGACATCGCTGACGAGAAAAATTAAAAAATTATTTTTTCAGGAAAAAAAATTCTCCCGGCCTCGAAAATAATTTAGGCGGCCTAAAACTCATAGGATGCCTTCCTTATACAAGCAGAAACTTTTAAAAAATATTTGAAAAAAAGGTGGGGTTTTTCGAAAAATCTTCTTCATTTTTTCCTTCAAATTTTGAAAACATGATCAAATTCTTTGTAAAACCCTACCTTGTTTACTTCTTGCAATATTTTTTCAAAACTTCTGCTCATACAGAAAAGGCATCCTATCAGTTTTAGGAGGGCTAAACCACTTTTTAGGCCGGGAAAATTTGTTTTTCCTGAAAATACAATTTTTAAATTTATCTCGTAAAATATGTAAGATATCACAAAAGAGCAAGATGAATTTTTCGGAGAACTTTTCTAAATGTGCAAACTTTATTTTAAATCTTTCGTTGTTTCCGAGAAAAATGGGAAAACTCAATTTTATGATAATCAAATTCTCCTGGTCCCAAAAATGGTTCAGCACGCATAAAACTCACAGGATATCTTTCTTATAGGAGGCAAAATTTAACCAAAATTGGCAACCATAATATAAGTGTGGGATTTTTGTGAAAATCTACTTTCTATATTTTCACATTTGTGTGTTTTTTTAATATACGTCAAAATGCACATACTCGTAACTTCAGGAATATTTTTTTTTCTCAAATCGGAAAAATACGTGTTGCCTAAATTTCTCTAAAAAATAACATATTTCCTTGCTTGGAGATTTTGCAATTTGAAGCGCAGAACCTACCTGATTTGAAATGGATTCGATTACAAATTTTATTTTATTTAAACCAAAAAGCACATATTATTGTAATAAAACAAATATCTTCAAAATACATGCGTAATGATTTCAATAAAAATTAAAAACTATTGCATATTTTATATTTATATTCTAAATCGTAGAATCACATCATCATTTCTTTTGGCCACAAATTGGCTAACTTTCTGACCTTGCATGTAAATAAATTACACATTCCGAGATTCCAATCCCTAAAGAGCACGAACTGCCAGCAGTTATTTCGGTTCTGTTTAAAACCAACCACAATCTGCTTATCTAATGAGATTACGTCAACTAAATTCCAGTCTCAATGAATTTTTAATTTGAACAAATTTAACAAAAAAAAACATAAACTCATACAGTCATCTCATTGTGTAACTGAAATTGCATAAAATATCCTTAAACACGAAAAGTATGTTTGTGCAATTTCAGTTACACAAGATGACTTTGCTTGAGTTTATGTTTATTTTTAAAATTTTTTTAAAATTTATTGAATAAAGGCATAAAGCCATAGACTTTGCTTCTGTTCCGTTAAGGTTCAGTTCTTGGTCAACTCTGCAAATTTTCAATTCGCATATGGAAATTCTTATTAGAATCCAATCAATTCATATTATTGCAGGTGAGAACTCTCAGTATTCATAACAATTCGCAAGGGACAAATTGAAATTAAATTTTTATGTTTACCAAACAATATTGCCAGTGGCTCTGTGTACCGCAATTTCGGTACGAATAGCCGGACTTTTTGGTTACAAATATCGGGACCTGGAAAATGGGCTTTTTTGTACCGAAATTTTGGTACGAATAACTGGATTTTTTCTGTAAGTGCCTACACTCTGCCAGAAGTATTAAAACTCATCAAGGTTTTAAATCTATCCAGAAACAAGCTATTATACAATAGTTGCTGAAAACATTCAGAAAAAAAGATTCTTTAATTAAAAGAAAATTTGTTTGAATTACAGAAAAATATTCATTGAATCTCAGTCAGAAAAGTTTCTTTGATTAAAAGAAATGGTTTTTTGTTTCATGAAATTTTTTTTTAAATTTAAAATAATTTTTTTCATCTTGAAGTTATTTTTGTTGAAATGAAAAAAAATTATGTTAAAGAAACGGTTTCTTTAATTCAAGACAAATATTTTTCTGAGTTAACCTCTACATGCAATTCAATCAGCTTGATCGTTTGCATTTCCATTTTTATTACTAATGAGCCTTAAGAATTTTATCGCTCTCAAAAAAAAAATCCTCATTTCAGATAAGAGCGTATGGGATTACATGTGGCCTTTTCAGAAAGTGGATTTATAGCAGAATTATTATTTCTTCTTGAGTAACATCGCGTGATCAGGACTTATTAATATAAGAAGGGATATTCTATAATCTCTCGTATATTCTAGTATCTGAAGGTTTAAACTTGTAAACATTTATCGTTATCCCGCGAATGGGGCAAGTAAAAATGTAGTATTTTATGAAATAAAAATTAAATGAAAGAGCAAAAATGTCCAGGCTATAACGAGGGAAATGTGAAATTTATTATCAGAAGAGTTAAAATTTAATTCTAAGAAACTATCGATTATTTGCCATAATTATCACGATTATAAAATTTTTTTCCTAATCGCTTTGTAATAGTCTAAGCGGTACACAGAGATATTGAAAAATTGTCTGTAATTGTTACAAAAGAATAAAATTTAGCCTGAAAATTCCTTTTATCATTAAAAAACTTTTTAGAAGGGGTGCCGCCAATTTTTTCAAATTTTCTTTTTGTTTTGAATGGTGGCAAATTTTTTTTTGAAATGCTTTTTTTTGTAACTGATTAAGATATTCGACTTTTCTTTTTCTGTTCTAGTGAGAAATTTCATACTCTTTCGAAATTATCCGAAAAATTTAAAGATGTTGGTAATTAACAAAATAGCAGCGATTTAATAGAAAATAAAAAAAAAGTTTACACACAAAAATGTTAAAAAGTGTCCCTCTTCACTAAAAGTTCCTCTAATAATTTTTAATATTCTCTACCATTTTCGAAATATATGCATTTTTTTAATTGCCTTTCTGTCTCTTTAAATACGTGTGAGTTGTGGGTTTTTACGAATAATCAGTAATAATATCATTAGACATAGACACTTTGATCTTTCATCACTTTATTTTTGTAAATTTTTCTATAATTATTTTGTATATAACGAGGAAAAATTTTTGCGAAATAACGAAAAGCGGTAAAGGTCCTTTTTGTAGATATTTCAAAGTGGAATAACTTTGCTGTGTAAACTTTTTTTGTATCTCTCCTTGTTTGAGAGTAAAATTTGAAAATTAAATTTTTCGAACAAAAAATTCTCATGGTCACAAAAGTAGCTTGGCCTACAAAAAAGTCACAGGATTTCTTCTTTACAGAAAAACAAATTTAAAAAAAAGCGAAAAATAAAAAGGTGGAATTTTTGTGGAAAAATGTTCTTTATATTATAAAGAAAATCGATACCATTTTGTTAATTTTAAACCTTTTTGAAATTTCCCAACGAATTTCAAAAGAGAGCGATAAACCTAAGAAACGAAGGATAAGAAAATTTGCATAACCTCAATTAAGTGAAAACAATGAATTTGCGCTTTTTTTTTTTTTTGAAAAACAAACTTTAATGTTCAAATACTCATAACTTTGCAAACAAACTTGTTTGTTCAATTGAGAAAATACACTACCGGCGGAAATTATCTTCTCGCCCGTTTTTTAAGCCTGAAGTGCCTTAATTTTTATAATATTAACATGAAATTTTTTTCCTCAAAGTACCACGAAAGGTAATTAAATTCTGCGTCTAATAATCCTAAGTTGAAGGCAAAATGTCAATTTTGTAAATTGTTATTGCAAAAAAAACATTAAATGCGAAAAATTGCAATAACTTTGAAAATAGATAACATTTTTTAAGTTCTTGGGCTCATTTTAAAAGTAAGTCTCCATATTATTTTTCTAAATTATAAAGATATTTTAAGAATTTTTTCCCTAGATTCCGCCCTAGGGTAAAACTTGGTGCAAAACAGACGCAAAGTTTCAAAAATGTGTAAATACTTACGAAAAGTTTGAAAAAATCATCATTTACCATATTTTAATTAATTTTAATAATGCTCATAAAAATATGTTTGTTTTGGATTTTCTTGAAGCATGTGGTGAGAACAATCATTATTTGAAATTTTGCGAATTTTTCGCACCAAGTTTGACCCTTGGGTAGAATCTAAGGAAAAAACTCTGAAGGTATCTTAATTATGTAGCAAAATACTATGTAGACTTGCCTTTAAAATGTGCTCAAGGATATTAAAAAATATTGATTATTACCAGAGTTATTACATTTTTACGAGACGATCGAAATTTTATGTTTCATCGCAATACATTTTTATGAAATTGACATTTTGCCTTCAATTTGGGCTTATTGGATTCAAAATTTTATTATAATACCTTCGTGCTATTATGAGAAAAAAATTTCTTAGATTGCACTTCATATGAGCTGCCGCAAAGAGAATTAAATTATGTCAATTTGTTCCCAAGATACAAGATTTTAAAGAAAATTTGCCATGATTTTTACATAATTCACCTAAATATTTAAGTAGACCTACGTTCGTGGAAAAAGTTTTTTAGAAAGAAAAAAATACGTGTTTCATACCTTACCTTGAATAACAATATATTTTAGCCTCTAACAATTTCGTGACATCAACACGGTCAGACTGCCCGATTTCATAAAAAAAGGTTTATAAAATAAATAATATAGGGGAGACTGGGGTCAACTGAATACTAGTACTAACTGAATAATGCGAATTTCCTCTTAATAAGAATTATATCAATATATTCTAATAATTTGTTACAAGTATTTTGATTGCTCTTATTAAAGAAATTATTATAGTATAGTAATATTATTCCTATTACGAGAAAATTCGCATTATTCAGTTGGTACTTGTACACTCATTTGACCTTAGTCTCCCCTAATGAGAAATGCGATTTGTATCTAAAATTGAAGTTCCTCTACAACCTTTATCTATTCTTTCAGTAATTTTTTTTGCAGTTGATCTTTATTTTATTTTTGAAGGTAAAATTGAACAAAACTCACCACCATCTTCCCAAGTATGTGTGTCTTCACCAAGGCTGATGAATTCCCTTTTCAGATCTTCGTAGGTCGCCATGGTTGGGGTCACCAAAACACTTTTTTTGCACTTAGTCCTCAAACCTCAACACCGGGGGAGGTTTGTATTCACTTTGAATTCGAGGTTTATGTATTAAAACTGCACAGCACAGAATAAATATGGTTAATTTCCACATTGAACGACACTGTTAAGAGGCAAAGGATTGAGCACATAACAGCAGGGTATCAACGTACGATTACAAATTACATTACGACACCCGATTCTCGTTGGTGGTTCGGTGCGGTGTTGTCCAATCAACATCTCTCCGTCACCAACCAAGTTGAAATGTTCCCGCTCTTGCTTTCGTCTGGTCTTAACTTTTGTCCCTCGTTCTGTTTGCTCTCTTTTTTCCACTTATATCCTCTCTTGTCCTCTCTCTTTCTGCCTTACTTCTATCTATCACATACTGTTTATTTTTAAAAGAGGTTCATTACAGATCGACATGCTTACCTGCTGTCTGCACTACCTGTGTTTACTGCTCCACATGTGTGAGGCAAGGTAATTCAGGAATGCGCATATTTGCATATTGAAAGTATCATGAAGGTAAATTCAAATTTGATCATTTCAACTTGTGAAATTTAAATTCGATTAAATAACGGGAACCATCGATTATTAATCATTAAATTACAAGAAATACGAGAAATGATCGATAACGATACTGATTCTTATTTTGTTTTTGGAATTCTCATCTTATCTCGTCTCATACGAATGAGTTCCTCGAACGATCGATAATTCCGATCAACTGATCCTTCATTATTATAAATTTTTTGTTGACATCTCCGACATCATGATCTATTTTTTGGTTAAATACATAAATGGATGAAATAAGGAGAAAAAACTAATATTTACTGAATTTAAGGAGTATGATTATTTCTATTCAGTCATTAAATTACACTATCATTAACTTAGCGTTTTATTTAAACTTTTTTATCAAAGTTGACATAAATAAGTTTAATATACAAAGAACTTAACTCTGTATCAATATTCCTTAAGATGAATTTATTATTATTATTTATTTATTTATTTTATTTGATGGGTAACCATACAGTACGATGGAATCACGATGAAGGGTCGGCGAAACTCTCGTGAGTCTTAAGACACAGAGCGAACCAGGAATGACAGCTCTCTGCATCCATCTCGCAAGTGCCTTGGCATTTTTCTGGCACGCAGGTATGGCTTCGAGGTTATGAACCAGTGATGATTTCGTACTACCGAGAGCAGCGATGATAAGGACAATCATTTTAGCCGAATATTCTTGGTAGATTCCCTCATAAGGTCTTGATAACTCTCTCCCCTTTCTCTCTCCTTGACTGTGATGTTGGCGTCGGCCGAATTCGATCACGAACATCGTTCGTTTCTCTTTGTCAAGGAGTACGATGTCAGGCTTCGAGTGTACAATAGGGACTTTCAGTCTGGACTGTAAGTTCCAGTAAATTTTGTACAACTTGTTCTCAACAATTGTCTTTATCTCTTTGGGAGCGTTTAGCAGGATAGGGTCTCGGTTTACACAATAAGAGCTACACAAATGGTAATAAAGCACTCTTAAGGCCGCATTGTGCCTGTAGAGATACGTCGTTCCCGCGTGAGTAGGACACGCGGATAGTATGTGCCGTAGTTGCTCAGAATGTGCATGACACGCCCTGCACCTTTTGCTGGATACTTCTTGACATAAGATGCGGCTACGGTATACGAGGTTGCGGATAGAGGGTCCCTGTACCGAGGGTTTCTGCTGAATACGATTACGAATAATAAGCAGTCGCGGACAATTGTCCAAGGATTGTCCAGAAGTGAAAACACCGAAGCTAAGGCGTAAACAACCGTGCCGAAAGCTGAATGGCACCTGGGTGAGGTGTCCTCGAACGGTGTCTCTGGAATACCGAGCGACTTTTCAGAGTATGCAGCCTTACCCTTACATGCAGGGCTCTGCAAGAGCGGACGAGCTCTTTCCCTAGCTGCTCATGGGAACAACTATGCGGTTCAGAACGACAGAACGCTTAGACTATCCAACAATGGATCGGCATATAATACCTATCGCCCTAGAATTCGGGGTGCTGCAAATAATTTGGATGGAAATACAATGACGCATCGGCGAGATGATCGACGTCTTGAATGGACGGATCGACTCAGAGATGACTTACTGGATTGCTACGATGCTAGCATTATCCTTGATCTAATAGGGTCATTTGTAAAGATTCTATTCTCTAATAGAATTTATACTTTCGTACACTGAGAATCATAAATTTATTTTAAATCACGCTCTAGGATAACTACAGGTAATCATAATAGGATTAACTTCCTAATGCACCACTAATAAAATGATTATTGTCTTTATTGTCTGTTGACAAATCAGGTAGGTTGTCGAAGTCACTGGGACGTTCTCTACACCTGTTTTCTATCGACCTGAGTCAAGCTCCGCTCGAGCCACGAGGCGGAAACGCTTTCGGTTAAATGCTACAAGGATGCCCTACGAGAGGAAGGAAAGGGATATCCTCAAAACCGGTTTTCTGTTTTTACCATTAGATTTTCCTCTGAGGAATTTAGCCTTTAGTGAAACATTTTTCTACAAGAGAAATATTCCTGTCAGAACTGGCATTCATCTGTAGCCGCTTTCTTGACCAGTGCGGGGAGTAGACTCCCGTCTGCTCATAAGAAGCTAGAGCGTGATTGACAGCTCGTAAATTCCAGTACCCCACTTCTTAGGCCAGGGTACACGGTTGACCATGCTCTGTCCGTCAGTCTATAAGTATTTGGAATTTATGAAAACCATAATATTCCTCAAATATCTGGGCAATAGCCACAGCACGAATCAATGAAATATAATTCCTTTTATTAAAAATGTTTTATATACCCGTAAGGTATTTGCACTCTCACTGCCATCCACCTGTAGCCGCTTTCTTAGCCAGTGCGAGGAATAGACTCTCGTCTGCCCATAAGAAGCTAGAGTATGATTGACAGTTTGCTATTTATAGCACTCAACTTCTTGGATCATTTTAGACGGATGACCATGCTCAGCTCGTCAGTTATAAGTACTATAAACTGTTGGTGAAAATATTCTCAAATTTGATCACAATACTCGTAAAATATTCAAATTTCAAATTCTCTGGGAAATTATCATTCGAAAGACAAAACCAATTCATTATTAACTTTTCAATTTATTTTTCGATCTGAGGATTTTTGGAGATGTTTTAATCTCGTGGCAAAAAAGCACAAACACTTCCAAGAAGAACGAGCCTTTTCTGGGCCAGGTCGAGAAATGAATTTCTGCCTGCTCCTATAGGTGCCCTTCGTTTATGGGAAAGAGTTAAAAGATCAGGCTTTTATCCTTGAAACTTTAACTTTCTTCACGCTGGAGAGGAATGACACAGGACAGAAGGATAAATCCACCAGCCACCCTCAGGGCACTCTCTTTGATCTGTGCGCTTCGCTCGCAAGATCTCAACTGCCTATTCGGGGCTTGGCGAGCAGTGTGTGATGCAACGTCACATAATGCTCGCACAGGAGATTGTCTTTTTGCCTAGTGGCAGGATACCCCTGTAACTCGCAGGTTACACCCCCCCCCCTCCCCATTGGAATCAGCACCATTAGAAAAAGATATGATTTTATATTTATCTTTACTCTTTTTTAAATATTTTTAAAAATATTTTTTCATTGGCTACTTAATGGTGATGATTTCAAATTTCGCTTTCTTCCTCTCAACTCTAATCACGATATTTCTCCTCTTGTACTCTTCTCTATTGTTCTAGCTTGGATCCCGTAGCGCAGTCTTTTCGTGGAAACTCCATGTGGCCGTTAGGGGCCAGACCTGTGCTGGTGTCCATGTGCGGTATTTCTCCCAAATTTTACTCGTTTCTGAAGAATGAGGTCGCCAATGTTTCTCCTCGCCTCCTGTGGTCGTTACATCGTTCGCTTGGTGGAGGGCGTGCCGTAATCGTTGCGCCTTGTCCCTTTGGATTCTCAGGAATTTCTGACGGATTCCGGTCCAGATGTTTTTCGTTTTCGCAGGTTTCCTCACTCTAATTTTTCTGGGCGCTTCTCTGCTACCTGCTTTCTCCTCTGGATTTACATGTTCTTTTTCAGGTCTACTGCCTTGTTTTGCCGGCCGTAAGTGTTTATCATTCAGCAGGGCTTCCACGAGGACGTCTGCTCGAGTCCTTCTCACGGCATAAACACCTTTTCTTTGTTTCATGCCAGCTTTCGCCTCGTTGTATCTCCACCAACGACCTTCGACCTCCCTCTCAGAAGTTCCTTTCTCTTTCACTGGTCCATTGTCTCCGTTCGTGGTGGGCTGGTCAGCCTTGGGTGCATCCTTCAGTAATGCGAAGTGTATCGTATTGATAGAGACTTCGCGTAGAGCTTCTCTTCCAGCTTCATCTGGCTGGTCATCCTTATCATGTGGATTAGTTTCTTCTTTAGACAGGATTACAGCTCGACCTGATTCTGGATCCTCCACCCCTTCTTTTGACGTTGAGGGCTTCGGTGACTCAGCTTCCATGCTCTCACTGTCTGATGTTTTGACGCCTTTAGTTTCCTCTTTGGGCAGAGTTCCAACTCCATCCATTTCTGTGTTTTCTACCCTTTCTTTTGATGTTGAAGGCTTTGTCGATTCAGCTCCCACGCTCGTGTTCTCTGATGTCGCGACGCCTTCAGTTTCCTCTTCGGGCAGAATTCCAACTCCTTCCATTTCCGCGTCCTCTACCCCTCCTTCTGATGTTGAGGGCTTTGGTGATTCTACGTCCGCGTCATCTGACGTCCCGACGCCCTGCTTGCGCACACTTCTGGCAAACTTTGGATTGCTCACCTCTGACACCCGCATTCCTCTTAGTCTTATTGGGCGGTGCGCAGTGACGGCGATGAATCGGGACCGAGTCTCGATCACCCTATGATTATGGGTCTTCTTATGGGTCTTCTTCTTATGGGTCTTCTTTTTATGGGTCTTCTTCTCATGGGTCTTCTTCCTCACTGCTCATTTCGCATTGGATGGCGAGATTGCAGTGGGTGTCCAACATATCTATCTTGGTTATAGCGTCCGGCATCTTAGGCGCTTAGGCAGTTACTGACAGAGAACAGATCCTCTGTCTCTTGACTGTTCACGTGCTTGTCGGGTCCTTCTGTCATTTCTCCTCCACCCCCTCCATCAGCATCCCTCCGTCGATACTTTCGTAGGTGGTTGACATGGTATTGGCCCCGCTCTTGACCATTCTCAGCATTGCAGAGTATGTATACATTTGAGGCGATTTGTTTTTAATAAGGTAGGGTCCTTAATATAGGGCAAGGAATTTTGCCACGGCACCTGTAATTGTGTTGGTCATATTACAGGCTTTTGCCAACACCCATTCCCTTACTCTGAAGGTGACGCCTTTCTTCTTTCTATTGATGCGGGCGAGGAGTCTCTCTCTCTTTCTCTTTTTCTTGATTCTCTCTCTCAGTACCGCCACTTATTCGATTGCTTCGAGGGTGTGGTTGTATGAGAGGTAATGAGTCTTCCCACCATCTTATTAGTCGGTGCCCCCACAGTGCCTCATAGAGTATGACCTCGGTGGTCTCATGATGTGATTCGTTGATAATCGTCTTTATATTGTCAAGTTAAGTGTACCAGGTATTGTGTTTGTTGGGAGGTGCGAGGGTTCTAAAGAGTCGTGCAAGCTCTTTATTGACTCATTCTACCATGTTGGCCTGTGGGTGTCTTATAGATGTGAGAATCACTCTGATTCCTCGGTTCTCTAAGGCCTGTCTCCATCGATATCTGGTGAACTGTGTATCTCTGTCCGATAATACATTCCGAGGCATGCCTATTATCTTTATGAACTCGTCAAGTTTTTTAATTGCCATCTCACTTGTGGCTTTACGTAATGGGCATAATTTGATGTACTTCGTGAAAGTATCTATTATCACAAGGAGATGTTCATATCCATATTCAGTTTTGTTAATGAATCAAAGAAATCTATGAATATGATTTCCAGTGGCTCTTATGATAACACAGGTTCCAGTGAAGCCTGTGAGGCCTAGGTAGAAATTTTATTTATTTGACACGAGTCGCATGTAGTCAAGACGTGACGCGTAAGTTTCGCCATACGCGGATGGTGAAATGACTCTCGTAGAATTTTGTACGTTTTTGTCGCACCGGGATGTCCATATGATGTATGACATTCCCATATTAGTGTGCGTATCAATCCCTGTTGTACATAAATCCTGTATGTTGACCCATCGCAGTGGTACAGAGCGTGATCGATAATTTTGAACCGTGTTTGCTTACTAGTATAACGCAGCGCTTCCTTTTTTAATTGTTGGATTTTTTATCTGCCTGTTGCTGTTGTGGGATTTCTCTTATTTGCTCTTCAATCTTTGGTGTCCATTGATAGCTCAGCGCGTTTATTGTCACTCTTGTGTCTCCACGATTTTTTCTATAACTTTCATCGTCGTGCAATCTGCTTAGTACGTCAGCCATAACGTTATAATTATAGCCATAACGTTATAACATGTTATAATCTTGAATTGCAAGAATCCAGCGTGTCAACCAATCCAATCTAGCGTGTCACGTTTTCAAGAAAGTGAGCGCTAAGTGATCGGTCCTATTTATGATTTCTGCACCATGCAGGTATGTTCGAAACTTCTGCAGGGCCCAGGCTATCGCCAGAAGCTCCTTCTCTGTTGTAAAATATATTAATTCTGGTCCTTTTGATGTTCTACTTGCCAAAGTTATTATCTCCTTTTCTTCTTTGTCGTTTAGCTGATATAATACCGCTCCTAGCGCGTAATTGCTCGCTCCTGTTTTGAGATAATAACTTTTTTTTCGATCCCGAAAGTACAGCATAATAGAGTTTCCAAAAAGCTGTTTCACTTTTTCAAAACTTTCTTGTGCCTCTTTATCCCAATTCCATAGGACTCCTTTCTTTATTAATTTGAGAAGAAGCACTGTCTCGGCGGCGTGTTTCTCACTAAATTTTGAATAAAAATTTATGAGCCATAAGAAACCTCGTAATTGCCTTACATTCTTGGGTGCCGGGAAATCGCGAATACAGCTAATTTTATCGGGATCGAGCTTGATACCTTCTGTATTTAGAATGAATCCCAAGACTTTCGTCTTCTTTTTGAAAAAGTTTGACTTCGTGAGGTTCAAAGTCAGGTTATTCTCTGCTAATCTTCCTAGGATTTCATTCAGGTGCTCGAGGTGTTGCTTGTTCGACTCAGAGGTAATTAATGTGTCGTCCACAAATGTAATTATTTGCTCCCCGAGTCCCTGTAGTGCGTGGTCGAGGCCCCTGACGAGCGCTGCAGTGCTAGCTTTCAGGCCGAACGGGACCACTTTGAACTCGTGGCTCCGCCCCCTGTACTGAAAGGCCGTGTACTGTCTTGAGTTTGAATGGAGTGGCACTTGCCAGAAGCTACTGGTCATGTCCAGGTTCGACATTACATTCATGCCCTTGCATTTTTGAAACAGGATTTTAGCCGGCTCGGGACACTCCCAGTCCTCAATTAATATTTCATTTAATCGCCTTGCGTCTAAGTATAGGCGTACTGGCCCATATTTTTTTATTACCGGCACTGTAGGGTTAATGTACGGGCTATAGGACCTCTGCATGATCCCCATGTTGAGCATTCGTTGAATCTCTTCATCCACCTTTTCTCTGTGTGCTATGGGTATCGGGTAGCTACATCCTATGAAAGGTTGTCTTTCTCGTACTTTGAGTATGTGTGGTAGTTTTTCAGGAGCTCGGGTTCCCTGCGGTAAACTTGTCGATGGTGCCATAGTATTTCTCCCAGTTGATCCCTCTCCTCTTCCGTTAATTCTTGACTTTCACTCGTTTTGTCGTTAATCTCCTGTCGCGTGATATATAATGGGAACTCTCTGTCATTTACTGTCTCCTCCTTACTCTTCGTATCCTCCCACTTCGCTGTGCCATCTTTTATTGAGTCTATTGGACTCAAATTGTAGTCGATCTTTTGACTCCCTGTATTCTCCTCCTGTAGGACCCTGATGGCTGGCCGACCATCCCGGTATGGGAATGTGAGCGTTTTCTCGTCGAAGTCGATCCTTGCTCGATGTTCATCCAAAATGTCGATTCCGATAACGCACGTGCGAGACAGGCGTGGCACTACTAAAAATGACCACTGCACCATTAAGTTAGGTAGTTGTACGTCTACATATAATTGCCGATTGAGGCGTATAGCTTTTCCCCTCAGGAGTCCAGATACCGCCACTCCTGATAGTGGCAAGGTAGGGTATCGTTCAAATCTTTCCTTGTTGGAGTTTAAAAACTCCTCTGATATACACGTGATCTCGGCCCCTGTGTCAATTAATGCTTTCGTAATTATTCCAGCGATCTGGATATTGGCTGTGTAGCACCTTGATCGTGGTTTGGCCGTGGCTTCCAGTGTTTCCTCTGTGAGCTCTTCTCTTGTATTCGTCAACATGTGAGTAAAGTATGCGGTGTTCGGTGCTACGTCAATGTTTTTAAAGATGTTTTCTATTGACGTCGCTCCTGTTCGTTTCCCGCCTCCAGCATTTGTTCTTCCTGCGGGTAGTCCAAAATTTCCAGCTACTGGTGGTTCTCTATCTCCATATTTCGTAATTCAAATGGTTGTTGGCTGGATTGTTGCCTCCACGAGTTGATTTCATGAGGGGCTCGTTGCCCCTTCCCCCCGAATTACCGGCCTGTTTTAAACCAAAGTTTCCATTGGGACGGTTTCCTCCTCTGTTCGGTGGTTGCGATTGCCAACCATTATTATTATTTGTTTGGTTGACTGTTCGTTGGTATTGGTTTCCTGGGTTCTGTGCTCGCCAGGTAGCTGTGTTGCTATAGGTATTTTCCTTCGGTGATTGCTTCTATTTCTCCATTCTTTTCCTTCGGCATGGCAATTATTTGTATTACCTATCTTGTCGAACTCTTCTAAGAGCTCGATTAACGGTTCGCAGCAAGTTATGACTCGGCCAATTATGGCATACTTAATCTCATCGTTGAAATGGCTCGCTAGTTTCCTTACAACTTCGCTCTGGGTGGGGGCTGGCGTTAGCTCGTTAACGTGGGCGAATATTTTGGTGACATACTTCGCCCTTGACCGGTCACGGCTGTGTTGATAATGTCCGAATTCGAGCTTCTTCTTCACTCCATGTTGTATATGCTCGCTACAGTAACGCTGCTTGAATTTAGTGATGAAAGTCTCCAGATCGGTGACTTCATCCTTAATTACGAGCCACCAATCATTAGGCGGGCCCGACAGTGACCTCTCGATTAGGTATTCGGCATCGCATGTCCGGGGTCATACCACCTTCCAGTACTGTTGGAGCTTTCGTAGGTCCTTTATTGGACTCCCCTCTCCACTGAATTCCGGCAGCACATACTTGATGTTGGGCTTCATTGACGCCATAGGATTGTCCATTCTTCGATCTAAATCGTTAGTGATTCGCTCAGCAACTCTAGCGTGGTCGGTCTCCAATCTGTTAATTTGTGCTTGCATCCGTTTCCCCCTTTCTTCCAGGCCTTGTGTTATGTTTGTAGTTGCCTCTAGGGATCGACTAATGCTGGTTTCCAAGGCAGACTGTTTCTTCTACAATTCCCTTTCTCTCTCAGCTACATGTCGATCCCGTTGTCGCTTTTCCTCCTCTACTATCTTTGTCTTCTTCTGTCGAGCTCCTCCAACCGTTGATTGATCAGGGCCCATATTTGCTCTGAACCCGCTTCCATAGTATTCGGTGGCATTACAAGGGCCTCTTTCATGTTTTTAGGGTAACGTTGCGTATCGTTGCATCTAGGGCTTCTTGATTTTCTTCCTCATTAATCATTGCTTTTTTCGTCGCCTTAGACGACCTCAAGTTCGCTTTGCTCATCTTAGTTCTTATGAGTCACTCACTTCTTATTATTTTTTCACTATTCGTCAGTTATTTTCATAAAAGAAGTTCACTTTACACTATTTTTCACTCGATTCAGTTTTTTGCGGTATTCACATTAGATTTTTCACGGTTGTTTAGCCAATCATCGAGCTCGTCCATGCTCTTAGGCGCATTGTCTTTTTGGCTAAAGGGTAGCGGTAATTAAACTCTTTTTAAATTTTAATCGCCTTCGACAAATTCTTCTACGAGCTTATTTCTCTTCATGGAAATCTATGCTTTTATAATGTAAGAACCTTTTTCTTTTTTCTACTCGCATGCCCCACGTTGGGCGCCAATTCTAACCCTTGAGGCTTTGTGCCGATTAACTTTTTGAAATATAATTAATTCAGTTCATGATTAATCTAATTATTTTTCTTAAATTTATATAAGGAATGGGTTCTGCATGGAGAAAGAATAAGATTCCATTCCCAAAGAATTTGGTTTTCATTCAATAATACCTGCACTATGCTATATGTACAAACAGAGGTCCCTAACAGCTAATATAAACTCTTCATTACATAGAAATAAACGATCTCATAAAACATTTAACATTAGGTTTCCTCTTTACAATGAGGATCTTATCATTACCGATTATGATATACGATAGAGATGCCCATAAAACTTCTGTTTTATCAAATTGCTCTAGCTATTTTACATTATTATTTCATTTCTAATTTTCGAACGATTTACTCAAAGCATACCAACTACCTATCTTCTATTTCCTTTTTTTTATTATTTTTATTTTCTAATAAATGTCTTTTTCTGTTTTTGTTCTTTTTATTCTTCGTACACTTAAATGCCAATTTTAATTCATGTTATCTCTCGCTAAAGACAAAATCGATCTCTTTCCTCTTCAAATATCCCTCTATTAGAATCTCAATACTTTTGATCTATTAGTTTTATGCCTTTATCCCTCTAATTCTAATAGGGTCATTTGTAAAGTAAAGATTCTAGTCTCTAATAGAATTCATACGTTCGTACACTGAGAATCATAAATTTATTTTAAATCACACTCTAGGATAACTACAGGTAATCATAATAGGATTAACTTCCTAATGCACCACTAATAAAGTGATTATTGTCTTTATTGCCTGTTGACAAATCAGGTAGGTTGTCGAAGTCACTGGGACGTTCTCTACACCTGTTTTCTATCGACCTGAGTCAAGCT
>JAUMHM010000085.1:976953-994801 GCA_032362435.1 Melikaiella ostensackeni
TGAAGCAATTTAAATTGTATTCAATTATTGGACCCTAAAGCCAATTCGATCACCAAAAATTCCAAAATAATTTTACATATATATTCTCCCCACCCTCCGCTCAGGTCACCAACCGTTGCGGTTTTTCTAACGTGGCAGTTCTATTATCGCAGCAAAAAATGCAGCTGCGCAAATAGGAT
Source organism: Melikaiella ostensackeni (assembly GCA_032362435.1). Taxonomy (NCBI): domain Eukaryota; kingdom Metazoa; phylum Arthropoda; class Insecta; order Hymenoptera; family Cynipidae; genus Melikaiella; species Melikaiella ostensackeni. The sequence continues at coordinate 977,133 of JAUMHM010000085.1, forward strand.
CGTCAATTAATGAAGTTGAAATACAAGCACTGTGTCGTAAGAAATATTTTTACGAGGTTGTAAAGTAAATTATATTAATATTCTTAAGATTCTGCTACATCTGAAGCAAACAACTGATAACGTAATGCAGCGTACAATTCACTTTATTTTAGCTAAATTGTGCAAACATGTACTATTTTTATGCTTTCAAAAGTAAAAAAAAAAGATTGATGAAATAGAAACATAACTGAAAAATAAGCTCCTCCCCTCCAACACATCTTACGAAAAGTGGATTTAGATGAACTAATAACTATCCTCATTCTCTATTCTATTGTTTAAACAGTTTTGAAATTATTCAAAAAAGTGAAATTGTTCATATGAATTAGAAGACTCACATCATCTAAAAAATATACCTCTTTCACGATTTGAAAAAATTTAATGAAAATTCAAAATTTACCATGTGATGAGGCGCAGGAATATTCCCCAAATTTTATTTTCCATAATGTTTATTCCACCAAAATTCAGATGACCGAAAAACAGTTTACTAAAATTTTTATTTATCCGGATTGTCAATTTGCCTAATTTTTATTCTTTCGGATTACCATTTTGCATAATTTTGATTTTTCCGAATTACCGTTTCATATCATTTTTTATTTTTCTGGATAGCCATTAATTTTCATTTTTCCAAATCATCATTAGAAACAATTTGCATTCTCCTGAGTTTATATTCGGCATAATTTTTATTTTCGAACTGTACATCATTACAGAGTTTTCTGTAAGACTTAACCCCTTTCTAGCCCAAGCGATATGCTTGACTAGAATAGTCTTACGGAAAATTCCGTAGCACTAGTCAGTAACTTTTATTTTACCAAATGACCATTCGTCCCGATTTTATTATTCCGAATTTCGATCTTGCATCATTTTTATTTTTCCAAATTATCATTAGAAATAATTGACATTTTCCCGAATCTCTATTTGGTATAATTTGTTCTTTACCAAATAACCATTTGCCCTCACTTTTAGTCTTCCAAATTTCTATTTGGCATATTTTTTCTGCCTAGGTTTGTATTGGAACATTTTTTTGTAGGATCAATTAAAGTTGGTTGAAATATCAACCATTACAGTTTTTGTTAAGAATTTATCTTGTTTGTTAAAAAATTCAGCTACTTAGTTGAATGCTGTACTGTGTAAGAAATTCATTTTTTTGCTTAGAGGTTGATAACTTTATTCGAAAAGTCACTTTCTTTACCAAAACTTCGTCCTTTTGGTAGAAAATTAATCTTCTTGGCTGAAAATTCAACTATTTGGTTGATAACTCATTTTTTTTTATGTAAAACTAATTTTTTTGGTTGAAAATTACTTTCTTTAACTGGAAATTGAACTATCTTATTTTCGGTTTAAAATTTACCTTTTTTAGTCGTTAATTCAACCATTTGATTAAAAATTCATATATTTTGTTGAAAATACATCTTTTTGGGTAGAAAATTCAACTGTTTGGTGGAAAACTAAACTAACTGGTTGAAAGTTGAACCGCATTGTCAAAAAAAAATTTTTAATTAAAAATTTAACTATTTTCTTGGAAATGTGTCTTCTTTTGTAGAAAATTAATCTTCTTGGTTTGAGAATTCAACATTTTTGTTGAAAATTCGTCTTTTTGGTTTTAAAATATTCATCTCTTTTGGTAGAAATTTAATTATTTTCAGTTGAAAATTTGATCTGTTTTTTGGTTGAAAATTACCTCCTTTGACTCAAAATCTAACTATTCTATTTTTGGTTAAAAATGTACCTATTTTAGTCGAAAATTCAACTATTTTGTTGAAAATTCATGTATTTGGTTGAAAAATTACTTGAAAATCTAATTTTTTTATTTTTTATCGAAAATTTGTTTTTTCTGGTTGTTGGAAAATTAATTTTTTAATAAAAAATTTAAGTATACCAGTTGAAGATTCATCATTTTAGTTGAAAATTCATTATTTTAGTCAAAAATTCATGCATCTTATTGAAAACTCGTGTTTTTTGGTAGAAAATTAATCTTTTTGATTGAAAAATCATCTTTTTAGTTGAAAAATTTAACTATTTTGTTGAAAATTCGTTATTTTAGTAAAAAATTAATCTTCTTGGTTGAAGATTTATCATTTCAGTTGTAAATTCACCTTTTTGATTGGAAATCCAACTATTTTTTGGTTAAGAGTTTATTCTTTTTAGCTGAAAAGTCTACTAATATGTTCTTGAATGAAACTTTCTTGGTTGAAAATCTTTCTTAGTTGAAAATTTAATTATTTTGTTGAAAATATTTCTTTTTTGGTTGGAATATCAACTATCACATTTTTATTTGTGAATTCATCGTTTTTGGTTGTAAATTCAACTACATACCATACATACTTGATGGAAAATTGAACTATTTTGTTGAAAACCTTCCTTTTTTAGATGAAAATTCAATTACGCTTTCAGGATATACACCCTCCACTTCAAACACCAATATATAAAAATTCTCTTTTGTAACCTATCATGTGTCTCAGAATGTGATACAAATTTTGGTGACAATATCACAAATGCATACTCTAAGTTTGAAAGTACAAAACTATTTTGCCATATTAAGGAAAAACTTACGTGACATTTTCATCAAAAATGAGTTTTTGGTATCCATGTACACATGAGATACGAGATACGGAAAAAAGTCCAGAGTAAAAGTTTTTCTCCTTGAAGAGACGTACAAAAATTTCCTTTTCCGTTTTTGATATTTTGAACCGTTTTTTCAGTATTTCCAAAAATGTGCATTTTTTTGAACATACGTGTATTCCTTTCTAACTAATGTAAAACGTATAAGAAGTCACTTGCTTATGATCTTCAGGTCGACAAAACATTAGTCACATTACTCATATTTATTTTCCAACTTTTTGTTTAAAAAAATGGTTATTTTGAAAATTTTCAAAAATTACATTTTTCAGTGAACGCTTAAATATATGTGGGATGTTGCTTCCATGTGAATTCGTAGAGATAGGAACGTTAGTGACATTTATTTTATTCTATTCTATAGCAAATTTATTTGAATTTAAGGGTATAATATTGAAATAACATTTTTAATATTTCGAAATTGGGAATTAAGGCCCAAATGCAGGATTTTTAAGAAAATAAACGGAACTAAAATTCCTGTCTGGACGAATTTACATGGAGCAACACTTAGCACGTAGTTTAAGAGTTAACTAAAACAATGTGATTTTTGAAACTTGCCAAAAAACAATATTTTTAAGCAAAAAGTTAAAATAACAAATAAAAAATGTATTCATGTTTTGTCCACCTGAGGTTCACAAGCTAGTGACTTCATACACGTTCTTTAGCAGTCAAAAGGTTTACAACTGTGTAATAGAAAAAAATACATATTTTTGGAAATGCACTTTTGTACGTCTCCTTAATGAGAACAACTTCTATTTTGAACTTTTTACCGTGTCTCGCATTTTTTTCGAGAAAAAAAAACTTTTTGATTTGCAGAAAAACCGCCCCCAATTTTTAAATTTTTAGGTAAAAAAAATTTCTTTTCGGATTAAAAAATTTAAGAAACCCATCTCAATAATAAAAAAGGAAAAGTTAATAATTTGAGCAATTTTTGACCGATTTTAGATTTTCTTTAGAAAAAGTCTGCATTAAATTTTATAGAGAACTGTGAGAGCCGATTTTTGAATTTTTGTTTCTTTAAACGGTAATTCTATAGAATCAAGGCTTTTATCAATTTCATGCTTTTAGTTGCAATTTTTATTTAAATACCTTTAATTTACCAACAGAAACAAGATTCAGTAGGGGAAAAAAAAATATATAGCTTTTTATATATATTTTACTAAAAGAAGCGTCATTTTTTTATGGGTAAAAAATTACTTATGAATTGAGAATTTTCGAATTTAAAGAAATCAATACTAAACTACAAATTAAATCAGTTAAAGTGAAAATTTTCTGGACTCGAAACATTTCAAATAAAAAATTCCGTCTTCCGATTCAGAAAAAAAATTAAGAATAAAAATTCCTCTTTTCCAACTCAATAAAAACGTTAAAAATAAAAAAGGCCCCTCTTCCAGCTGAAAAAAAAATGTAAATAAAAAACTCCCTCGTCCTATTCGGAAAAAAATGAAAAACTAAATTTTCTTGCCTTGTATGTAATTTACAAGGAATTATCAGAGTTGGGATTTTTTTTTAATCTCATAAATCCGGTACTGAGATTTCTTTGGATGACTATTAGTTTGCCAATGGCTTCCCGTTATCGAAAAAAATCGACTTTTTTCAAAATTATTTTTTTATGGATTGAGATGTTTATTTATATACATTCAATGATAATTTTTTTTTGATTCTCAACAATTCAAAATTCAGCTGCTTAAAATTCAATTTTCTCAAATTTTTAATAGTGGAATCTTCAACAGTTAATAATTTAAGAAATAAGTGAATTTTATATTAAAAGCAAGTGTTAAAAATGTTATATTTACATAAATATTTAATAAATAAACATCTCAAACCATAAATTTTTTTTAAAAAGTCCGATTTTTTCAGAAGCGTGTGGCCGTTGTTTTCTTGAATTTTGAACAGTTATCAATTTATTTTTTTTTGTTTAAAGATCCATCATTTTAGATGAGTTTCTTCTTCTTGGTTTGAAAATTTATCTCATTTGACTAAAAATCTTATTTGGTTGAGAATTTAATTACTTTCTTGAAAATTTAACAATTTTGTTAAAAAGTCATGCTTTTTGGTTAAAAATTCATCTTTTTGGTTGAAAGTTCGACTGCCTTGTTGAAAATTCGTCTTTTTGACTGAAAAATCTTTCTTGGTTGAAAATTCAACTTTTATGTTGAATTTGGTCTTTTTGGTTTGAAACTTCATCTCTTTTGGTAGAAATTTCTTCTAATCATCTTTTTTGGTTAAAAATTCAGGTTTTTGGTAAAAAAAATCATCTGTTTTGATTGAGGATTCACCTATTTTGTTCAAATTTAGTCTTTATTGGTTAAAAATTAATCATCTTAGTTGAAAATTCGTCTTTTTGGTTGAAAATTCAACTATTTGGTTGAAAATTGAACTCCGTTGTTAAAAATTAATTTTTTTATTTGTCAAAACATCCATCATTTTAGTCGAAAATTCCTCTCTTTGGTTAAATTTTATCTTTTTCAGTTGAAAATTCAACTATTGACAAGTTTTAAAAATGTTGTATTTATATAATTCTGCACGAGAATTTAATAAATAAACATTTCAATCCATAAAAGAAGACTTTTGAAAATAGTTGATTTTTTCGAATTGAAGAATTTTGAATTGTGAACTTTCCAAATTCAAGAATTTAATCAGCTTCAATCATAAGAAAAACCGTCTGAATGGGATTAAAATTTTGATGTGATCAGCCTGATTTGTCAAAAAAAATTCAGTTTTTCCCACTGTGCAGAACTCCCATTGTTCGCCTGTGTAATGATAAGTCTCATCTTTCCGAGCCTGTTGGTATGCCATATAACAGGCGCAACCAATTTTTACTTACATTTTTCCAGATTTGGAATGGTAAAGCGGGATTCCAGGAAAAATCGGGAAATAATCCTAAAATAATGAGGAAGAATCATTAATTTGTTGATCACAATAAAATAGTGACAGTAGCCGAGATTCGAACCATCTGCTTATTACTCTACTATACCATATAATGAAAACAGAGAAAAATCACATTCCTAGTTCTCCATTCACCCACGAGATGTCCTAGCGTGTCTTTAAAAAAGGATTTCTTGAAAATCACTGCACGTAGAACTGTAATGTGTAATAGGGAACCTTATTCTGCTCCGTTCGCGAAAAAGAGATCGAATATGCCCAAAGCACCACCTTGGTTTAGTCCCTAAAAGATCTTTAACCTCCCTTCAAATCTCGTCGTCGCCTTCCTCGGCGCTTGTGTCTCTTCCAGGAAAATCTAATTGCATTCTTGATTCCGTGTTTGTGTGTGATGTGACTCCGTGTTGACAACAAATGCAGTGGTGGGGGTAAGGTTTTCCCGTTCACGGTGTCGGATTTTTTGCGCCTGGACGACCGGACGTGTTATCATGTAGTTCGGCAAAGCAGGTAATAGGCAAAAGCAAAGCAAAAGCAGTCAAAAGTGCTGTGGAAGGTGCGGAACTCTCAGGTGTGTCAAACAGGCTCCGAAATCAGAAGTCAGCAGAGGGAATTTTGCAAGTTGAAACCAGTTGTAACTTTGTCTCGGTTTCGACTCGCGTCCTGACGCGCGAGCGCGTAATTACAGGGCGATTATTTAATCATGCCCAATTTGTCGAACGCCAGTAAAGCCAGCAAAGGGCCTTCGTAGAAGTCGCCGGGCAAATTCCTGATTACGAGAGCAGTAGTTAAGTGTCGTGTCGTGAACGCCTAGTGTCTAGTTCTGATATTCTGATACGCGTGTCGTTTCCCCGCTCCGAAGTCTTGATTCCTTCGCCTCTCTCCCGATTACGAACAGGTTGTGTCTAGGTGTGCCTGAATATCGCGAGTGTAAGAGATCCAGGTTGTGAATTTGGAATTTAGGGTGGAAGGTGATTTGGGAAAGCCGGAAGAAAGGGCCACTGGGCCGGGTAGCAAGATGGCGGGGTCCTTAACGTGGTCGTGTACTTGTTGCCTGCGGTTCAAGTTCAGTCCCGAAGAGATCGAGCAGCGATACAAAAGTCAGGAGATAGACCGCATGCTGGAGAAAGACCGACAGGCCTTCCGACGCCAGGTCAAGCTGCTACTCCTGGGAGCCGGGGAAAGCGGCAAGTCCACCTTCCTCAAGCAGATGCGAATTATCCACGGGATCAAATTCGAGGTGAGAATCAGTGAGAATACTGGCAAATTATTTTTAATTCGATTATTCAATTAGCGAAATTAAGCACCAGAATTCCGGAAAGACCAACTTTCGACGGGTTATCCAATTAACGTCATGTAACGTCACTCCACTGACAGCTACTCTTTCTTTTTGGTTTTTGTTTGACCTAATAGTGCCAACTTGTGCTTGTTTTGTTAGTAGTTAATTACTAAGTTTCTTAACAGACCGTACTTGTTTTCTAATTTTCTTAGAACTTAGAAGATACCTAACTTTAACTGTGATTTTGTCTTCATAGTCATGTTTGTCATATTTGTTTTATCTGGGATGAATCAGAAACAATGTATTTGAAGACATGCGAATGACGACTGGATAAGGACCAAAAGTGAAATTTTACAGGATGACAGGGATTAAAGTCTGTCCCTTATTCCCTTGAGTTTCCCTTTTTTTTATAAATTACCCCTTTTCCCCATATTTTCGGAAAGATAGGAAATCTTGTTGATCAGGGAAAGTCAGGCATTTTGAGAAAAAAATGGCGAAATTCAGAGAATTTCTGTGAGAAGCACTTTAAGTTGTAAAGGTTGTAAAGAATTTCGAAATTTGAGTGTGCACCTTTAAAATTTCAAAGATTTCTGAAGTATTTCGAAATATTCCAAGGTATTTATAATTATTTAAATTTATTTTAACATATTTCAAGGCATTTTAAAAGATTCTCAAAGATTTAAAGCGTTTTCAATAGGTTTCAAAATATTTCAGGACATTTCACAAAACTTTCAAAGGTTTCAATGAATTTCTAAGAATTTTTTGGAATTGTAAAGTATTTTTAAATATTTTAGGAATTTTTAAAATACAGCAAAACATTTCACAGCACTTCTAAAAGAATTCCATGTACCTTTGAAACATTTCAAGGGATTTCACAGATTTTCTAAGGATTTCAAGTGTAAAAGTTTTCGATTTCAAAATATTTTTCGGCATATTACAAAACTTCTAAAGGTTTCAAGTGATTTCAAAAAATTTCAAGAGATTTCTAGAGACACTAAAGTATTTTAAAAGAATTTAAGGATTGTCGAAGTATGTATTTTAAAACATTTGAAGGGATTTCACAAGATTTCAAGTTGTTTCTAAAGATTTCGAGGGGTTTCACAGGATTTCTGCGTATTAGGGGGGAAAACAAAATGCTCCTTATTCAGTTTTCCATCTCATAAATTTTAAAACTGCCTGTTTAATGTCTCTTAAATATATATATTTGTAGTGAAAACAATATTTCTAGATATATTAGAATTAAAAAAATATATTTCGTTCATTTGAACATTCAGAACTTCATGTACCTGAAATGTCAGGACATTTTTTTCAAGTCAGGAAATTTTTTCGAGTTGCTTTTAATTTTTGTTTTAATTATAATATAAAATTATACAACAATTTTTCTTTATTTGTAAAAGTAACTATATAGTACTGGATTTACATTGATTAAAATAAAAATTCTCTTATCATTTTCACTAATCTCAGGAAAATATCTTTTATTCAAAATATTATACGTTAAATTTTAGGTATGAAGATGAAACAAAAATTTGTTTCAATTATTATTTAAATGAATGGACTTTAGGAACAAATTAAAAAAATGATTGATTGTTTTTTTGTATTATTTATTTATCTATTTAATTATTCGATGGAGATACTTAATATATTTAAGAATATCTTGTAATCATTTGTGAAACAGAAACAATGTATGTTTTTAAAAATCGGAACAAAAACTGCTATTTTCAATGCCTTAACAGTTAACAAGCAATGCAAAGGACAAATTTTAATTTCAACCTTTCAAAATCAAACAACTAAAGGTTCAAAAGCTTTGAATATTGGTACATTTTGAGTTGCACAATTCAGAGTGTCTGCTCACCTGGAAAATCTGTAAATGTCAGGGAATTTTGTTGGTCAGGAAAACGTCAGGGAATTTTTTTAAGTCAGGGAATTTTTTCGAGCATGCTTAAATTTGTTTGAAAAGTTGTAATATTAAATTAAATAACGATGTGTTTTATTTGTAAAAGTAAATTAATAGTACTGGATTTATAATAATTCAATTGAACTTTATTTTTATCATTTTTACTAATCTCAGGAAAATATATTTCGTAGAATAGTTGTTGGTGGTATAGTTTTGTCTTCATGGTCTAAAAAAATTGAAGTCAAACAATTTTGTTTTCGGGGATCAGTATAATCACCCACTGATTATCATGAAAAATATATGTCATTGAAATTATTAATATGTTAAGTATATGCACTGAATTTTAAATACATATGAAAATAATTTGTAAACAATTTTTTTTTAATTATTCATGAACTTCATAGACTTTAACAAATTTAAAAATTGATTTATTATGTTTTTAGTGTTACTCATTTCTTTATTCATTCGATAGTGATGATACAAGTGTATTTAAGAATATCCTGCAATAATAAAATTCTTAAAAGCTTGTACCATTAAGAAAATACTTGTTTTTTTATGAAGTTAATTTCATAAATGAAGCCGTTTGTCAAAAAGGGACCTGAGTAAGGTTTTGGTCAAAATGAAACCAAATACGCGCAAAAGGTCTATTACGTGTCCTCAACTAAATTCTGTAATAAAAAGTATCTAATTAATCTTAAAAAGTATGATAATTGTAGAAAAGAGATCTAAACAAAATTTAAAATGCCCGTTGGTGTGAGGGGTTGAAGTTTAACTTATACTAATAATTAAAATAGATTTAACCACATGGGTATATAATATTTTGAAAAACTACGAAATCCAGTTAATCCAGAAAAAATTCTTCAATAATGAGAAAAAAGTCAAATCATGATTGTTATTTTATAGCCAAAACGGATCTAAGTGTCGTAAAAACAAACAAAATTTCTTGAAAAACGTTAATATGAAAAAAGGTTAAATATGGCTAAAAAGTTTCTTATTCTAATTTTTCAATATAATTCTTGAAACAAAAATCCTAAATAAAAAGATTGTACAGGTAAATTATTAAGAAATAAAGACAACCAGGAAAATTCCGTAAAAACGATACTTCTGAGCTTATTAGTTTTATTTGAAAGTACTATCTTTATGATTATTCATTCAAATTGCTGTGAAATCTTTGATTTTTTTCGAAATCGAAGTTTTAGAAGTTAGGCCCCTTTTTGACAAGCGGCTTTAGAGAACATCGTTATTTAATTTTACATATAAAAAGTGATATTTCTACACATTTAGATGTTCATAATAACTGAAAAAGCATTATCTACAATAAACTCGCGAAATAATTGCAAACTTATTCCTATATTTTTTAATTTTCCATTTTTTAAATAAATTTAGTGAATTATTACAGTTTAACGATTTACTGATGGATAATCGAAGGGGTTATTCTAGTATTATGTAATGCTTTGAAGGGATGTAGGATGTAAGGTCAGAATTGCTTAAAAAACTGCGATACTTAATACTTGAATGGCTCCGTATCAAGAAAAATTATAACTGAAAAAATCTAGAGATACCTGAAAAAACCCTGGAGTAGTCAGGGAATTTTTTTCAGAGTTGAGTAGACACCCTGCAATTTCAATTTGAATGCATTCGAAATAAGCTTTTAATGTTTTTTTATACCTTTTTCTTTTTAAATTAGAACAGTGTATTAAGTACCTAGTTTTCAAACTCAAATATTAAATTTTTTTTTTATATTTCGAGAAACGGAAATACCGGGAAATGACAGGGAATTTCATTCACCGGGGAAAACAGGGAATTTGATTCAGTGACTGCGACTTTTCTCTTGGATGTACTAATATGCATATTAAAATTAATTTCATATATTTTATTACTCTGATTCTAAGTTGGAATAGGGAGTTTGTAGAAAAATCAGAATTCTCACTTAGGATAGGGAATTTACAAAAAAAATACAATAATGATTTGGAATAGATAGTGAATTTTCTAAAAGAATTATAAGTTTGAGTTGGGATAGGGGATTTTAGTAAGAAAAAAAGAAAGTAAGGAATTTTCGAAAAGAATTATAATTCTAAGTTGCGACATTGAATTTCAGTAAAGGAATATAATTTTTAGTTTAGAACAGGTAATTTTAGTAAAAGAAATTTCTAAAGAAACTTCTCTGTTTCAAATCAGAATTGTAATTCTTATGATCAAAAATTACCTGATGTTCCAACGCAGAATTATTATTTTTTTCCAAAATTCCCTGTTTCAAATCGGGAATATTTTAAATCCTTTAAAATGTTTAGGAATCCCTTGAAATCTTTAAAAGTCATATGAAATCATTCAAATCTTTTGAACTCTTCTAAATTAACCGAGGGGAAAACTGGAAAATGACAGGGAATGTATAATCATTCGTCGGGTAGACACCCTGATGATTGTGATAGAAATTCCTTAGTCTTCCTCTGTGATTTGGCCATTGATGGTATAATAATTAGTTTGATCTAATTTAATTCAAGTGCATTCTTCACTTCTTGGACAAAGAAATTTATTATTCCGGATGTGAAGTAGAGTGTCTCGTATTGAAAGAGAAGAAAGTCTTTAGAGTGAGAATGAGGTTCATGACAATAATGAGTAATGAGAGAAGATCTTTATCGTATTTGGAGTCTAGTCGGTGTGGAGTGATGTTGTTTTAGTGGCTTTCGAAAAGTATCAAGGTTATAACATTGCAGAGATATTTATTATTACGTTTGTACAAATAAACATAATAGGCGTTTGCATCTAGAATTAGCACTCTGTCTTACAAACTAATAATTAGAATAACAAATCCACTGCATACTTCGACTGTTTTCTGTTTTAGATTTTGAGAGTATAGATAACTAGTCAGTGAATTTTGAGCTCAGTTTTTAAGTAAAAAACGGTCGGTTATCTATTCTCAAATGTTATATATATATTTGATCGCCTTAAAATAAATGTTTTATGTTTAAAAAAAGGAGTAATAAATTGAGCCGTGTATCAAAAAGGAGCCTGAGTAGTGTTTTGATCAAAATGAAACTGAATACGCAAAAAGGGCTTATTATATGTCCTCTACTGAATTCTGTAATAAAAAGTATATTAATAATGTCTAATTAATCTTAAAATTTATTATAACCACGTGAAAAGACAGTAATTTTATAAAATTAAAAATTAAATGAATCAGAAAACCCTTCAGTAAAAAAAAATACAAGCTAAATCATGAACTGTTATCTCGTTGCCAAAAACGGAAAAAAAAGCATACAAGAATATAAGTATCATAAAAAGCAAAAAAATTCGATAAATGTAACTTATGAAAGAGACTAAAATAAGGTTAAAAATGTTCTGTACTATTTAAATCTTCTTGTACAGTTCTAAAGTCAACATCTTCAAGACAAAAAAGGATTCGGGAAAATTAAAATAATGTGCATAAAAAGACAAGTCAAAAAATGGGGTTAAATTTCCGAAAACGCAAACATGATGTGTATCGTGGAAAAATGATATTAGCAAAAGATTTTGTTAGATCCCTTATCCGCTGCCAGTAATTTTTTTGTCAATTTTGATTGAAAATCAATTTTGAAACTCAGTAAAAATGATACAAAAGAGTTTATTAGCCTGATTTTAAAGTATCCAGATAATTATTAATTCTTATTTATTCTTATCTTCTTATCTTATCTTATCTTATCTTCTTTATCTTATTTATTCACTTTTTTCTTTTTGTAGAAATTTATATTTTAGGGATTAGTCCCTTTCTTGACGCGCGGCTTCAAATAATACAAATGATATATTTCCAATTCAAATAATGAAGTTAAAAAAAGCAGCGGAATATTTTGGTGAAATTTTCTTTTATAGAAGACATCGTTAGATCAACATCTTAAAATCTTAACATCTTAACATCTTAAAATGAGAATGCGTAGTATATGACTATACATACATTTAATTAAAAATTTTCTTCGATTTTCAACAGTTAAAAATTCAAGAAAAAGCGAATTTTACACTAAAAACAAGTGTTAAAAATGTTACATTTAGATAATTTTGCATGAGAATTTAATAAGTAAACATTTCAATCCATAAAATTTTCTTTTTTGAAAAAAGTCGATTTTTTCGAAAACGGGTCGGCCATTTATCCTTAAATTTTCAACAGTTAACAATTAATTTTTTTGTTAAAGATTCATCGTTTAGTTGGAAATTAATGTTTTTGATTGCAAGTTCAACTGTTTTATTGAAAATTCGTATTTTTGGGTTGAAATTCAACTATTTTCATCTCAAATTGAACTATTTGGTTGGATATGAGCTTTTTTTGAAAATTCATGTTTTCAGGTTGAAAATTTAATTACTTTGTAAAAAATTCGTCTTTTTGGCTTGAAACTCCAACAGTTTTGGTAGAAATTTTTTCTAATCATTTTGTTAAAAAGTCATCCATTTTGGTTGAATCTTCTTGGTTGAAAATTCAACAATTTGGTTGAAATGGTTTTTCTTCCTTGACTGAAAAATCCTTCTTGTTTAAAAATTAAACTCTTTTGATAAATTTCGCCTTCTTGGTTCGAAACTTCATCTCTTCTGGGGGAAATTTCTTCTAATCATTTTGTCATAAAAAATCAACTATTTTTTGAAAATTCATTTTTTTTGGAAGAATTCTACTACGTGGTTGAAGGTTGAAATTCTTCGTTAAAAATTCATTTTTTTTTTTTTTGAAGATTGATCTTCTTAAGGTGAAAATTGAACTATTTGGTTGCAAATTCATGTAGTTTGTCGAAAATTCGTATTTTCTCGTAGAAAATTAATCTTCTTTGGTCAAAATCCATCTATTTAGTTGAAAATTCAGCTACTTCGTTGAAAAATAAACTCCTTTTTTAAAAATTCATTTTTTTGTTTTGAGCTTTAACATTTTAATGTAAAATTTATTTCTTTAGTTGAAAATTCAACTATTTGGTTGAAAATTCATGTATTTTTTTAAAGTTCGTCTTGTAGAAAAGTCTTATACATATTTACATAATTTTACATGGGAATTTAATAAATAAACACATCAATTCAGGGGGAAAATGTTTTTTTAAAAAGTCGATTTTTTGGAAAACAGGTTGCCATTGGCAAATAATGTTTTGGCAAATTAATATTCATGCAATGCACTCTCAGTAGGGAATTTATAAGATTTAAGAAAAAATCATTTTTTCGGCGTAATTATTTACATACAGAAAAGTATGAAAGAAATTCTTTTTAAGTACAATTTTTTTTTAGTTTAATGTATTTTTTACACTGAATTTTTATTTGAAAACCTAATTTTGGACTGATTTAAAAAGGCTACTTTTCATTGCTTTTTTTTATTTTTGAGGATACTTTTTTCTTCAGAAAGATACTTTTTTAATACTTTTCATTTAGTTTCACAGAGCACTTCGAAGCTTGTTAGGTGTGTTTTTTTCATTGATGTATATCTACTTTTATATAACATACATATACTTCTCATTACATTAATAAAGATCAGATGTGACAAAAAATGTTGAGTCAGGTCGTTTAATATACAGGATGTTCTCACAATTAGAAAATAAAAACCAAGGTGATAAAGGAACGTAAGAGGAAACTCATGGTTCATTTGTTTAAAGAATTGTTAACAAACAATATCATTACAGATTTAAATTTAAGCCCTAAACTCTGTAATTTAAGAATCAGATATGATTTTCATTATTATAAAATTTATGATATGATTGTCCAAAATGGGATTGATTGTTTTTGACAATATATTAAATTTTTCAATTTGTATTTACTTTTTAGAACATATGAAAAGAGAGGAATTTATATAAAAGACTTGTAAGTCATTTTTGCTTTACTTTTTTTTCATTGCATGCAAGTTTACTGAAATAACATAAAATTCTGTATCTGTTTTATTAACATAGATAGTTTAGCAAGCGTAAAAATATACCTCTAGTTCATTTACATAAGATTCCAGGTGAAATGACTGCTGTGGCGTTTTTTCCTTTGCTTACAAAGTTTAAAGCTCTTAATTCCATTTTACGTTTGAAAGATCTCCTATTGAATTTTATTTTATTTTTTTCTGTTATTTTATGCTTTAAACTACTTTTTACAGTCAGATAACAATAAAGTGATGTATTAGGATGTTACTCATCTAGAAAACCTGAAATTGTCAGGGAATTTTTCTAGCGTGCTGAAATTTGTTTTTAAATTGTACTATAAAATTATATAACAATTCTTTCTCATTCGTAAAAGTAACTTCATAGTACTGGTATTATACTTCTTTTTAACTTCTGTTTATTATTTTTTTATAATCTCAGGAAATATCTTTTATTCAAAATATCAATAAATTAATATGTTTAATATGCACTGAATTCTAATAATTAAAATAAAATAAAAATTTGTTTTAATTATTATTTAAATTTATGGACTGTAGGAACAAATTTAAGAAATGATTAATTGTGTGTTTAGTATTATTAACTTATTTTAATACTCGATAGCAGTAATTAATATATTAAAGAATATCCTTTAATCATTTGGGAAAACTTCCCAAATTAAGCATGTTAATTAAAGTCCTAAAAACTTGTACCATGGGGCAAAACACGTCAAGTGTACCAGCTTGAAAAATTTGATCTCTACGATTTCGATGAAACTTGGTAAATTTGTTGTTCCATCGGGGTACAAGAAGAGTGTAAAAAGGGGGGAGGAAATATCATCGGGTTGCCTAGATACTGGGGCACGAATTACGGCCTTTTTTCCGGCACCAATATTTTCGTTACATTAAAAGTTCGATAATATTGGTTTTTCGATAAACATACATTGGATGTTTTCCATAGGATTTTTCCCCCTCTTTCGAAAAAGAATAATGTTATCGGGTTGAAGAAGTATTCCGACAAAAAAAAGTGAATTTGAATGTCTTCCGATTTTTAGCCCAATGCGGCATTCTTATTTTTTTTATTTGTCATGAAAAATAAGCTTATTGCCTCCCCTTTAAAATGTTATAAGTATCATGATAGAATTTTGACATTTTATTGGTCTATAAAGGCTCTCAAACTGGCGCGGACCGCGCGCTACGCACGCCGAACCCGTTGATCAGCCGCGGAGTTTGGCGGCTGATCGACGCGGAGTGTTTTTCATAGCTTGCTCCAAAAATACGTTTAATCATGTAATTTGAGACAATTATTAACGCCATTCAGTTATTTTTGGCATTAATTAAAGCCCTTGTGAGCACATAAAGTCGACTTCTTTTCATTTAAGCACGAGAGCATGGTTTTTTTTTTATTTCTCCACAATAACAAGATTCTCATTCATGATCCAATAATTACATTTAACTAACTAACTAATTACTCTGTATATTCAACACGCTAGTAACACTCCGTTTACAAACAAAAACTTGAAACACCTTACATTTTTTCTCTTTTTCTGGAAATTTTCGGTAAAACGTCACAATTGATCTGAAAGGAGTACTTTCTGATTTCGAGATTTTCCAGGAATTAGAACAAATGAATGAAATTTTTGGGTTCCTGGAATCGTTTTCGCACTCTCGAATCGATCTTTCAGTTCACTTGCTGTTTTCTTATGGCTTTCTTTTGGAGTGTAAAAGATTTGCGTTTTTCAAAACTCTTTTCTGCCCAAGCATAGAATGCATCACAGTTTAAATCTGATCTTTTGAGGATGCTTGCGAACTTGCATGTATTGCAAGCCTTTTCAAATTACCCCTAATACCATCACATGGCCCTTTGCCATGTGCTTTTACGTGAATGTGCCACTCAGCGGGTGTACCAAATTTGACTCGTGATGCAGATGATTTTGAAAATTGAATTTGTTTTTGAAATGTTGCGCTGCTCCATCGGGAAAATAATGAATTTTTTTCTGATTGTAATTTTTTTTCAAGTAGTCAATCAATATTTTTTGAAAAACATAAACAGCGATCGTGTCATGTTTGAGATCATCCGATAAAATTACCATGCTACCGTTTTCGATTTTGTTTTCTCCTTTGTAATAAAAAACAAAAGTGAATATCGTTATCTGATCGTCATTCCAAAGAAAAGACTGTGCCGCATTCTGCGCTATGAATGAATAATTTTCAGCAAAGTCACAGGTTACGAGAAATTCGCCTTCTTTAAAATTATCTTTTTTCTGTTTTATAAAATCTGATTGTTGCTTAGCAGTGAAACAATGAGGTTTTAAATTGAAAAGCCGGTCACCAAACTCCTTCACAAAATCTTCTGCATCTGACATTACAGTCAGCAATGTACTCCTATCAATTTGTTGCCAGCTTTGATGCTGTACACTTTCATGTCATGATCGACTAATACCGATTTCAAAAAATCCTTTAAGACCTCTACTTTGGGACACATTTGACACTCATTAAAGTGACATCCTGGAGTAGTGCTAGGACATGTAATAATATTGAGCGCATCATTGTATGTTTCAATAGGGGAGTCAGTTTTGCAAGTCAGGTTTTTGAAATCGACGGCTTCTAACAAGAGGCGAACATTTTCATGTAGACGTAAACACATACCGTATGGGTGCCGCTTGCACCAGCAAGAACGCAGTTGCGCGGTCTGAGTTGGGAAAATTTAGTAAAACCTACTTGAACGCTAAATTAGTAAATTTCTCTTTGATTTGTTCGAAAACTTCAACCGCCCGCGATGTTTGAAGCCGAAAGGCGGTTCCGCGGGCAGTACTTGGGTTCTAAAGAGAAGGTTTTTGGTTTTAATTGGTATGCCTAGACCCGTCCTAGGAGAACCCAATACAACGTCTATAAGAGATTTCGCCCTTTTTCCTCCTCCTCCTCCTCCTCAAAAAAAATATATATTTTAAAATAGTAGATTTATTTGTGGAGAAATTTTGTTTTGTGAGTTTTTCATACTGAAATGTTACAAGTTGTCGATAAAAAATAATGGAAATATCTATACATAAAAAAGAACGATCAATCGTAGAATTTCTTAATTTTTTGAATATGGAATTTTCCGACGATCTACAACAATGTACAATAAACAA
>JAUMHM010000085.1:1007717-1035316 GCA_032362435.1 Melikaiella ostensackeni
AATCATTAGGATAATTTTTTAATCGTCCTTTTAACTATTTATTTGTATATATTATACGGTGAGCGCAGAAAATCGAGTGCGAATATTATGATGAGAATGTATTCCTTAAGACCAATGGAGCGTTAAGTAAATAAATATATTTTTTCATTTGAGATAAAAAACTCATTACTAATTTGTACATGAAGAACATATAAAACTGAGCGCGAAGCGCGAGATCCACATGTTTTGGCACTCAAATCATCTTTAAATTATCAAAAGGAAACTCTGAAATATTTGAACAATATATCTGAAGTCATCCTAGGACTTTTCCTATGAGAAATTGTGTGAAGACCTGTGAAAAAAAAATATATTGTTGTGGGGGCTAGGTTTTGAGAGGTTCAGGGGATTTTTCGATGAATAGCATATATTTTTGTTTTTCAAGGTCATTTTTAATCATTTAAGGCCAGAAATATTCAAGGTATATAAAAAAGGCACATAATAAATTTCCAACCTCTTGTAGAGTGTGGTTTTTTTCTTTTAAAGGTAGTATTCTAAATCAAAATAGAGTGAAATCATTTTCAGTGATGCCACCAGCATTTTGTCATACTGATTGCTTTTACGCACGTCATTTGTCATTCTTGCATACGAAAAAAATAAACACGTTTGAGCGTTTTAAGGCTTTGGATTACGGGTTGAACATTTTTTTAATTTATGAAAAATTGGACAATTATTTTGACATCAAATTAAAGAAAAAAGAAGGGTGAGACATCAAAACAAAAAACATTAAATTTTTTTGGGCCACCCTACTCGACATATGATGTACATGTGATATGAAATCCCTTCAAATCCATTGAAATCTTCGAAACCTTATGGAATCTCTTCAAGTCCGTTGGAAACTCATAAGTTCCAGTAAAGTCATTGACATTCTAATAAATTCCATGAAACCTTATGAAATCTTTTGAAATTTCTGTGGTGAAAGCTTGCTTTGTATTTAGCACTTTGCATACTCACTTCTTACATTCTTTGGAGCACCAGCGTTTTTTCCTGGGCCAATAGGTCGATGGGTATCACTTCCGCGATCATTAGTATCACTCGTTCTGGTACCCTGCAATAGGGGCACGCAATTCTAAGCGCAACTCTTTATTGAACTACTGCAATTTGTCTTCTTAACTTCTCCTTCTTTAGAGCATATGTCTATGTTTCTGCTCCATACAGCATGATGAACTGGGATACTGTCATTAACAGTCGGTGTTTGATTGGTCTCAGGCCATGCACATTAGCCATAAGCCTGCACAACGCTGTCGTGACTGTAGCTGCTTTGTCTGCTGCTTTCTTTATTTGTACCCAGAAGAAGAGCTTATCACCCATTCGGATGCCTAGATGTTTCATGGCTTTCTTACCTGTCACCGTTGCTGATCCTACCTGTATCGGTATCTGTGTAGGGATGTGCTTCTATGTTATCAACACGAGGTCGATTTTCTGTGTAGCCAGATCGAGGCTGTGGCCTGCCATCCATCGGCTCACGCGGCGCATAACTTAATTAAGCTTCGGTTGGAGATCTGCTGAAGTTTTTATGGCGATCACCACCAAAATATCACCTGCATACCCTGTGAGGTATGTGTCGTTCGGCGTCCATGTCCTCAAGGACCTGTCATGTGACACATTCCAGACATCTGGGCCAAGGATCGAACCCTGAGCTGCTTCTGCCGTGCTCTGCTTTCTTCCCTTGCTGAGGTATCGTAGATCAAGACTCTATCAAAGAAGCAGCTTCTCACTATGCGCATCAGATAGTCCGGTACCCTAAAGCCTTTCAAAGCTTTGATCATATTGGTTCATCTGGCAGATACGAAGGCGTTCCAAACGTCCAAGGTTACTAGTATCCCAATATTCTTTGTGTATCGGCTTGCTTCTTACACTTTTTCTATGGTGTCCACTACTTCTTGGATAGAATGAATTGTGGAACGTCCTCTTCTGGAGCCGTACTGTCTTTCGGAGAGAGACCTTACGCTGCTTTGGCGGCAGTCAGCAGGCGCGGCTTTAGCATCTGCTCGAAAAGTTTGCTAGTACCGAGGCCTCGCCTCAGTACTTCTTCAATATTCTGTTTATTGATGACACTATTCAGCACCAGAAGTTCTAGTGTGACTGTGGACATCAGGTTTCTTATGGTGCCCATATTCCCCAATATCGTCTTCAGGGCTCAACTGCAATTTTTAAGGTCTTTCGTTTTCTTGCCCAGCTGTAACACAACGTCTCGATTACGATTTAGACGAATCGACTTGATCTCCATCTCCATCTCTACTGGTTTCATTTTTGACCTGATGTCCTCTAGTACATTGGCATAGGACTTTCATTCTCCGCATTTCATCAGGACCGCTATCATGCGCTCTTTCTTGATAGATTTTTGGTGTCAATTCATTTTACTTCCTTTTGTTAATTGGCGTTGTCACGTGGCTTTCTGTCAGGCTTATTACCACGCTCTTATTTCTTGGCGTTGTTATTTGTGTGCGCACGTTCACACTCTCCTCATGCATAAACCCACAGTCGCCCAGTAAGGAGATCCTGACACTTCTTTTGTGAATCCCGCATCTCGTTAAGCATTTCTAGAGCTTTCATCATTTCATCAAATCCATCCTTGATGAACGTACTGAGATTCTCTTGTCTTTCCGCCGTTTGTTTCATTTCTTCCGTCACTCTTTCCATTTGACGGACGGCCTTCTTGATCAAATTTTCGGACTCTTCAAGCCACTTTTTCAGGTCGTTCGCCCGCTCCGTGTCTTTTTGTTATGATGTTCATGTTTATCCATTCTGTACCAGCGCATCGTGCGTGATGGGGCAGGCCAAAATAGTTGGGAGCGGGTGTACATTCGGATCACCATGCCCTTTCACTTTCCTGAGGGCCAATCTTCTTCTAACCGATGCCGGAATACGCGGACGAATCGGAGTCGTTCGGAGCCCTGTAGATTTCAATCTTTGCAGATCCCGGTCTGTGCAGCTACCATGCACTCCATGAGTTAGGTCTGAATCAGCTCGTCTACCACGTTGGTAGGAAACTTGCCGGACATGGTTCGGAGCACTCCCAGTGGGCTGCAGCACAGATCGATTGTGTGTTTGGTCCGCGGGACGTATTTTATTTTCGTTCTACTCTCCATTTCCAGCGAGCATTCTATTAGCCGCTACTTGACGACGCGCCGAGAAGAGGTATCACCTCCCCTTCAACGCAGATAACTTCTGTGGTCCTTGGAATCTAATAAAGCAGTGGGATGTTCATTAGTTACATTGTTAATCAAATTCTTTATTGATGCATTAATAAGTTTTTCCTCTACCGTTCGAACCTGCTACTAGCCGCACCCACTGACAGCCGAACAAACTAATATCCAAGCCCGTTCCCTTCGTCCCAACCCGCTCATAACCGAACTAGCGTATTGCTCAAGTGGCGTGCACAACGAGAGACAGTACCATAGTACGCTAAACGTTAGACAACATAACATCAAACCATACCTCAAATACGGCAAATAGTAATAAAATAAATAGATTCGTCCCTGAAATGGTGAGCGCGCAGCCGGTAAGAGAAATTCGACAATAAGCAATCACTGATTCGGCTATCAGCGGGTTTGCACTGTAAATAGATAAGATGAGGATTGCTCATATGGGGTCATTCACAAAAGTCGCGATACGTTCAGGGGGAAAGAGGCTGTGAAAATATCATTCTCCGTATTAAGAATATTGCAATCACGTATGTTATGAATGACCCCTATCATGAGTGAGTGTGGATTAGAATTTAGAAGCTTTTTGAAATAATTTAGCATTAACGAAAATAATGCTTGAGTTAAAATAAAAATGATAAGGCCAGGTACTCGCTGAAACATTCGAATTATATTAAAAGAGTTCTCAGAAGTTTTAAAAAAATTCAAAAAATTTCAAACGAAATGAAGATTTTTGAAGTAAGTTTGAGTCAGTTAAAAAGATATTTCATGATTTTAGGAGATTCTCTCAAACTTAAAAACATATCCGGAAATTCATGAAATATTTCCCAATTTCTTCCAAACTTCTCAAAGTCTTGTATATCCATAAGAACGACTTGAATTTTTTATGAATTTGGTAAAAATCTGCAAAGTAAAAAACTTTCTTTACAGTTTTCTAGATTCTTTTTCGATTTGTCAGAAAACTGGGAAAATCGTTTCAAATTTCCTAAAGAGTCTAAGAAAAATTATATTTATATAATCTGAAGAACAAGGTGATAATGATACTTATTTCATTTAAAATAATTCAAATTTGTTTTTTACTATTCACTGAATTCTTAAATGGTCATAGTTTATTTCCAAATTGCATATCTATTTACATAAGTTTTATTTTATACATATAAAGAGATTTTTTTCATAATAAAAAAATTTTTTTAGAGAAGTTTGGCTTCATATATCAACAGCAGATATCTTTGCAGTCTCAGTAAAACCTTCAGTCCCTCTAGTTTATTTTTTTACAGTGTACTGATTGTTTCTATACATTTATAATTTTTTTATTTATTTACTGAAGCATCACTTTTTTAAGTGACGTCGAATAGATCTAAAACCACGAGACTTGGCATCATTTTCGATGTGGATTTTTTCCAGGAGTTCCTGATCGACATCAAAATATTTTTTGTGAATCTTCTGATTGATCCAAATTTCCCTGAACGTTTTCTGGATCATTGACAATGGAAACTTTAATGAACTGATCTTCTTCAGGCTCTCTTGATATTTTGGAAGTTTCTTCCTTCTTTATAGCTACTGTTAGTTTTCTTATATCGTCTTTTTGCTTTTCTGGAATCCTCACTGGAACCTTCCTTATCTAGAGAATAAACAAACAATGTCTTAAACAAATAGTAAATAGTTACTAAATGACAGTTAAAGAAGTAGGTGACATGCGCCTACAAAAAAGGGTTTCGTAGCCTATTTAATGAAGTATTTAAGATGTTCAACTTCCCCCTCACGCCTACCATTCTCAATTCTCCTTCACCCCCACCCCTCACATCCCTTCACCTCCCTCCCGTGAAAGATTCACGACGGATGGACACATCACCGAAACTATAAGGGTTTCTGCTCAGGGCTACGAAACCCTTGAAATGAAACAATATCATTATATCTATGTTAAAATAAAATGTTTCTTTTACAATTGATGAATTTATTAAACAATTTCAAACAATATACCTATATTTCAATGCACTGAAATTAAAGATAATTCACAGAGTGAAAAACAATTTGAATTATTTCACCTTCATAATATTTGACTTTCCGTTTTCGTCTTTATCGTATAGATTCACAAACTGCGGACTTGGGTCTATAATTTTGTTTATATCATCATTACTTTTTGAATCTTCTACGTTGCTTTCATGATTTTGTTGATCAGGGATACGGGACACATGCAAATTTTGCACCATCTGTGAATAAAAACATTTACATTAAACAGCTATCGTAAAACATTTTTATTATTTTCGCGTGCACTCTGAATTAATATCAGTCAAAATTTGACTATTAAATTAATCAAGCATGCATCGACTGAAAGCTTAGCCATTCTTACTGAGAAAACAGTCGTTTTGACACAGGAATCAGTCAATAGTGCTGAATAAATCAAACAGTCACTTAAAATGATTTATTTTTAGTCAACAAAAGTGACTAATTTGTCCAATTTCAAATGAATTATTTGATAAGAAAGAGTTGCAGTTTAGGTAAATCAAAATGACTGATTTTATCAATGATTACCAGTAGTAGGCCTATGAGAGTTCCCAGCCCTATGACGATTGCGGTCGGTAAGGTGGGAATCCTGCTAACTGTTCCACCGACTGTCGGTAAATGGCTTACAGGGTCAACTCAATATAAACCGAGTGTTGTGTGATCAGTTTTACCGACCGTCGGTAAGTAGCATACACTTAACCGGTCTATAAGCCAAGTGTGGTAAAACAGTTAAACTGAATGACGGTAAGTGGCTTACCTTAAACCGTTCTATAAGCCAAGTATGGTGAAACTCTTCTACCGACTGACGGTGGGTGGCTCACATCGTCAACGATCTGTTAGCCAAATGCGATACCAACTATCTTGCCGGTCGTCTAAAAACCAAATAGGACACGAATTGTCTTATCGGCCATCTAGAAGCCAAGTGTGATATCAACTATTTACCGATCGTCTATAAATGGCTTACATCGTCAACGTCCTATGAGCTTAATATGATACCAACTCTTTTATGCAGCCTTTGTGGCTCAGACTCTCAATTTAGCATAAGCTATTGTGTATTACTATTATTATTAATTCAAGTTATAAGTAATGATAGCTTGATATTTACTTGCATAATCATTTCCAATTAATTGTTTATATAATTTTCGATAAGCTAATAGTATTAGTTGATTTTATTTCTATTGTCAGAATTGATAGAAATCAGACATTTGAAGAAACTTATAGTTAGAAAAATTATATGTTTGAAATATGCATCTATCAAATACTTAATATTAATTGACAAGTAGTATATCTATGAGCATGCTAAGTTATTTCTAGTTGACATTATATTCCGTCGGTAATGCAGAATTAGCATCGGTTGGTCATGCAGTTTGTCTCGATCATGTATCACCTTTTGTCGGTAATATAGGATAATCGTTGGTCGTTAATGCAGCATTCTAGCATGGATTGATGCCCGGTCGATATGACGGGGATCTATTTTACTGACATTATCCATACACTTTGTGTGCTCTGTGAACTTGAATGTCCTACATCAGAAGGAAGTCTACCATATGCACTTGTAAGTCAGTGTCGCACGAATTCAGTCTTTGTGTCAGATAATGTAAGCGTTTCTTTCATGAATACAAGCTGCTAAAATCGAATTAAAACTAACTCAAACATAACCTATGAAGTAATTTCATTCGAATTTTAATTTAAATTAAACCAATCCGAAAATTGTAATTAAAACTTAATTAGACCAACTCAGACTATTTTTGAAACTAATATGAGAGGAAAATTAGGTTTAAATACACAAAAGTGTCCATTTAATCATATTTATTCAACAAATGTCTTACAACTATGTAGTTTAGAAACAAAAATTCATAATGGTTCAAAAAATTCTTCCAATCTACACAAATTCTGATCCTAGTATTACATAATGTATTTCACTAATATATCACATTTCGTCGACGTAATGTATAAATAATTGCTTGACACTCGGTGCTTTGTAATAAATTGTTAGTATTAGCATAAAATAGTGAAGCACATGGATGATTCTCATCAAAAGCGGCAATTTCGTGCTTGGATTATTAAAATATTAAAAGTGAAGAAAATGGTGTTTTTTTGCTCAGATATATGTATGGTGGTGTACCATACACGTATGCAACGTGGTCACGCAGGATCACTTTATTTGTTTATGAAAAATGAAGCTGCAAAATCATAGTTATTATTTAACCAGCCTATTTTAATTAAATATATATGGCTTATTACATAGTATATTAAATGCATGTAAACTATGAATGCCAAAATTGACAAAAAAAGTACGTTAAAATCTTATTTTATAGCCAAAATATGTCCGGGAACGGTACATACCAGGGGAGATTACACTTACAATAATATTAATTTAAAAAAATATATGATAGAAATCATCTACAGTTGCATGTGGGACTATCCGACCCATAGGTGGTTACAGCCAGGGGAGATTACATTTCGCACTTCCGCTAATTTTTAGATATAGACAAAATTTTTGTTTTGTTTCACAAATGCCCCTAATAAAAGCTAACATACTGCATTGACAACACCTAGACTCATTATATTAGCGTCTTTAATTAATAAAATATCTAGCGGTTACAAAAATGTGCATATTTGATGAAAAACACCCATATACAAGATAATTTGGGTTGGTATTAAGATCCATGCAACGTTCTCGAGAGGATTAAGGATAAATCTTAAATTTCTTTTGACTTTGTCCATATGGATCTTCCTCATCATACTCGTCTTTATCTCTCTCCTTGTCTTCTGTCGCCTCCTTATCTATGACCTCCTCCTCATCTATCCCCTCCTCAAAAAATTTTTGTCTTCTTTCCTCATCAATATCCTCCTCTTTGTCTATTTTTACCGCATCTATCTCCTTATTGTCTGTCTCCTCCTCCGCGTCTGTCGCCTCATCATCTATTCCCTTATTATCTAATTCGTTTTCCTTCTTCTCTTTTTCCTCCTCATTTATCATCTCATCTAGATCCTCTCTTTACCTTTCTCCCTCTTTACTTTCTGGTGGCCCATGTTCTCCTCATTTTCCATCATAACTTTAACATTGTGCTCAAATTGTACTTTTAAAGAATCTTTCTTCAGAGTGTCAGAATTTGAGTTCTATCCCACATTGGAAGTTAAATCGTATTGACGTTTTATTCCGGTACATATTTGGTTTCGCACCTTTGGACATGTTTCTATTTATTCTTTCTGGTATTAAATTTTTGCTCAGGGTGCTGCGCTTTTGTTTTAGGACTTGATGCAGCTATGACAATAATAAACTATTATTATCATGAATTTCATTATTGGTTTTGATCTCATTTTCAATCAGTTTTGGAACTTCATCAGACAACTGGAGAGGAACAATTTGATAGCTCTTAATTGTATCGTAGCCATTTTTGTTAGGCAAGAGGTTTTTTGCTTTTTTGCATGAGTACATTTGATACCTCTTCAAGGTGTCTGCGTGATTGAACATTTAAACAATTTTAGCAAGTAGTAGAAGTCATCTTGACAATCTTCAAAGGTTGACTGACGTCTAATCAACGGAAACTGAGTCTATATGGGTGGTTGACGATGTAGTGGTAGAGAATATGGTGTCTGAGTATGAGGTGGTTGAGGATGTGGTGTTTGAGGATGCGGTGGTGGGGGGTGTGGTGATGAAAGATGTGGCGGTGGAGGACGTGGTGGTGGTGGATGTGGTGGTTATAGAAAGAATTGAAATAATTTTTTTTCCTTTGTATCATCCTTGTCTTTCCATCATTAAGCTCTAATTGTCATCAGTCATCATAAATGAGATTACATATCTGACTTATCTATCCGCCTGTTGTGTAAACTATCAAAGCCGAGCCAATTGACATAGACTTTATTACCACGTTTTTTGAGAACCTTCTCTATAAGGTAAATATCTGGAGACTTGTCTTCGGAAAGTTCAGGTTCTTAAAAGCCACCACAATCTCGGTTGTCCAATTGGATGTATATTCTTTCTCGAAAACGTTTTTATATTTATTTATTCAAACTTTGTCACCAACTTTAAATATGGGTTTTGTTGAAAATAATTTTATCTGTTTTTGAAGGCGTTGCATTAGTTCTCCTTCGTTTTCAACGATGAGATCTTTCGGTTCCATACCAAATGTTCGATGTTTGGTATTGTCATATTTGGATATGAGGGTAGGCAAGATATCCATCCAATTATAATTACCTTGCAAGCTGAACTGTGCCCACATCTTATTCTCAAGTTTACGATTCAATCTTTCAATAAATAAAGCTTTTAGATTACTGTAAGTTGAATATAATTTGATGTTATATTGTTTCCTAAATGATCTAAATTGAAAGTTATAAAACTCTTCGCCTTGATCAGTATGTAAATTCTGAGGAATGCGCCGTTGTACAAGTATAAACTTCATACCCTCAGTAACATCTTGTGCATGCTTGCTTTTGATTGGGACAGCCCAAGCATACTTTGAAAGTATGTCTATAGCAGTAGGCAGGTATTTGAAACCCTTATTCTCACGAGAATGTAGTAACATTTCAACCAAGTTAGCTTGCCATGTTTCATCTATAGCACGCATTATCACAGAGAGACAAGGATAATTTTTTCTTGCAGGCTTATGCAGCTCTGTGACCCCTGCCAGTTTCTTTGAGCCCAGTTTCTAATACGTTCAGTCGAGCGTCTTAATGAGCAATGAGTTCAGAGTTGCGAGGTCATAACCCTTGTTGTGTATCAGTCTGTAGAATTCTCAGTTTCTCATGCATTGATTCTTCAAGAATTCGCATGATCATATTATTGTTATCAATTTCATTACGAATAAATGACGCAATCTGATAAAGCGCTCGTACTTCGCTTCGGACAATACGCTGTACGACTCTTAGATTAACTTAGATTAACCAACACCAGGAAGTCCACGACTTGTGGAAGCAACTCAATTCAGAGGACGTCCGAACACGTCGATGCTTATTATTGATACTGACGTTATAGTCAGCTGCACTCTCTTAATATATGATTTGAGCTTCTCGCAATTCCTCAATGATAGACATAATTTCATTACTGTGTCTAGGATTCCCTGCTTCTTGAGATGCTACGAGTAGACGAAGACGGTCCACAAGCTCATTAGGTTCATCCCAATAAATGTAGTTGGGCCATGAATTTTTTCTTGCTATCATGAAGTCAGGCAATGAACTCAATAATCGTCTTCGCTTCTTTAGCTTTAATGAACCTCCACTTGTTGACGACCTTTTATGTGGAAAAAGTTTCGCTGCAATTCTTTTATATTTTGCAGTATTGATTGAGCGAATAGGTTCAGAGGAACTATAATTTTTCTTGTGTGCATTTGTAGCAATGAGAATTTCTTCATAGTTGTTTAGATCTTCTGAGCTTATGTAATCCTCATCAGGTTTTTGTTTGAATAAGAGTTTGAACAAACCAGTACATTTTTCATTCTGTTTTTCGCCAATCTTGACATTTTCACCTTCAAAGTTGATGGGCGTATCACCAATCATGAATGATCCATCTGTAAGTTTACCTTCACCATAAACTATATCAAAAAATTGTTTTCTACTTTTATTTAACAGTCCAAGAAATGTATTGCTCAACTTGTCATAATTTTCAGCAGGTTCATAATTTTCTTCAAAATTTTATTGAACCATAGTTGCATCATGTTCTTGCTCATCAGCAGCAGTCGTGACAAAAAGATTATCATTCTCAGTTTCATCTTCATTTTCTTCTTTTTCAATTTTATTATTCATATTTTTATTTTCATTTATAGGTATAACGGACGCATTTACTAACTTTTTCAGTGGTATGATTATAGGTTTAAAAGTCTCACTGAAAATACTTTCTGTGGTTTCTCTACCCAACTTGAGTATACGGTGTTCCCGTCGAATTGAATCACTAAACTTTTGCTATTTGACTTAGCACATCTTGTTCTTTTCGAAACATGTTGATACTTTGATGTCTCGCAGACATCACTTACTTCATACTCAATCAAGCACACCTATTCATAGAATGACAAAACAGTCTAATCCCTTCCTATACCTATCTTCATTCAAATTACTATCTTTATCAATAACGGTAAATGCATATTTGTGTGTATTCCAACATGCTGAGCATACGTCTCGAGACTGAGTGTATGTTATATCAGTATTTACATGATCTTCATGAACATGTTTGAGATCCGTCTCATCTAGTCGAAAGAGAACTAACAAATTGACATTATCTCTAACTAAGTGCTTAGGAATACAAGCATATGTCTGGCACAAATAAAAACAAAGTTGACATGTCTACCTATGCAGAAAAAGGCTCTAGTATTGCCCTGCCTCTCACAAGCGATATCGTCAAACATAGAGATAGAGTTGGGTTTAGCTTCTCCAGGTGAAACAAGTTGTTCATGTTCCTAAATGAAAGGTACTTTACACCATCTACATCATTCACTACTTTTTCCAAGAATTTATACTTGGGTTGCTGGAGAGACTTAGAGTAGAGATAAATATTCTCAAATCTGAGACCATTTGAATGTACAATTAAAGAAAATAGTGCAATTGTTTTACCACATTTGGATGGTCCACAAAAAGCTGCACGAACGCTGTCTGATAGCAGATTGCCATGCCGTTCCACCCTCTTCTACTTACACTGAACATGGATGTCTATATTGGCAATTAGAAGCTTGACAGGTTGCATCTCAAACCGTATCTTGGTACTGACTGCCATGAAACCTATAAATACAGTGCTTATATAGGCTTCCAATCAGTTGTGTACAAACTTTCGTAGAGAGCGGAATGATCGTACATCGTAGAAAAAAAAAACTAGGAAGTGTCAAGATAAAGGGTTGATAAACAGTATTATCAATAAGTTACCTTTCAAGTTACACTTATGAGACTACCAGTATTGGGGACCTGGTACTAAGCCAAAAAAAGCGTGGCAACGTGTTTCAACTAGAGATTCTGTTTTTGGTGAACAAGCAACTGCATTAGCTATAACTAACGTTGTGAAAGCTAAATTAAAACTCGGTATGGGCACGAAGATGAAGAAGATTCCTACTAAAAGAAAGTCTATGAAACGAGTAGTTTTGAAGAAGATTGTGGATGCTGCTGAAAAATCTCTGATCCCTGGTAATGATGCTCAAATTGCCATGAAGGTTGCTGTAGAGGGTGTCTGGAAAGCTATCAGAAGAGCAGGATGTAGACGTCAGGTGATGGCATCTCGTATGCTACCTCTACGTTTAAATGTTAATGGTATTTTACCATTAATTCCAATTTTTGCTGGGCTTAGTGCACTTGGAGCTCCTGTTGGGGAAGCAGTTGGTGTAGCGAAAGCTATAAATGATTCCGGTGCAGCCAAAAAACAACTTCAAGAGACTAAGCGTCATAATAGAACGATGGTAGAAATAGCTCTAGGAAAAGGATAACCCTTGAGACCCTATCGCAAAGGACTAGGATTTGATATCAAGCTCTCTCCTCAAGGTCGACATCTTGGAGCTAGTAAATGTAAAAAACGTGTATCCAAGAAAAAAAATTGCAGTGAACTCACCACAACATGCATCAACCGATTTTCATCTGATAAATTATGCAAAGGCTGTAGAGATGCTTTATTTTCTTGGAGTTTTTATTTGAAATGAATTACCTGCTAGAGGACCTCGTCAAAATGAATCTGCCATTATGAACCCTGATGGTAAAAACGGTCCTGGTATACATTGGGTAGCATTCAAGAAAAATGGTGATGAAATATTTTACTCTGATAATTACGGTAACCTTCAACCACCATCTAAATTAGTCAATTACCTAGAAGCTATGAGCTTCATGAAATATAATCATGGCAGATACCAAGATTATGATACGTTTGAGTGTAGTTATTGATGTCTGAAATTTCTTTGTGAACAGCTTGAATGAAAGAGCAAATATAAAGATTTTTGTTGAATGAATAGATTAAATGGACATATCTGTATACTTAATTTTAATTTTCTTCTCCTATTAGTTTTAAAGACAGTCTAAGTTAGTCTAATTAGGTTTCAATTACATCATTAAGATTAGTTTATTGTTAGTTTAATATGAGTATTAAATAACTTTATAGGTTATGTTGAAGTTAGTTTCAAGTCAATTTTAATAACTTGTTATCCTAACAGAAATGCTTGCATTATCTGGCGAAAAGAGTGAATGCGTGCGCCATCGACTTACAAGTGAATATGGTAGACTTACCTTTTGTTACAGGACATTAAAGTTCACAAAGTACACAAAATCTGAGCGCAGAAAATTCGAATAACTCCTCACATGTGTATGGATAATGTCAGTAAAATAGATTCCATCATATCGACCGGGTATCAATCCATGCTAGAATGCTGCATTAACGACTGAAGATAACCCTATATTACCGATAAAAGGTGATACATGATCGGGACAAACACGGTAATTAATAAATGTATATTTCAAACATATAATTTTTTTAACCATTAGTTTCTTTAAATATCTGGTTACTATAAATTGTGACAATGGCAATCAAATTAATTAATGTTGCTGGTTTATCAAAAATTATTCGAAAAATTGATTTGAAATAATTATGCAAGTAAATATAAGGCTACCTATTATTACTTATAACTTAAACTATTGTTATCGACAATACATATAGCTTATGCTGAATTGAGAGTCTAATCAACAAAGGGTGCGTGAAAGAGTTGGTATCATATTTCGCTTATAGAGCGTTGACGATGTGAGCCATTTGTCGACGGCCGGTAAAGCAGTTGATATTACACTTAGCTTATAGATGGCCGGTAAGACAGTTTGTATCCCATTTGGCTTATGGGCGGCCGGTAAGACAGTTGCTATTGCATTTGGTTTACAGAACCTTGACGATATACGAGTAAGCCACTCACGGGAAGTCGGTAAAACATTCTTACCACACTTAGATTATAAATCGGTCAAACGTAACGTATGCTTCAGTACAGTGCGCATATATTAAAATTTGAAGAAACTGATTTATTTCCCAAAATGCCTTACATTTTGTATTGGACTTGTAATTGGTGATGACATATCATTATATGTCAACAATTTCCAGCATAAGAAATTGTTAACAGAAAATATATTAATTTGTTCATAAAAAGTATATTAAACAAGTGCCCCAAAGGAAATTCATGAAAATATTATTTTTCCAATAAGTTTTGTTGGAGTCAGTACTAAGTCAGTACTAATATTTGTTGAAGATCTTTAGCTAATCATTGAATTCACAATTTTTGTAAACAATTTGTTAAATGAGGAACAAATGCAAAAGTTTTTCATATGATTAAGTGCTTTTTTCGCTCCAAGTGTTATAATGGTACCTCAGAATTTATATTCTGAGGAAAAAGTTCATTGAAAAATTAAAATCATCCTTTTTAATTACAAAAAGTGTACACAAATTACACAAATGAACATTTCCTCGTGGAAAAAATTATTTTTTCTATTGATTCTTCTTGAAAGATTTCTTAAAAGCTAATCAATATTAATTTTTGAATGCCAAGATCAGGACAAAACTCGTGAATTTCCCAAACAATGATAACAAAATTATAGCTTTGACCCAACGTGGACATCAAATATTGATATCAACTAGTTATCAAGAAGATTTAATGGGAGAAAGATCTTTTTCGAGGAACAAATGTTAATTTGTTTCTTGTGTTTATACTACATGTTATTAACAATGGTAATTGTTAAAGTTTTGCTCAAACTTCTTCTTACAATATCAATGCTGAGGTACTATCATAACAGCTGGAGTGAGAAAAGCACTTACTCCAGTACAAAAGTTTTGCATTTGCTTATTTACATAATAAACTTTTTATAATCATTGTAAATTTAAATTATAGCTAGAAATCTCGAGTAAATATCAGTACTAGCTTGCTGCCAACAGAATGTATTGAAAAAAATGATCATTTGAAAACGTTCTACGAAGAAAACCTTTTACTCTTTTATGATATTTAGCATCCTTCGCAAGAAGAATTCAAAAAATTAATTTTTCAACAAAAATTCTTGTGTTCACGAAAATGATTTGACTTAGAAAATAAAGTCGGATCTAATAGATGAATCCATTCTTTTTATTCCAACAATTTTTTAAAAATTCGTGTTTGTATAAGGACGACACTCTGTAAGTTTTATGTGGGCATAACCATTTCTGTGGCTACGAGAATTTGTTTACATAAACTGTATATTGTGCGCCTAGGGAGAAAGAAGAACATCAAAAGAACAGAAGAACACGATTTTTTTTTACATCTGTATGGAAAAGTGCGATTTTGTTATTCTATTGAAAGCGGATCGCAAGCTAACTCAGAAATATCGAGGTTAGGTTGTCTTAGTTTGATCTCTCTGACGTCATTCAATTTCCTTCCCCAAGAGCTCTAAAAACAACGGTTTCGCTTCTGCGCAACAGGCATAGGTAAGTCGCCACTTTCTTGCAAATGTTGAAAAAATTCATTTTTCGAATTTTTTTCGCGAACGACGCTAGATATCGTAGGAGGGTAAGAGGTCTATACCATATTTCATTTAGGTCGAGTGTTATAGATATTCAAAGAACAAGTTTTTATTTGTTTTCAAAAACTAGCTTCGAAGTTGGGATATTCATCACTTTGAAACAAAGAAATTTCAGCACCTGCATATAGAAATGGCAAATTTTATATGCCTGTAGAGTGGAAGAAAAATAATTGATTTTAGAGCGATCAAGGGAAAACAACTGTGGCACATGCACCGCTCGTGGTTCGACGATTCGCAGTTTCTGATCAGATGATTTTGTTTTATTCTTTCCCGTCGGGAAGGAAAGTAGCTATTGAAAGAGGAAATTAAATGATGTCAGAAGGATCGAACTACGTTAATATAACCTCAATATTTCTAAGTTATCCTGCGACCAACTCTTACAGGCATAGCAATGTCGCCGTTTTTTATACAGTTGTTGAAAAAATATCGTGTTCACCAAGGGAGGGAGGTGATTTTACTTGTCTTTCTCCCAAGGCCCACAATATACTATTTCCCCAATTCGGAAAAATACGTGTTGCCGAATTGTGTTCGATGGGAAAGAGGACATGAAAACCTAGACAAAAAAAAAAACAAATTTGAATATATTTGTTAACATCTGTTTGCAAAAGTACGACTTCGTTATGCCTTTAAAAGTGGATCGCAAACTAACTCAGAAATATGGAGGTTAGGTTGTCGTAGTTCGATCCCTCTGAGGTCATTTACCTTCCTCCCGCAAGAGCTCTGAAATCAACGGTTCTGCTTCCACTCATCACGCATAGGAAGATGACCAGTTTCGTGCAGATGTTGGAAAAACTAATTTTTTGAATTTTTTTCGCGAAAGACTCTAGATATCGTAGGAGAGTAAGAGGTTATATTTAGTTTAGGTCGAAAGTTATAGATATTTGAAAAACAAATTTATATTTGTTTGAAAAATTAACTTCGAAGTTGAGATATTCATGACCGTGAAAAAAATTTCCAACACCTGTATGAAAATGGCGACCTTCAGACGCCTGTAGAGTGGTCGCAAAATAGTTGATTTCAGAGCGATCGGGGAAAAACAACTGTGGCACATGCACCGTTCACGGATGGGCGATTCGCAGTTTCTGATTGATTTCCCTTTATCCTCTCCTGCCGAAAGGAAAATAGCTCTTATGACAGGAAATTGAATGACGTCAGATGGATTGAACTATGACAACCTAACCTCATTACTTCTGAGTTATTTTGCGATCAACTGTTACACGCATAACAAAGTCGCACTTTTTCATACAGATGTTAAAAGAAATATCGTGTGCACCAAGGTAGGAAGGTGATTTCACATTTCTCCCTTTCTAGGCGCACAATATACTCTCAGAAAAATACGTGTTGCCAAATCGTGCTCAGTGTGAAAAAAGACATGAAAACCTAGATAGAAAAAAACAAGCTTGAATATTTTTTTAAACATCTGTTTGAAAAAAGCGACTTTTCATGCCTGCAAAGTGGATCGCAAAATACGAGGGATGTCCAGAAAGTAAGAGTACTCGATTTTTCTATTTTGAAAAAAAGTATTTGAAAAAAAGTACAGGGTTTTGTTCATGTTCATACATGTCAACTATTTTTTCACGTAGTCGCCTTCCCATTCTATGCAAGAAGTGAGCCGTGGCACAAGTTTTTCTATGCGCTCCTTGAAGAAGTTTCCCGCCATCTCCTTCCCCCACTTCAAGACCTCTGTTTTCACCTCCTCGTCGGTGGAAAATTTTTGGCCATCCATATGAGTCTTCAGGTAGGTGAACAGGTGGTAGTCTGAAAGCGTCGAATCAGGGAAGTAAGCGGGATGGTTAAAAACATCCCAACCGAATGAATTCAAAAAAGCCTTGGTGGCCAAGGCTGTGTGCGAAGGAGCGTTGTCATGCAACAAGCACACTCCCTTCGTCAGCATTCCCTTCCGCTTATTTTGAACCGCCCTCTTGAGCTTTTTTAAGGTCTCACCGTATCTTTCTGAGTTGATGGTCTCCCTCTGAGGCAGAAATTTGATCAAAATGATCTCTTTTCGGTCCTAGAACACAGAAGCCATAATTTTTCTGCTCCAAATCTAAGTTTTGAATTTTTTGGCATATGGAGAACTGGTCATGAACATTTGTTCCGCCTTCTTCAAATTCTCGACACCATTTAAAAACGTTCCTTCGATTCATAACGCCTCCACCATAAACAGCTTGGATTCGTTGAAAAATTTCCGCAGGTGTTTTTCCTTCCGCGTGAAGAAACTGGATGACAGTGAGCACTGAGCACTTGGCGGGATTTCTTATTGACATGTTTCACGCAAACTGACACTACGGGGTTAGTTTTCGTACTACCGAGGTCCCCCCGTGTTCGTTGTGCTTAGGAGAACCCCTTCTACCACTCAGTGTTGCCAAACTTCGGGAAAAAAATTCCCACAGCCCAAAATGACAACAGTACTCTTACTTTCTGGACAATCCTCGTAACTCAGAAATCGAGGTCAGGTTGTCTTAATTCGATCCCTTCGTTGTCATTTAGTTTCCTCCTGCGAAAGCTCTGAAATCAACGGTTTTGCTTCCACTCAACAGGCATAGGAAAGTCGTCAGTTTCATGCAGATGTTGGAAAAATTCATTTTCCGAATTTTTTTCGCAAACGACGCTAGATATCGTAGGAGAGTAAGAGGTCTTAATTTCATTTAGGTCGAAAGTTATAGATATTTAAAGAACAAATTTGTATTATTTGGAAAAGCTAGCTTCAAAGTTGAGATATTTATGACTTTGGAAAAAACGCCAACACCTGCATGAAAATGGCGACTTCCAAATGCCTTTAGAATTGGAAGCAAAATAGTTGATTTCAGAGCAATCGAGAAAAAACAACTGTGGCACATGCACCGTTCGCGGTTCGACGATTCTCAGTTTCTGATTGGATGATTTCACTTTATTCTCTAAGGAAAGTAGCTATTACGGAAGAAAAATTATATGATGTCAGAGGGATCGATCTATGATAACCTAATCTTGATACGTCTGAGTTATTTTGCGATTAACTCTTACAGTCATAACAAAGGCACACTTTTCTATACAGTTTGAAAAAAATATCGGGTGCACAATATACTTTTTCTTAATTCGGAAAAATATGTGTTGCCGAATTGTGTTCAGTAGGAAAGAGCAGATGAAAACCTAGAGAAAACCCAGTGAGCACACAAATCCTAAGGTTGTCCTACAGACGTCTTTTGGCAGACGTCTTGAGGACGTCCGGAGAACCTTTTAATGATATGAAAAGATCCAAAGGATGTCTTGAAGACGTAAAGTCACAAGACATAGCGGTACATTCTAAGGACATCTTTAGGATGTCTTGATGCCCACTGAGAAGTGGGAATTGTTGACATATACTGATAAGTCGTTGCTAATTACAGATCCAGTACAAAATATAAGGCATTCTAGGTAAGAAATCAGTGGTTTCAATGTTTGCGCACTATACTGAAGTACTTGTTTATATAATTTTTTTATAACAATTAACTTGTATATTCAATTAACTATTTACGTTCTTTGAGTATACCTGAATTATTATGATCAATAGCGAGTTTGTTTAAGCAATTCTCCTGTAGATAAAAAATCATATTCTTGAGATTGCTGATTTTTATATTCAAATATATTACCTCTGAATAATTTTCAGTTTCATGGAAGGCTTCAGCTAAAGCAGGATTAATTTCTATCAATGGTTGGTCTCCATTTCTAATATAAACAGGAATGTAGCCCGGGATGCTGGGTAGTATTTGTAAAGGTAGACCACCTGGAAGCAAAATTGCAGTAAATTTTAAATAATCATATTTATCCTCAAGCACTTTATCACAATTTAAATATTTAAAAATTATAAGTCTAGAAAAGTTTTGTCTACAGTTTCAAAAATAAACGTAAACAGAGTGTACTGCTGTGTATCAAATGTTTAGCTCATTTACGAGGTCAGCGAATAAGTAATATTTTTAATTGATGCGAATTCACTTGAAAATCACTTATTTATTCCTCAAATTCCAGTTACCGTATTAATGGAAAAATTTTTTTTTATTCTTTTTTGAACATATGTAAGGGTGGGCCGAAGATAAATTTTTTTTTGAAATTCGAAAATGGCTTGTGCTGAAAAGCTGCTACGTGTTATTGCAAATGAAAATCTGTAATGATTTTTGGAAATCAAGAATGGTTAAAAAATATAGCTTCTGTTTAAGTTCGAATTTTTCAAAGATGAGCAAAAATTACACTTTTTCAAATTCAGTTAATTTTAATTGAAGTTTTTTTTTAGTCTTATGTATCCCATGTCTTGAGTTGCACTAGACGAGTAAGATATTATTTCTTTGGATCTCGAAAAAAATTCTCTCAGACACATTTGTTTGAAATTTGTGAATTTAGTGGCTTATGACTTTCTCAACAGTTGTAAAGTCTAAGAATAATACATTTTTTTGAGATCTAAACAAATTATAGCTTGCTCCTTCAGTACGAACTAAAGACATATCATACATGATACTAAATTTTTAAAACAAAATTCTATTTGAAATTAACCAAATCTCAAAAAATATATTTGACTCGATTCCAAAAAGTCAATAGTTTTGTATTTGCAATAACACGTAGTGACTTTTCAGCACTAACCATTTACAATTTTTGAAATCCTTATGTTTTCAGCCCACCCTAGCATGTGTTTAATCATATTTCATATTTTTAATTTCTGATTGATAATAATTGGTGAATGTGTTACTAATATGGTATCTCAGATAACGAATCTCATGCAATGAGTGATTACTATCACTTTGGACTTATATTGTAATGAAATATTAAGATCGAATTACTTAGCTAAACCGCCATTTATCCAAACCTCTATTAATAATTTTAATTTATCATACTCATTCCATATTTAATTAAAAATGGGTATCACAAAAATGATACTTCGTGTCATATTAATATTCCAGATACACGTGTTTATTTTTCTTATTTAGCTTTTCAAGTTCAGGTGAAAGTATATAGCCAGGTTAATTTGCATTATCCTCTTTCTAGCCAAGATCCCAGAAACCATCAAACCTTTTTTATTACCAGTAGTAAACTAATAAGGTATATTTATAGAATAGGTGCTCGAATTTATTTCGAATTAATGGACGAATGTTTCAAGTTTTCTAAAATTATGCTTTTATGTTAATTTTT
This sequence comes from Melikaiella ostensackeni, assembly GCA_032362435.1. Lineage (NCBI taxonomy): Eukaryota > Metazoa > Arthropoda > Insecta > Hymenoptera > Cynipidae > Melikaiella > Melikaiella ostensackeni. Next base: position 1,028,525 of record JAUMHM010000085.1, read on the forward strand.
ATGATATTTCTTCCAAATATCAAATAACGAATTTTTGTTTTTAATGAAAACTTCTTAATTTTTGCTGAAAATAAATATTTAAAGGTCTCAAAATTTCAACAGTAATTTGTTTTCAGTGAAAGTTTCCAGTAAGGTAAACATCCCAGTAATGTTGACCTTAGTCCTAGTAATTGTAACGCCAATTTCCTTGCTTTTTATATAATTTGAATTGATTCAAATTCCATTTGACACTAGGAAATGCTGAAAATTAACGATTTTCATTACTGAATGTCACTTTCAACATATTTTTTAACAATATATTCAAATTATAGCCGTCAACTGCAAAAGCAATTACAAATTTCAAACCGGTCTCAAAATTATTCCTATTTAATTAGCGCTCTATTGAGACTTCCAGCATTTTGATTTCAGCCATATGATATATTTGTTTTAACGATTTAGAAATGCGATTCATTAATGATAATAATAATAAATAATGTTGCCAAGCTCTATTTTAAAGATTGTGCCAATATCGTTGGTTCGTTTCCAGCGATATCAGATCAAGGATAGATATCGTTGGTTCAGCTATAGATTCCTTTCCATGTATTTTTTACAGTCACTTTTTATATTTGAATTCCAAGGGTTCATTATAATTACACTAACTCTACATATTAAAAACAAATAATTTCATTAAATCAGAGACAAAAAATGCCACTGATCCACGTTCGGACATTCACCACACGTTTTGAACTGATCTTGAAAAATGGTAATCCAGAAACTCTTTTGTCACATTTATTCATTTAAACCATATATCACCAACATCAACACCTGCTTCATTAATTTTTTTTAAGCACAGATTGAAATTTCCTTTTTCATTTTTTTATTGATACATAATATTTCATGATATGTGAATTAAATTGTTTTATTTTACGTCCGAGCTCTGTGCTTCAATTCAATTAATCGAACATCAATGAATTACGAACAAGAACGGTTGCAACAATCAATGAAAATTTCAGTTAATCGATCAAATCTAGCTCAATCGATCAAAATGAATTAATTGAAAATCATCAAATGATTAATTGGTAATCTAGGTCATTTATAAGAACAAAATATGCTATGACAAAAGCGACAGCGGTATGGGCTACCAATTAATCATTTTGATTATTCATTTTGATTTTTTCAGCTGAATTCATTCAATTAAGTGAATTCGTCATTGCATTTTTCAACTGCATTTGATCGTTATCGTTATTCATTTATTGATGGATTAATTTGTTGAAGTACACATCACTAGAAAGTATCACTTCACGAAAGATCACTGATGCACTCATTGCAGCGATGCGGAAATCTAGTTTAGATGGTCAATAATGAAAGTTGTTCACGGGGTTATTATGAATTTCCGGAGTTTAATTTTACTCACAGGCATTGCTAATGATAAAAACGAGGAGAGATAATATGGTCCCCGTTCTTACACGCAGCATCCCGGCACTTCGCATCTTTGATTCGAACTGGGAAAACGGAGCATCGTGCTTTCTCTTTTATATGTTAGAATCCCCTGCCTTACCCAAGAAGTAGGAGGAGTACCTTCAAAGGTAACATCAATTCAGTTAATATAAAAATTCAAAAAAATAAATTATATTAAATTTTTATTATCATAAAATACGAATTTTCGACCAAATAGTTCAATCTCCAACTGATAAAGATCAATTTTCAACCAAAAAAGATGAAGCTTCCACCCAAAAGAGATAAATTTTCGAAACAAAAAGACGAGTTTTCAACAAAATAGTTGAATTTTTAAGCCAAAAGGACGTTTTTTTTCTGCAAAATATTAAAACTTTTAGCTAAAGAGATGAATCTTCAACCAAGAAAATGAATTTTTAACGAAATAAATACATTTTTAGCCAAAATTGGTGTACTTGAATTTTCAGTGAAAATAAAACGAGTTCTCAACAAAATATTCAAAATTTCAACCAAATAGATGAATCTTCAACCAAAGAAATGAATTTTCAATATAGTAGTTGAACTTTCAACCAAGTTGTTGAATTTTTAAACAAAGGAGATGGATTCTCAACCAAAAATGTAATAGTGGATATTTCATCCAAAAAATATTTCAATTTTAAATCAGAAACAATTAAATTTAAGCAAAAATTAGTAAGAGTAGGCGGCAGGCGCCTACAAAAAAAAGGTTTCGTAGCTACTAAGTCGTTAATGAAGTTTTTCAAGTCTCTCAGCACTTCTATTATTTTCCCCTCCATTCCCATCACTCCTCCCACTCTTCTCATAATTTCTCCCCTACCCTTCTCCTCACTTCCCCTCACTCCCTCATAACCCCTTACTTCCCACATAACCTCTTACTTCCCCTCATCTCCTACCCATCACTTTCCTTCACCCCACTCCCCTCAATTCCCCACACTTCCCCTTACTTTCCCCTCCCACTTGTTACCCCTAATTTTTCCTCACTTCCCCTTCTTTAAACGACAGGCGGACACTCGACTAAAACAGATGAAATCTCTACCGAAACAGTTTAATTTTTCACCAAACAAGATTTTCCAGTCTAGAAAAAACCAAATTTGAACCAAATGGTTGAATTTTCTACCAAAATAGTTGAGTTTTCAATGAAAGAGTTGAATTTTTAATCAAAACAATTTTTCAGTCGAGAACAAAAAAAATGTTAACCAAATTGTTCAATTTTTAAATCAAAAAGGCGAATTTTCTACCCGAAAATATGAATTTTCTACCCGAAAATGTGAATTTTCCAAAAAAAGTAAGCTTTCAACCAAACTGTTGAACTTTTTACTAAAATAGTTGAATTGTCTTCAAAACATTCTAAAAAACAACATCTGCAAATAAACGCACCCACTAGTAGAAGCCACTAATGAATATTCATTCATTTAACCAGTCAAAGTGAAATAATTTTTTGAAAAAATTTCATGAAAAAATAATTGAATTTTCAAGCAAGAAAGATTTTAAAGTCAAGAAGACAAAAATTTCGACCCAGTTGGTGAATTTTCAACCAAAAAAAAAAAGAATTCGCTACAAAACAGTTGAATTTTCAACACGGAAATATTAATTTTCAACAAAATAGGTAATTTTTAACCAAGAAAGATTTTTCAGACAAGAGAGAAATAAATGTCAAACAGATTGTTGAATTTCGAAGCCAAAACGCAAATTTTCTGCTAAAAAGTTGAATTTTTAACCTGCAAAAATGAATTTGAAAGAAGAGTTAATTTCAACCAAATAGTGCACAAAAATGCTAGAGCTTTTTCCGAAGAACTTTCTTAGATATGCAAACTTTTTTCTGAACATTTGCTTGTAGCTTTCGTTGTTTCCGAGAAAAATGCGAAAATTCGATTTTGCTAAAATAATTTTTTTTTCAATGTGGAGCCATATATTTCTAAAAGACAAATCAATTAAAGGAACTCGAGCTCCTACGCCGATTAAAAAAAGAAAATTATGAATAACTAGGCTCGTTCAAAAAATACGGCATTTAAAAAAAAAATTTGGAACTATTTTAGAATTCCCAGGCAAACTTTAAATAATTGTACTCAATCAAAAAAAATTTGTGTTCTCGAGAAAATCACAAAAAATCGCGAAAAATACGTGAAAAGAGGTTTTTTTAAACATGACAAAGAAACCATGTATTTTTGTTGAGTGAACAGTTCGATAATTTATGCTTATAAGAAGCGAATAATCATTGTACATACTCGAATTCTGTTAAATTTATCAGAATTCCTTCAAAACTGAATTAGAATTGGATTCTAGTAAATTTGAAAGACTTGACCAGAATTTAAGAGAATTTCAGTAAATTCAAGCGGGTTTAAGAGAACCCAAATCAACTCAAGAGAATTTTGTAGAGATCAGAGAAATTCGACTCAATTTAGGCGAATTATAGCCATTTGCACAATGAAACTCAGAGGAATTCATGCGAATTCAGGATAATTCAAGGGAAATCATAGGAATTCAAGCGAGACACGAGAATTCAAGCGAAATCAAGCGAGTTCCACAGAATTCAAATGAATTTAAAGGAATGCAAGCTAATTCGAGGGGGTTAAAGTAAATTTGAGAAATTCACGTATATTTCAAAGAAATTCCAATTAATTCAACAGAATTCGAAGACGAAAAACTACTTCGGAAATGACTCCTCCCATTACATAACATTAGGACGGAGCGAATTTTTTTTTTCAAATTCGGAAGGGGTCCAACAGTTGTAGTTGGGTTCCCAGATTTCCTACAAAAATTTTCAAATAAAAAAAAATGTATCTGATGTCCGCGCATTCACGATGAAGCTCAAAATAACGAATTTCCAACCGAATAGTTGAATCTCCAAGAAAAAAAAATAATCTGAAACCAAACAGTCGCAATTTGCAATTTTCAATAAAATAGTTGAATTTTTAACCAAATAGTTGAATATTTAACTTACTAAGATGCATTTTCAACCAATGGGTCGAACTTACAAACAAAAAAGATCAAACTTGAACCAAAAAAGTTGAATTTTTATCCGAATAGCTGAATTTTCAAATCAAGAAGATAAATTTTTTAGAAGACAATTGAATTTCTTAAAAAATTTTAACGAAAAATGAAGAATTTTTAACCAAAGAAGATAAATTTTCTAGCATATATAATGAATTTTCAACAAAAGTGTTGACTTTTCAAGATAAGAAGCCGAATCTTAAAAAACAGTTGGGTTTTAACAACAAAAGATGAACTTTCAACAATTATTTTTTCGATTGAAAACTTTGAGCCCATTCCTCTTGACGAAAATTTCTGAAATGGAAAATATTTTTCCTTTAAACTACCGTCTAATAGGACTAAAATTTGCCAATTTATCAGTCAATGGACATGCAGGTTGTATTTTGTTGTGCATATAATCTAAAGAGGTATTTTCATAGAATTTTTCTTCTACTTATCTTAATGATTTAATTTGAATTTGCAATTGTTTGCATAATCTGTGGGGATTCAATTTTTTCAAAAACAGATGTTTAGATGTGTTGTGCCTTAATTGAACATTGAATTATATTAAGTTAAAAACATAATTAAATTGTTTAGCAAACCATAAATCTTTATCTTTTTATGTTTTACTCACTTATATAGGAAAAATTCTCAGAAGGAAGTAACATTTGCAAGATAAAATCGAAAGCGCATTAAAATTCATCGAAATCATTGACTTTACATGCGTATTTTTCGAGATAATCATCCGCGGCGCGATTTGAGATGAAAGATATCTAATTTTTTTTTTAAACTGTGAGTAACAAAACGCCATTACGAATAATTAATAAACACAGCGTTTTATATTAGTATTCGTAGGTTAGCATATTTCAATCACACTTTCATTGAATATCATTATAATGAATCACTTCGAAGTCATGTTACTAATGACTATATTACGAATGTCATTGCATATTTATTGAGAAATTACGTTATAGGAACGCTCTCCGTAAAATAAAAATGTATGCCTCTTCTTATACTAAATTTGATGCAAAATAGTTGAAAAACAAAATGTTACATCACATATTTTGTTATCTCAAATGCTTTCTACATCGTTTTTAGATCAAATGATAATTAAACTGCAAATGCAATTACTTTATAAGTAAGCAGCTTCTACCATTTTTTTATGAGCCGAAATGACTACTAAATTTGTTGGTTTAACAAACTGAATAGTTACATCAACTAAAAAACATTCATAAGAAGTTGTTACTAAAACTTATTTCAACATACTTATCTTTTTTCAGTATACGTTAAAAAGGTTTAAAAATTGGCTCATCACATGTTTTGATTTCAACGCACTCTATTTATCAATAAACATTTAATCATACACAATTAAAATTTTTCCCACTCATATGGAACTGAAGATTGAAACAGTGTTTTAAGAACATATGCATTAAAATTAACATACATGAATTTGAAGTTTTTTCCATTCATGGAACTGAAAGTTCATGAACTTAATGAAATTGAAGATTCTTGTAACTAGGTTTTTAATTCACGATAGATGTAATTTGATTAACGCGAATGGAAAAAAAATCTAATCAGTGATGGAAGTCTCTAATTTTTTTAACTAGTTACTTTATTGGTAACCATAGTGGCAACGAAGTTGCTCTTGTAAATAAGTAACGAATTGGCAACTAGTTACATTTTTTTTCAGTAACAGTAACTATAAAAATCTCTACTTGTTTAGTAACTTTTGAAATGTAGTTCACAATTCTCTTTTTTACAACTAATTTTATTGAGTTTTCAACTACTTTTTCATTTTTACAATTCAAATTGTGGCAGAAAATAGCCATAGAGATTTAGAGCCCAATATAGAAAAAATGCAATTTTTCTCCCAGTCTGTGAATTAAAATTTTTGAAAATCTGTAGACAATTTTTAATTTTCTTAGCTGAAAATTAACTCATTCCAATTGGAGATTCACGAGTTTAGTTGGAGATTCTTCTCTTTGGTTAAAAATCCAACTATTATTGGTTGAAGATTCATCTTTTGTTTAAAAATTTCATTTATTGTTTAAAGATTTGACTATTTTGTTCAAAGTTCAACAATTTCGATAGAACATCATTCTATTTGATTTAAAAATCAACTAAACTATTGAAAATTCGTATTTTTGGGTTGAAAGTTTAAATATTTTTGAACAAAATTTAATAATGGGTAGAATTTTTTTTTGAAAATTCGTCTTTTTCTTTAAATTTCAACAATCTGGTTGGTTCTCATCTCCCCCTTGACTGAAAATTCTACCCTTTGGTTGAGAATTTAATTATTATGAAAGGAGGTGTTTCGGGTTTCAATCGTGTGCAAAACTACGAATCTTGCCGACGTTTCGTGAACATTGC
>JAUMHM010000085.1:1057161-1072288 GCA_032362435.1 Melikaiella ostensackeni
GAAGTGAACTGCAATGTTCACGAAACGTCGGCAAGATTCGTAGTTTTGCACACGATTGAAACCCGAAACATCTCCTATTTACTATAAAGAATCATCCTGAAAGCATTAAATCTATCTTTGAAATTGATATTTTCAATTACTGTTGGTCGTCTCTTTGTTATTATGATGATTTCATTTTCACTTATATTAATTCCAATTTTCTATTTTTTCATAAAATTTTGTAATTTCATTAGCGGATCTTTCTAATATATTGACAATAGTATCAGTACAGTGAGAACTTGTTTATAAAGCTGTATCATCCGCAAATAGACTTACATACATTTTACCTAGTTTTGGAATATCGTTTATGTACAAGGTAAGAGACCCTGGCTCGAAAAGTGTTGCGTCAGAAGTGAATAGTGAAAATTATTAAACATGTGTGATTCTTGGGAATTCTTCATCATAAATTCTTGGTAATTCTTCGGAATTAGATTTAAAATATTTGCAATCTTTTCAATTCGTTAAAGTCCCTGAAATCCAACTTAAATTATTATTATTTTTTTATTCCTTTGGAATCCTCATTTAATTCTTTTTCGCGAGATGATACTGTAAAATCTGCATATCTCTTTTTTTAAGGTATCATTTTTTGTACATCCTGTTTTTGAACAGGATAACTCCATGATGTTATTTTCAATGTAAAACAATTCACTCTGAGTTCCCACCAGTCGTCACATTTTAGTACCTCTCGAGACTGTTTTTTAGTTCTATTTTAATACTTGAAATAAGCCCTGAAATAATACTTTGTTTTTACAGTGGACAGAACCAGAAAACGTACCTGTGTTACAAAACACGCCTGAAATTATTCATTTGTTATAAAAAATATTGTATCGACCAAGAGGGAGGTGACTCTTTCCCATGGGTGCATAATATATTATTTTTAAATCTTCGATCCTCCTGTGAAAATGTGTAATAAGCCTGAAGGGCCCCTGAAAAAACATTCTTCAATAACTGTAAAATTTATTGTATCGTGTTTGGTTGCGGAATATAAACGCCGGAAGTGACTATAAATCATTTTTTAGTACGCATAAACTTTTTTTATTGTATACTGCTATAGGAAAGATTCACAGAAGTCCGACGCAGCAATTAAAAAAATTATCAAACTCACGACTTCGGTAAGGATTCAGAATTTTTTCCAAATATAAAGTCATACAGTTTTTATATTCTTGAAACCTCGCGCATCGAATAATAAAATATTGAACATATTTTCGAGGTTTCATATCACATTTTTATGATATAAACACGAAATAGAAGATAAAAAAAGTAAATATTTTTTACCTTTATTGTCATCCATAAAAAAAAACGGAATAAATTTCAAACCTTGGTTTTTTCCAGATTGTGTAATTTTAATTATACATTTCGCATTCAATAACATAAAGAAGAATGAAGTGTAGATCTTTATCAGCGTTACAATTCAATTTTCAAGTTTGTACAAACTAAGAAAAAAAAACAAAGTGTTTGGACTATGATAAAAAAATGTAAAAATATCTATGAAACATGAAACATGTTACGATTGTACGTGACTTCTCAAATTATTACGTTTTAAGATATTTATAACGTACGGAAAAAAATTAGCGTTAAATCAAAAAAATACTGGTATAAATACAGACCATGGAATATTTTATCAAGAAAATATTGAACATCGTACACAATCGCACGATAACTGTCGAAAGAATTATCGAATTTTATTGTAGTGCTTTATCACACTTTATCAGAACTCAAAAAGGAAGTTCAAGTTCATCAACCAGCCTTCTAGGAGCAATGGTTGCGGTTTTACTTATCAATTATACAATTGCAAAAACGAAAATTCCATTTTTAGCCGAACAACACGTGATACGAAAATAAATGAAGAGAACGAATTGTTCCTGTTTTCAAAAAGACATATAAAATTTACTTTACCCATCTCAATAGGATCTTTTCAAATTTAAATTAGTGAAATTTCGCTTACTCGTAATGATATCCTACTAATTCACTGTGAAAAAAAGTATTATTATAAGGCCGGTTTTCGGTATTAAAACAGTACCCCAAAAAAATAGACGCACTTCAATTTAATGCACGATGAATAACATTTTAGTACTACTTTCTGGGCTCAAAACAAGATTGAAGTGAGAATCAAATGTTATGATGGTTTTTTGTTTCTTTGGAGAGTGATTGTCATGAATTTTGAAGTTACCATATGTTAAAACGGTACCCGGCTGTGCGTCATTTTCGTTAGCTAGCGCGTATCATTTATCGATTTGAAGTTAGCAGATTAAAACAGTACGCATATTGCCTTCAAAATAGATCGCTCTGAAAATAGTCCTCAGTATAAGAAGAACTCTAGTTTTTATAGCGTTCGGTTGAAGAAAAATGAGCCGTTGAAGATTAGCAGAAAACCACTATTTTGATAAGTCGATATATTTACTAATTCGAAGGCGTGGATAGATACTAATTGCTTAAACAATATTAATTCATTAAAGGCAATATTGATAATCAGCCCATTACTTTTCCTTTTTTTCATGTTGATTCAGACTCATGAAGGTGTGGATAACGAAGAGCTAATTGAAGCTGAAGGCACAGGTGCACGGAATAATGAAGATCAAGTACCAGATCCACTAGAACCACATCCGGACATGAACGTTCCCGTTAATGTAAACTGCGACATCCTAGAAAAACTGCAGCACCTTGAAAGGAATTTTGGTCCAGCTTTACTAGAGTTCAGTGATGTAGAACTAACACAAAAGCATTCTCTGCTAAAGATGTTCATCATGAGGGATCTGGAATCTGCATGCACTGATAAGGTACCTAAACAACAATGTTTTGCCTATGCATTTGAACGCAGAAATAACTGCGTTACAGGTGCAAACACTTGTGAACTGTGCAGCTGTAGCAGTCTTCCGAACGTCGGGCCATGCAACTAGGCCTACATATGCAGTCTTTGCCCCAGGAAGGGAACGAGATACAGCATGGAAAATCAGGTTCGATATAGATGTCAGCAAAGTAAGGAGCAAATTGGGTCGATTGACTCAATATATGAAAGGACAGAACCAGAAAACTGATACACCTGTCGCATTGTAAAAACTTCCTAGACCATCAGGATGTAGGCGGCTACAGGCATACGGAGTGATGATGGTAGCTCTAAAAACATCCAGAGGCAATTAACATGCAGCATGCAACGCTCTCGGCCGCTGCTCTCCAAACTACTACTCCAAACTACACCATAAACCTGATTTTGTGCCTGCTACAACATCGTCGCAAGAGATTTCAAACATTGTATTAAATTCATAATATCTTTAATTTATCAGGGCACTTGACTTAGTCCGTGGCTGATGACGAAAAAAACCGGGATCACCTGGGATAAAGTTTAGGCACAGCATATATAATAATTTATTTCAGACGTAGTTACAGAAATTTGTTACAGAAGTAGTACAGAAGTTGTGTTATTGAGTGTTCCATATAAAACACATTGTTTTTACTTCTAACCGACTAAACTAAACTAAACTTCTTCTAAACTTCTAACAACTAATTGTGAGTAAAGAATAACTAAAAGTTTCATTGAGACTTAATAATATTTGTCCTTATATTCTAATGTTATTAATGAGTCACTATCTTATTCTCTTCAATTGAAGAAAACGTGCTTAATTCTTTTATGCTTATATTTAATATTTTCGTAATATAAAATTGTTCTCAATTATTCGTTCGGGTTCTCTTTTATCCTTACCGAGTCAAGTTATACACATTAAACTCCAAATCGAATAGGCTATAACAGATTATTATCATTGGCCGAACAATACATTTATACAGTAGTATCCTATTACTAACTGACAACTGAAATTCCTTATTGATTAATGCATATAGATATATATTAAGGTTCATATAGTTCTTTGCGCTACACGTTTGAAATGTCTCGTGAATGTCAGTCTACGATCCAATAGTATATAGCCAAAATATTTAATACTGTATCTGACCACATCATATAAATATATTTAAATTTTATATTTTTAATTTTTTTTGGTCTTCTGTTTGTGTTATTGACATGGCTTTAGTCTTATCTATATTAATCCTAATTTTCTATTTTTCATAAAATTTTGTCATTTCATTAGTGGATCTTTCTACTCTTCTTACAATAGGGTCAGTTCAGTAAGAGCTTGTTTATCAAGCTGTATTATCGGCAAATAGACTTATATACACTTCATCTTTATCTAGTTATTGAATACCATTTGTGTACAAAGTAAGAGACCTTGACTTAAAAAGTTTGGTTTCAGAGGTGAATAGTGAAAATTATTGAACATCTGTGACCTCATATTTGGCATGCGGCATTAGATACTTGTTGGACCTCTCACAATAAAACCTGTGGCGAAAGTTTTTGTTGCAAATAGCATAATTAATTTTGAACTAACCTTAAGTTCTTTGGAATTCACCTTGAATTTGATACGGTTCGTATCCGCATGAAAGGGGAGGCCAGGCGCGGCTCGAATTTAGGAGGATTGAAGAACTCCTCGTTCGGGCAGCTGTTCGGAGTTCCGGCTAGCTAAGTATTCCTGGCGGCTTCCTGGACCAACTGCCGATACAGGTCACGTTTTGCCCAAAAGTCCGTCGCGCTGCCGGGCCCTCCTCTGCCTTTTATTCAAGGCCATCCAAACCGTGTTCAGAAGGTCGGCCTGGTAGGTGCCTTAAGTAACGCGGGTTGGCTTCCTTGAACTGAGGCTTGCGTGGCGAGCAGCTCCTCAAAAGGTCGCCCGACGGGCCTTGAGAGGGACCTACCCGCACCGTCGAGGAGCGTTGGACGGCACGAACGACGGACGATCTTGCTTCCCGGAGAACCGGGCCGCGTCACCCCCTCCCCGCACCTTCCGTCAGGCCTCCTCTATCTCTGATCCGACTCTGCCAACTGAGGTTCAGAAGGACGGCTCTTTCGAGCGCCTTAAGCAACGCCAGCTGGAATCGCCGAAACAGTGGTTGACAAACCAAACAGCTCCCCAAAAGGTCGCCCGAAGGGCCTGGAGAAGGAGCTGCTTGCCTCGCAGAGGGATTCGTAAGCGAGGTGCTGGGTTCAGAGAAAGTCCTGAGAAGGACTGTACATGTTTGAAGGAGTCGTTTTTGCCTTCGTTATGGTGGCTGGAGGCTGAGTGCCGAGTGTGGCCGATGCGCGCTATTTTATGTACGTTCGCCCGGGAGGCGCGCGGCAGCTCGGTCTGGTGGGGGGAACGCTGCTCGCTAACTTCTCCCACTCCGTCAAAAGGGACCAATAAGGGGTCGCTTGCCCCACTGCCTCGAATTCGGGGAGCGCGACCCAATCAGTTCATTCTTTGTCTGGCTGCCTGTTCCGACTCATCTCTCCGTCTCAGCCTTACATCGTTGCTTAGTCGAAATTCGAAGTTAAGCATGTAGAGGTAATATAAAAATCGCGTACATGTACAAGATTCTAATAATAATAATGCACATAATTAAATGTATCCGTATATGTATACATATAACGAAGAAAGAATATATATGAGAAAAATATCAGTTAAATAAGAGCCTAACATATATAATGGTACACAGATAAAATGTAAGTCTAATATGCATATATACATATAAGAGTCTAAAATATGAGGCGGACGACATATTCATTTCGGAGAAAAGTTAAATGCTAAACACAATAAAATAAAGGAGTCTCTAAACCCTAAAGTTAGCCTATGGAGATCACAGTTTTAATTAAAATTTTACTAAAAATTAATAAAATTATCATCCGTTTAGTCTACCTTTTAGATATATATATATATATATAAAGAACTACAATGAAACTTGGGAAGACTAATAATAATAATTTGTAATTTAGGACTCTAATAAAAGAAATTTTCTATCCTCAAGTCTAAAAATTATTCTTCCGAAAGGAGAAAGTGGCTGAAATAGGCTGTAATTTCACAAAAAAACGGCAAGGCAAAGGTCGTTATAGCGGCAAGAGCAAGGAACCTAAGAAAATACGGAAGAGTGAAAGAACTTTAGGGATGAAAGATTAAAGGGTTTCTTTCACTTGTTGCCCGTTACGACCAACGGCGTGTATCAAATTCTTTGGAATTTGGAATTGTGTCCAAGGGTACCTTTTTAAATTTGATGTCTGCCTTTTGTATATCCTATTGTATTTCATCAAAGTCACTTTATTTCCTTTCCTCTCTAGCACCTCGTACTCCTCGTTCCTAAATCTGCTCTCTCTAATTTATTCAAGGCTGTTATGTTTTGGACTCTGACTCTGTCTCCTTGCTGAATAATACTATTTCTAGAACCGCTGGCTCTGTCTTCTCTTTCCTTTCCTTTATGTTCATTACAGATGTCATTATCTCTCGCTTCTTCGTTTCCTTCAGCGTCTACGAGATCAGCTACAGATGAGATTTTGTCTCGAACTTGTCTGCCAAATAAAAGTTCAGACTGGAATTTTCCCGTTGTTCCGTGAGGAGTGTCACTGTACATCAAGATGAACTTTTGTATCTCAGCTTGGTAGTCACTTCCATTTGTATGAGCAATTTGTAGTCGTTTCAAAATTAATTTATTCATGGTTTCTACTTCTCGATTCGCTTGTGGCCATTACGTTGGTGTTTGAATGAGTTCGATGTTGTGAAAACTGTAAAATTCATTAAATTCATGACTAACAAATTCTCTACCATAATCAATTCTTATGCTCCGAGGAACACCAAGGCGTGAAAACTTATCTGTTAAGCGATTGATTATAACGGATGATATTGTTGACTTCAAGAACTTAAATTCCTGGTATATGGAATAGTAGTCAATGGTTACTAGTACCACATCTTTGTCTGATAATGGTCCCAATGAATCCATGGCAAGGAATAGCCACGGTCTCTCTGGGAACTTGTGCCTTAACATTGGTGCTGGCTCATTGGGTTGCAAAACTAGCAAAGAATCCCGACAGTTTTTCGCAAATTGTTTTGCTTACCTATCTATCATTGGCCGCCAAACTTCTGCTCGCAAGCGTCTTTTCATAACCGTTTTCGCTGGATGTCCTTCATGTGCCAACTTTAATATCTCCTTCGTTAGGGATTGCGGTATCACAACTCTGTTTCCTCCTAATGTCACAGAGCCCATGGTCGATAATTCCAACCTAAAAAGAAAGTATGCGTTTTAGTCTGAAACTAGCCAAGTGTCGCTAATTATTTTGGGAACTGCATCCATGATATCTCTGTCTTTTTTACGATCTGAGACGACCTGTGTTATTCGTATTGCTCTAGGGGTGCTTCTTTCAACATTCGTGAAAAAACGTTGCTCGCTTTCTGAGTCAAATGACTTTACATCCTATAACTTACACAATCTTGATACAAAGTCAGCGATCTTCGTATAGCCGGGCTGATATATTACTTTGAATTTGAAATTTTGCTGTCTGAGCCACCATCTTTCGATGGGTGCAGGTAGTTTCGATGCAGGCTTAAATATCGCGTCCAGTGGCTTATGGTCTGTCACTAGTTCAAATTGTCGTCCAGCGAGGTGAAAATAGAATCTTTCCACTGTCCACACTAATGATAAACTTTCTTTTTCAGTCTGCGAGTAACATATTCCTACATCTGATAGACTCTTGCTATGTTACCAAAAATAAGTTCTGTTGAAAATTTCAGCAGTAGAGTTGACGTCGAATGTGAGGCGATTATTTCGAAATGTTCCTTTGTGAGTAATAAATGTTGTGATGGTTTGACCATCAATACCTAGTTTCAGCTGATGATACGTGTTTGTTAGGTCCAAAGGAGAAAAATACTTTGCTCTTCTTAATTTTGTCATAAGAGAATCAAAAGTAGGCAGCGGGTAGTTCTCTCGCAGGATTTCTTCATTTGCTCTGCGCCTGTCTATGCAAATCCTGAAGGCAATTACTATCGTTTTGAAGGCAATTACTATCGGTGATATCCAAGCACTATAATGAGTAACTCGTTCGATGATGTCAAGTTGTAAAGCTTCATTCAGTTTATCTTCAACTTGCTGTTCCACAGTTATAGGAACTCTTCTCAAAGGTTGTTAAACTGCTTTTACATAAGGATCGATGGACAGCTTAACCAAAACGTCTTTTATTTTTGGAAACGGTGGAACGTTTTCCAGTTTATTCATATCCAATCCCAGTTTCAATAATCTCGATTGTTTGGCTGTCGTCTTTTCGAAAAGTGAGATGTCTTCTCCTTCTACCACAAAAAATGGTTTGATAATTTCCTTTGCACCTGGTAAGTTGATTGTGGTTACGAATATACTTTTAATTTCAAGTCGACTTTTAGCCGCATACGGTTTTAGTGTACTTGAGATCTTTGTAGTACCATCAAAAATGACTCCTCCTTTCTTAGAGAGGGATTCTCAACCCTTGTCTGTTGTTATGTTTGCTTTAGGTCCTGAATTAATTGGTTCTATTAAACGCACCCCGCCAACTAGGTACTTGATTAGCTCATCGGGGACGTCCTCATAGTCTGGTTGTTGAATGTTATTAATTCTGAAGCAATCAAAGTCTCGAATACCCCTCTGTATCTCAGGTTCTAAATCTTCTACACCAATGAAATTGATTCCCGATTAAAATCGTTTTCAACTCTGCTCGACTGGTCCCGAAAAAATGGTTTTTCTTTCGGATGACGAGTCTTACAGTATGCAGCAAAATGACCTGGAAAACCGCATTTGTGGCATTTTTCGTCCTTTGCTGTCTGGCTCATCTACAACTTAGGCATTGGTCAAATTGTTTTTTTGTTTTGCACTCCTACTTTGTTTATTGCGGTTTGTGTGTCAGACGATAAACTTGGTCAAGCTGAATTTGCATACATGGCTGTCAATTGCTCCATTATTTCTTCATGGACCTGGCACAATCCAATGATTTAATCTAGTATCCTTTCTTTTTTGAGGATTTTCTCCTTTAGTTTTAATAAGGTCCAACTGTCAATAATTTTGTCTATCATGTTTATTACCGTAGCCTCCATCTCAGTTTTTCCAAAACAACAATGTTTCGCCTGTTGTATAACCTTAAGTAAGAATTTGATAAAGTTTTCTCGCTCTTCTCGCTGAAAATTTCTAAAAACATGACGTTCGAACGTGGAATTGTGTTTTGGAGGAAAATGTTCTGATAGTTTATCGACTAGTGTTGTAAACACATCGTTCCTTTTCTCAGCATTATATGCTTCGATAGCTTCAAGTAAAACATAGGCAACTTCTTGTGATTGTAGACCCCCTGAATGCAAAAGCTTGTTCATCTTCTTTTCGCAGTCTGTTATTTCTTCTGCTGCAAGATATAGTTCCAATGATCTGATCCATCTTTCCCATTCTGTTCTAATCAGGGCTCAGTCTATAACGTCGCATGAAAATAATTTTGTTCCCGTTTCAATTATATTTATTATCTGTGATTACATAAAAAAAGAACAAAAACGTGGGTGGTGCATTATTTCAAGCATCTTATTGTTGTTTAATTTTTCCCCATTTCGAAACTGTGCCTCTTAAAATGCTTTCAAAACTTTGACAGGATATTAGGTTCTTTTTTTTGTAACAACTAACAATATTATGACTACAATTTTCAAAATTATATTATGATTTCCAAATATTATTAATGAATATTAATTAATCTTATACCACGAATATAAAAAATTTTTAAACCTTGTTCTATTAAATTAATTTGAATAAGAATATGCATTTACAACAAACAAGTAAGACCTTGAATAAACTCGAGCGACTGTGAGTCAGCCTCGGCTCCTCGAAATTTGTCATTGTCCCTTCGTTTACATGACGTAACCCCCGACTCGATACACAAAATTTGGGATTTTTCTAACCTTGCCTTGAACTTCATATATGTATACATTATCATTATGTTTCATTTTATTGTATTTAATTTTAATTTTAATTATTTTTTCTGCTGGGCTTTCCAGCTTTTTTCTCATTGGCTCACAAGCCCTCTATATTTGGTGCTCCGTCTTTTCTTTTCTTTTTGTTTTAAAATTATTATTATTTTTCAAATTCTGATGCTCACAGCCTGCGATTATCTACGTTTACTTGCTTCTACTTTTTTTTCCTTAAGGTTAAAAATATCCTCGTCGCCAATAATGCTGCTTCGGGATCCGCACAAATAAAACACTGCTTGCAAATTCACAAACTATATTCTGAACGATTATAAACAACATTATAACTTAATCACACAGAGGTACGAGCCGATATCAGAAGTCCCGATACGAGCCGAACCTACCTCTGCTGCTCCTCTTTAATTCATTTTTTAAATATGTTTTTTACGATTACAACAAAAACTATCGCCTCTCGCTATCTAGCCCCCTTCCATCAAGGGTTCCCACACTATTCAAAATACGAAAAAATGTTGATGAGAAATATCGTTTATCCCGAAAAGGTCTACCAATTTGCTTGATATCGTTTTCTGATAAGCCTCATATAGTTTTTGTTTTATTCGTGAAAATATTATCGAAAATAAAAATTCCATTTCCCACATGAGCTATGCAAGACACGAAAAAATTTTAGGAAACAAAATTGTTTACCTCAATAAGACCTACAAATTTTCTCAAACCCATTTTTTGATAAAAGATATAGTTTTTGTTTTGATCGTAGAAAACAACATTGAAAATTAAAAATTTCAATTTTTGGAAGAACGACACAAGATACAATAAAATGTTTAACTGAGAAATTCTTCATCTAAAAGCGAAGTACCGTTAAGGAATTAGACTTTACTTTTATCGAAATTAAAGTTTATAAAAATTAGGGTTCGGAACGAAACTTTCTTTCCATTTCGTTACTGCCAGTTAAACTTAACGATTTTGATCCAATCATCATTGAAATTTCAGATATTATCTGATTCCGTCCAAACCTAAAGATATCAGATCAAAGTTTAGTTGAAAATAATTTTTTCTATCAATAACGAAATGGAACAAAAGTTTTGTTCGGGTCCCTGAAAAAAATTAATAATTATATACACACTAATGTAATTTGCAATGTGAAAAACATTATTATTCAAAGAAATGGAGTTGTAGAAACTAATATAACATAAATTTAATATAATAGAGTTCAGCATAATGTAGAAAATTTTTCAATTTGTACATACTTTAATCGAGCGCGAAACGCGTGACACGTGATGAGAATGTATTCGTTAAAGCCGAGAGAGCTTTAACGAAAGAACACTCAAAATCACCAAATAACAGATGTGAGTGTTTTGAGTTTTAATTCTAAAAGGTCTGTGCAAAAATTTGGGGTGTACAAAAACCTAGCGCGTAGCGCGAGGTACATGTATTTATCGAGCGCAAAGCGCGCAGATTTTTTTAACTTCTTTCAGATGCCTAGTTCTTCTTTCGGCGCAAATGAGTCGATCAATTTCAGAATTTTCACTTCCCTCTATTGAGGATATCATCATTTTTTTTAAATTTTAAGTGAAGTAAATATCATATGATAAATAGGGCATATTGTATATTCCCCTTGCGTCCTTTTACGATTAGAAATAAACGTTAAGTGTTACTTTGGAGAAAAAGAGTGCCTTGGTAAAGGACTCTTGTATATCTTAAAAAACGCCTAGTCAACATTTCCACTAACATTTTATAGTGAACAAAAAATCGATAGATTCTCTGTGAGTAACCTTATAATAGAGTACTTGAAGAATCAAGAAACCTTTGTGAAGCGTGGCCCTGTACTCAAGTTCAGTAATACGTGCAAAGAAACTTGTTATAGTACTCTTTTGTGATTTTCCTCTTTTATCAGTAAGCGCTTTTAACAAAGTAAGTGGAGTAAATTAAATTGTATTATACAAAATGCTATCTATCAAAATTCTATAACGTAGTCCTCAGTATTGACTTTATATAAATAACCTTTAATTCGAGCTGAGATGTCAAATAAAATTCGTACATTATTGGAAAAAATGCTGAATGAAATAACAGTGAATTGTTAAATACAATGGACTATAATTAAATTGCAGTATAAACAAGATACCAGTAATGAATAGCTGGCTATATCCATTGCGCTTCTTGCTCGTTTATCTATATTAATAGCGCAAGTAAACGCATTAATCTTTCTAACATATAAGCTTAGATATTAAACTGAAGCAAAAACGGGATGCAGAAATCAATAAAATAAGGAAGAAAAAATAGGTGTTATATGTTCTTCATGTACAAATTATTAAATTTGTTTTTGATTTCAAATGAAAAAGGAAATTTATTTACTTAAGGTTCTATCGGCCTTAAGGAATACATTCTCATCATAATATTCGCGCTTCGCGAACGATTTTCTGCGCTCACCGTATAATATGTTCAAATAAATACTTGAAAAGACGATAAAAAAATTATCTTAATGATTTACGATTGGTCTTATAAAGAAATGTTTGACGGCAATTTTATTTGACTTTTTAAAAGCACAAATTCTACTCTACTGACTTTTTTCTTATCTCGCGTCGATTGGCTCAAAAATTAAAATTGAAATATTCCAATATCATTTTCCATACCAAAAAACAAAGTATGCCTCCTACCAAAAAATGTTCAAGAAAAAGCTTATGGACCTTCGTAAAAGCACCAATTTTGATATCTTGACTTTTTTCGTATCTTGCGTTATTTGTCTCAAAATTTGAATTTTCGATTTTTTAAGAAAATTCAAAAAGTTGTTATGACAATCTTGTGAGGCTTTCAAAAAGCAACGTTTTTCTCCTGCTGACTTTTTTTAATATCGTGCATTGTTTGGCTTAAAATTTTCATTTTCTTTTCTTTTTTAAACTTTGAAAATGCTATAACTCTCATAATTTTTTTTATAGAAAAAAGTCATGAGGATAAATTGGTCGACTTTCTGAGTACTACGAATAGTCGTATATATAATTTGTAAATCTTGAAAAAAATGGTCTCGAAAATTTTGAAAATGCTCCAACTTTTTAAATTTTTATCTAAAATGATTGGCTAATGAACTTGACCTTCAGTTTTCGTCATTTAAAGAGTGTATCAAAGGCCAATCTAATGGAATAATTCTTTCAAAAGTAATCGTGCTCACAGACAGACATACATATATACATACAGACATACTTACCGACAAACAGGCACATTCGTAAAAACATGTTTTTCGGGTTCAGAGGGTTTCAAAACGTGGACATTTGACAAAATGGGGGGGGGTGGATCAAATTTTAAACAAATCTAATACCTTATATGATCAGAATGGAAAAATTGAAGATTTAATTTTCTGGTCAAATATGCGAGGTACGAAAAAAGTATTAAGGAGGAAAACTTCTCACTTTATAAAGATCAACAGACGTGCTCTATATCACTTTTTGAAAACACGCATAATTTTTGTTTTAATCGTAAAAAATATTAATAATGAAAATAAAATATTGCATTTTTCCATCTAACCATCCGAAATATGAAAAAATGTTGAAGAGCAGAATTGTTCAGCCTAAAAAAATCTACAAATTTGCTTCATACAATTTTTTTATAAGACGTATAGTTTTTGTTTTAATCGTAAAAAATGTCAATAAAAATGAAAAAATTATACTTTTCGGTCAGACTATGCAAGATACGAAAAAAATATTAAGAAGCAGAATTGTTTACCTTAAAGAGATCTACGAATTTGTTTAAAATTATATGATTTCGGATTGGAAGCTTTGAAAAGGAAAGAATTTAAATTCGAAACGTTAAAAATCAATCAATCCCAAATCAATTATTTATTATTATTATTATTATTATATATATATATAATATTTTTTTCATTATTACATTTTATTTTCATTTTGTCATCATATAATGTAAATTTTAAAACAATGATTAGGGTAGATGCTTTAGTTGTGATCGCTGTACCGATAGAGCTATTCACTGATAAATTTAAATATTTTCAGTACACATGCGATTAAAAAGTTAAAAACTGTTGTGTTAATTGACTCGCAATGTGGGATGCCCCTTATTTAATATTTACTTCTTTATTCAAGATTTTTTAAAAATTATCTTGGAATGACCGTCCCAAAAATGTTTACTATAAGGTGGCCCAAAACTGGTATGTCTATCTCACCTCGATTAAAAGGTATGAAGTCGCGCATTTTTGACAGGAAAAAAAATAATTTTGCAGCTATAATAATTACGTAGATAGACAAATTACAGACAGACACCACTGTGGGAACATCTTTTTTATATGTTCACAATTATTAATAAGTTTCTCGGGTTCAAATTAAAATTTCTACAATTTCCAATTGAAAGTCTTAATAGTGAAGTAATTTGTCCGAATTCGTTTAAAATTGAATAACTCTGTATTGGAAACTTATAAATTTCAATCGCTAAATGTTGGAAAAATTAAAAGTAAAGTTTATAGGTAAACAATTTTCAGTGTTTCTATTCGAATTTTTCGTATGCTGATCGCCCGAAACGTAGCATTGTTTAATTTTGATTTTTTTTTAAAATGTCCAATTTCAAATTTTTTTGTCAGAAGATGTTGGTGGTTGAAACCAGAACCGTTGGTCAAAAAGGCTGGTTAACGAACTCGACCTTTCTTTTTGGTCCCTTATAATGTATGCCAAAGCACAATCCAATTCGATTAGTCTTTCAAGAATTATCCAGTATACAGGCGACAATAACGACGACAACAGACAGCCAGATTTTTTGATATCACAACTTTTTTTCGTATCTCGCGCTATTTGGCTCAAAATTTGAATTTTCGATTTTTCGGAAAAATTGAAAAACTTGTTATGACAGTCTTGTAGGGCTTTCAAAAAGCAACGTTTTTCTCCTTTAGAATTTTTTTTCCTATCGTGCATTGTTTGGCTTAAAATTTTCATTTTCGTTTCTTCTTTTGAATTTTGAAAATGCTATAACTCTCATATTCTTTCTTTTATCAAAAACGTCATTAGAATAAATTGTTCGACTTTCCGATTACTACGAATAGTCGTACATATAATTTTTGAATCTTGAAAAAATGGTCTTAAGAATTTTGAAAATGCTCAAGCTTTTTGAATTTTCATCCAAAATGGCTGGCTAACGAACCTAACCATCAGTTTTCGACACTAAAAGAGTGTACCAAAGGCCAGTCCAATAGATTCATTCTTTCAAATGTTATCGGACTTACATACATACACACATGCATACATACATACATACAGACATGCATACATACATACATACATACATACATACATACATACATACATACATACATACATACATACATA
>JAUMHM010000085.1:1076968-1094713 GCA_032362435.1 Melikaiella ostensackeni
GTCTTTTTGGTACTTATAAAACCAAATAATTTTTCAGTAAAAAAATTTTTTCTCTAAAAATCTTTTTTTTCAATAATAGGCTACAACAATCTGAATATATTGGATGGGAACAATCCAGCAATTTACTCTAGATTCCAGTTTTTCGAATATTCTTATTAATCCTTCATTTTACATATTGTACTAATTTATAAATCTTCAATTAGAAGGAATAAGATTTTCTGAATGCATCCCTTAAAGTCTTTTGACAATTTCCTAAAAACGTTTTTTACCAATGTTAAGTTTAGACGATGCATACTTTCTAACCCAAACAAGGGGTCGAACTCATAAATTTCGTTCTTTATTACCCTCAAATATGCTTCTAAAAGACGTCAAAGTCTCTTTTTTCTCTGCATAGTCAGTATACGTCTTGGATTCTGAGAGTGAACAACTCAATGTTAGTTTTCGTTCTTCCTTTTTAAGTAATACAAAAAATAAAGAATTAATTAGAGTTTTTCTTGTTTCTGCATGAGTATCTAAATAAAAAGACGTTTTTTTAAAAAAAAGTGTTGGTGCTCTAGGATGTGGATTAAACCTCATGGAATGTGAAGATAAGTTGTTTCACCTATACTAAATTCAATTAAAATCAATGTTTCTAGACAAAAAAATTGTCTATCGATTATCTCATTTTCAATTTCCTATTACAGCTTAAAATGATTCTGAAATGTGTGTAATTTATCCTATACCTGTTTCGTTTTCCTATAATTTTCCCTTGATGAGGAAGTCTAAATTGGCTTCGAAACATGTTGGGTCCCCAGTAGTATAAAAAGGATGGAGAAAAGAAGGAGTGTGAGGATGGTTTTGGTTGACTCTTTCTTTTTTCTCCCTCTTTTTTCTTTCTGTTGTGTACATTTATTGTGCACCTGTCTCTAATGAGCCAGAAAGATGGGTAGTCAAAAAGTCTATTTATGAATTATGAACTTTTTGGGTGTTCCTTTTTTAGTACACAAAAAATTTTTCATAAGAGAGTAGATTTTTTTCCGATCTTTAAGAAATGCTAATAGATTTCAGGAAACTAAACAGAAAGTCTTAGCCCCAAAATATCAAGATTTAGAATTTAGTCCAAAGAGACATAAATAAGATAGTAAAATATTTTCACATTCAAGTATGGAATTTAATTTTAACTGTATTCAATTATTATACATCAAATTATGTACATCCTTCTGGCAACCTTATTATATTTATATTAAGTACCAGGATGACATTTTAATTATATTAATAATATAGTTAAAAAAATTAAATGTATAGTAGACTGAAAGTATATTAAATATATTTGCAATCAAAAACATCTGTAAAAATCATAAGATTAGAGAAAAATGTAAATAAAGTACTCAGTGGTACATAATAACAGAGTGCACATATTGTCTATATGGCATCTTCCTCCGAATATCATTTTTTGTAGGCGACGATGGTATCATTTCTTTTACCTGAATGTATGTAAAACCTTTCGGCAACCTTAGGTTTCGATAAGATTCAGGTTAACACTTTCATTAGCTACAAAATTGGAAGAACCTGAAAAAATTATTACAAGATTTATATACATAGAACATGGGAAATGAATGAAATAGATCACAGTGCCAAGATCAAATTTTATGGGTTGATTTAGAACCAATCTATTCGGATTATTCCATTTTTTCAAATAAGAAAAAGGTGAAAATCCAAACCAATAACACATAACCAGAAAATTGCTAATTTCCTCAAATTTGTAAACTATATTTGAGTGAAATAGATATCTTTTGGTAAATTGAGTTAACCATTAACACCTCAGTTAGAAGAAATCTTAAGTATTCATAGGCAACCCTGCAGATTGGAACAAATCCTTGCTTGATATCTCTTTTTTAAAATTTCTTAAAGATATAAATGAAATATACTTTTTTTTGAAAACTTTTGGGTACTCAAAAAGGAACACCCAAAGGGTTCACAAATCAAAACTAGACTTCGAGATTATCCACTTTTCGGGCTCCTTAAAGACAAATGTACAACAAATGCACAAACAAAAAAGAAAAAAGAGGGAGAAAAAGGAAAGAGTCAACCAAAAGCCACCTCACACTCTTTCTTTTATCCGTCTTTTTCATATGACTGGGAACCAACATGTTTCGTAGCCAATTTAGACTTCCTCATCAAGAATAATTTATAGAAAAACAACAGGTGCAAAAATGAAAAATTGTTAGGCTAGGAAATCATTATTACCTGAAAATAGGATAGAGATAATTGATAGCAATTGCTGTTTTGGTACATATTTTATTTGTTCAATTGGAAATTGATTTACACATATTCAAAACTATGACACAAAATTGATGTCACTGTATCCAATTAATGATTTCATCCCAAATTCTGTTGTAACTCGCAAGATCTGTTTCTACATTAATAGCTTTGTTACCTTCTCTCTTTATAAATATCATTTCCATCAACTCTTTTTTTTTTATTTCTCTCATGATACAAAATTTTAACATCATCCCAATTAAAATCATGCCCATGTGTAAGTCTATATTTTGTAAGTACCGAGCAATATCTTACACTTCTATGAAAATTATTTTTATGTTCATCTTTTCTTGTTCTAAGTGATCTCCTTGTTTGCTCTATGTAAACATAGGTAGGACAACCGTATTGAATCTATTGTAATATTGTACATTGTTTTTGCTCTGATTATTGACTTTACTCTTAATTTTACCAATTTAGATTTCCTCATCAGGGGTAATCTATAGGATAACTACAGTTATAAATAATGAAACATGTATTAATTGTGTATATGTGCATGATAGCCTTTCATAATCAAATTCAAATAGATTTATTAAATTGATTGATATTCTTATTAAAAGTTTTTTTGTTATCTTTTCTTGTTGAAGTCAAAACATACTTTCTTCCTCATATAAAATATCTTTTTTGGAAAAAAACCCATGAAACTTGCATTCTGTTAATTATTCCTTCTGTAATGCATCCAATGTATCCCTATACCGGACTTTCAGTAACATCTATTATAAAATCACATTCCACCAAATTTTAATCAATTACACTAAACACTATATTAACAAAAACAGGAGAATAAGAATAGAGAAAATAATTTTTTATATAATCTTTAAGAAATCTACTATGTCTGATTTTTTACGCAATCCATCATTGACTGGACTAAGGTACCTGAGACAAATATTTTTGCTTGGGACACCTGGAACCTCGGTTGCGTATCTCCGGTGTTCTCTCTTCGGAGGAACGGGCCCACGGACCCAGGGTGATGTTTCTGGTTGGTTTCTGGTGGGCCTATCGGAGGGAGCA
This sequence comes from Melikaiella ostensackeni, assembly GCA_032362435.1. NCBI lineage: Eukaryota > Metazoa > Arthropoda > Insecta > Hymenoptera > Cynipidae > Melikaiella > Melikaiella ostensackeni. Next base: position 1,080,275 of record JAUMHM010000085.1, read on the forward strand.
AAAGGTTCCATCGTGTGTTATGTGCCGCGACGCGGAAAGCCGGTTAGTTGCTTTCAACGCGCCGCAGTGTTCGGTATGGTTCGTTATAGCGAAGCGCGCTCTCTAAAGGCACGCTTATTCTGAATCAAAGTCAGTGTTTTGCGCGCGAAAAAATGCCTTTTGTATGAGAAATTTTTTAATTTAAAACAAAATTTTCTCGGACTCGAACTACTATTTAATTTCTTTTTTAAAGCGCATGTGTATTGCACAAGCGCAGAAACGAGGAAATTTTAAGTCGGATGAACTCGGAGTGTTTCGTTCCAGATCGTCAAACTTTGTTTTCGTGGGATAATTAAAAACAAACAAAAAATATTGGAATTTGTGTGTACTGGTTGATAGAAGTGCTTGTGTTTGTTATTCGGAATTAAATATCACTGATAGTGGATTTTTAACCGTAAGTTCTTGATCATTTTTTATCTTGGTAACTTGTCTCATTAATAATAATAATCTTCGAATTCATACATTCACTTTTTTACATTAAAGCTCCTATGTTTCCGTTCACTTTTCGGGAGGTTTTTGTCTTACGACTTTTTCTGTCATGTTAATGGGACAGTTTATTATTATTTAAATTTTCAAATTCAAACTGAACACTTTATAATTTTAACTAATTCAAAGAAGAATCTTCAAATCAACGAACCTAAAAGCTGGAACAATTCTACATATTGAAGAGTTTAAAATTGAAAATTAAATATTAAAAATTCAACACTTTCAAACTCAAACGTTTAATATTGTAAAAATTCGGAGTTTTAATAATTATACGATTTCCAAATGAGAAACATTTAAGTTTGTACAATTCCACAGTAGAAGTAATCGATATTGAATATTTTCATACTTAGTTCATTCAAAAAATTAAACCATGTGAAATTGAACAATTGTACAGTTAGGCCAATGAAAATTCGGTAAATTAAAAAAAAAGCACTGAAAATTATTCAACTATTAAGACTTAAATTAAATTTGAACAAGATTGAGCGGTTGAAATTTGAAATTTTATCATTCATACATTTTCAATTTAAAATTATTCAACTTTGAACGTCTGCAACCGAATTATTTAACTTACCAGAAGCTGTACAGTTTTAATTAGTCTAAATTTTTAAACCAGACAGAAAAACTCTTAAAATTATCATTCTATAATTAAAAATTTAACAACTTAAAGCGCTTTTAATTTGAAATGATCTAATTCTCAAAATTTATTCTCAGTCTATTCGATGTTGAATGTAGTGAATATATAATATTTCAAGTATTCAAAGCCATTAATTTTTAAATTACCCAATTTTCAATTATTGGAATTTTGAATAAAAAATGTTAAACTTTCCAATCTAAAATCTGACTAATCTAAATTGAGAAGATTTCTGATACTTTAAATGCTTTGATTTTGTAGTTAAGTATTTAATATTTAAATTTATAAATTTTTCGGGTGTGAAAGTTTTAATCTTTTAATTTTAATAACATGTCAAAGTGTTTGCTAATCGGGCAATGACCAGAAATTTATTTTTGTTTTTAGTGGCAACTCTGAAATAATACAAGTTGATGAATCCAAAATATTAGAAAGAAATATTTTAGACGTGGATCAACCCTTTCATTGAAGAATAATTAAGACATGGGCGTCGGTAAAATTAGAAGCTAATTTTAGAAAATTTAAAGTATATAGAAATTTCTGGAATTTCAAAATACTTCATTTTTTTTATCTTTGTAAATATTTCAAATTAGAGTTCAATGAGTTTCATTTGATATGATTCTTATTCTTTAATGATACCTTTCTCTTCCTCTAAATGTCTCAAATTTTTCTGGAATGGAATTGTCAGCATGAAGTTTAGATTTTTTAAAATTACCTTTGAAAAATTCTGAACTTTAGAAATCAAGATTCTGTAGCAACCCCGGTACAAGAAATTGAATTAAGAAGTTTTATACAAAATTTCATCAAATGATAAAAAAGTACCAAAATAGCACTTCAATAAATTAAGTTTAGAATCCACACAATAAAATCTTTTAGAAATATTGTTTATTATTTGATGTATTTTTCTATTAAATATCATCGATAGTGGATTTTTAACCGTAAGATCTTGAAAATTTTTTATCAGAGTTGCTGGACTGAATTTGTAACTATTTTATTATTCCATAGAAGAATCAACATAAATTTTGGAAGGAGGAATGGATTTTTTCAAACCCAAAAATGACCGGTAGTCTGCCCATTAAAAATTTGGATTTTTGCATTTTGCAAACGCTATCCACTAATTTTATTCCTTTTAGTTAAAAGTACCGCCATAAATATTTAAAATATTGTACAGAGGTTCCGCTAGGTCTGAAAGTTAATTTTCTTAGTCTTCGATTTTAGGAAAGTATAAATTTAATGCTAACAATTTTTTTCACCCCTATGAAGTATTTGTTGTTTGTTGAAGAATAAGCCCTAAACTTCACAAAACAAAACAACAAATTTTGAAGGTATTATAGGGCCTAGAATATGAAAATTTGTAATTTAATTACAATTAATGGTCTGACATTAGAACAGGGGGTGTGCCTTGGGCAATAGGGTAAAATTATGTACATTACGTGTAAAAATGATGAAAGAATTAAAATAATACAAGAATAATTAAACTATAAAAATGCGTTTTTTTTTATTTAGAAAATCAAGATTTTTTCTGCCACTGGATATAAGAACTTTTAATTTATTCATCATGGAAAATATTCTCTTTATATTATAAAAGAAATCCTGTGCATATCATTTCAGGGAAAAAAATGTTTAGGAGCCACTTCAGACCATTAATTTCAATAAAATTACAAATTTTAGTATTTCAAGTTCGATAATATCATCAAAAATTGTTGGTTTGTTATGTAAAATTTATGGCTAATTCATTAATAAATAAACAATACTTTCTATACAGAGGTAAAAGCATTTTTTAACCTTAAATTTGTATTTTTTTAAAATAAAATAAAATTAATGGCAGTATGTTATCATTAAAAGGAAAAAATTAGGACGTAGCATTTGCAATATTTAAAAAATTCAAATTTCGAATGGGCCCTCTAATGACCCATAGTTTTTTCTCAGATTTTAGTGGCCACTTTGAATAAGAAGCGACTAGAAAAGAAAATGAGTGCTTTCCAAAACAGGTGCAAATCACGATTGTCGGACAGGCTTCAAATATTGAATAATAAAATAAAATAATTGTCCTTCGTAAATTTTGCAAGCTACTCTCCTGAACTGAAATGTCCAACCAATTTATATTGATTAAGTTCTACATCTACATGCAAGATTGAAACCAAACGTTATGTCATGGTTCTGATGAGGGTTGCCAATGAAGACAGAATGGACCACTTATTGTTTAATTACTTATAATAAAGAAAGAGAGTTTAGTTTATTAGGGGCACATTTTGTCTTTCTTTATTCATTAGTTTTTATTAACAATAACTAATGAATAGAAAATAATTGCAAGAGAGTATACAGTTCACCCAAAAAGGAAACATTAGGAAGATTAACTGTAATTAATTGACAAATTGATCCAACATCAGTTCATTAAATCGCAAAATGCTTAATTATTCAATTGACTGAAGGTCAAATTGATTGAGTCGACATGAATGATCAAGGGTGATTGCAATTTGTATTTTAATTTTTATGCAGTCAAATTGAAAGATTAGAAAAATCATTATAGCTACCTGCTAAATTATTATAGGATTCAATGAGGGAGAAAATTATTTATGTGTCTCAACAATTTTGTTGACCAAATGTGTTTAAAATTGTCAAAACCCCAACCCTTATTTCTTTAAGAAACATCGCATTTACTTTTCACTTTCTACACTGTTAAAAATGTTTGGGATATTACAACACTTTCACAAAACGAGTGTAAGGCAAAATTACAATACTGCTATTGGAAGGTGAATTTGCAATACGTGTATTGCAATTTCGACGAATACGCGCCGATTAGCATGAAAGTATTGCAATTTCACGCTACAATACTGGTTTTGTAATTTTGCCCTACACTCACTTTAATGCAGCTAGCGGATGAGTGATCCTCTATTTAAGTAAGATGTGAACTGTGCCTGGCAAGTCTAGCGCGTAACGCACTCGACTTAGAACTTGGCGGTTAGGGTTCAATTCTCTGTGTCTGCCAAGTTTGATTTTTCTTAAAACCTATCTTCCGCAACATTACATTACATTTATGACAATATTACAATACATGTATGGCAATATTACAATACCACCATTTGAAAACTACAATATCATGTATTGGAACATTACCTTGCGTCTCGGAAATAAACTTCCAATACACTTAATGTAAAGTTCGAACAGAAATTTTTAACAGTGTATGCAGTATTTTACCACTGCTTACAAAAAATGCAAAGATTTTCGAACTTCTTTGTAATTGGCTAAAATAACATGTCTATCTCAATTAAAAATGTTTAAAATTTTTGAAGAAAAATACTTCAAAATTTTATCATTTTAATTTGTAACATTTATTTAGTTGAACATTTTGATGTCGCAAATGTCCTAAATCAAATATTTTAAAGTTCGATTATTAAAAAGTGAACAAATTCATATTTCAATCGTACTGTTTTAAAGTATAATTTTCAAATGGAAGCCTTAATTGTCGATATATTTCAAATTGAATATTGCTTGCTAGTAATTATATATAAAATTGAAAGAGTTTTGAAATAGACGATTTGATTTAATCACAGTTAGGAGTATAAAGTATCAAATTGGAAGCGTTCCAAATTAAAAAAGCATAAAATTGAACAATTTTGAAATAAATAAGTTCCAAATTTAATAATATTTGAATGTGAATGGCTTTGAGAATAAACAATGGTGAATGAAAGCATTCATAAATTATTAGTATCAAAAATTAAAAAATTACCTGTTTTGAAAATATTTCAAATTAGAAATCTTTCAAAATAAATTAATAAGAATTCAAATAGAAAAAATTTAAGTTTAAAAATGAATGAAATTGAAATTAAAAGAAACAGAAAGGTGAAACTTTCCGACTTAGCAAGAAGTTAAATTCAGTTCAGATAACTCAAGTTCAGGGGCGAGCTTGGCGTGGGACGGAATCGGTGCTGTCACTGATGGGTCCGAAAACATTGAAGGCCGCTCGCAGCGGTCCTCAGAATAAAAAATTACAAATAAAACCCTTAAAATCTTGCAAATCCCATAAAAATCCCTTAAATCTTATGAAATTCCTTTATATCCCTTGAAATATTATAAAATCACTTCAAATCTTTACAGTCTGTTGAAATCCTATAAAAGCCTTTAAAAACCCTATGAAATTTCATGAAATCCTGAGAAATTTATTAAAATGCATTGAGAGTTTTTAAAATCTATTAAAATTATTGAAATTCTGCGGAATCTTATTAGATCCATTAAAATCCCTTGGAATCTTTTAAAATATCCTAAGACCTTATAAGTCCTATAAAATCCTTCCAAATCTTCCGAAATTCTTTAAAATTGTATAAAATTTATTTCAATACGTGAAAATCATTCAAATCCTCGGAAATTCCTTGACATTTTTTTAATTTCTTAGGATCATCTAAACTACTCTAAAATATTTCAAATCCTATGAAATATTTTGAAATCCCGTAAAATTGGATGAATAATCATATTTCTTGAAATCCCTTGAAATTCTTAAAACCTATTAAAAATTCCCTGGATTAGTTTTTAAATTGCATGAAATCTGATAATATTCCTTCAAAACGCTTTAAATTCTCGAAATGTATTGAAAATTCCTTGGTTTTTTCAAAAATATCCTAAAATCTTTGAAATTTTTAAAAATCTTTGGTTTTTTTTCAAATTACATGACATCTGATAATATTCCTTCAAATCTTTGAAATACTTCGAAATCCTTGGATTCTTTTGAATAAATTCTTTGAAATCTATTCAAATATTACAGAAACCCTTAAAATCCCGTGAAATTATGACATCTGATAATATTCCTTAAAACCCCTTGAAATCTATTGAAAAATTTTTCGTTTTTTTTTAAATATACTAAAATCTTTGAAGTTCTTAAAAATCTTTGGAAATACCTTGAAATATTTTAAAATCTCTTCAAATTTTGAAAATCCTTTGAAATTTCTTACTTCCTGCGAATAAATTCTTTGACATCAATTCAAATATTATTATATCCCTTAAAAGCCCGTGAAATTACATAAATTCTGACAATATTCTCAGAAATCCCTTGAAATCCCTTCAAATTCTGGAAATCTATTAAATTTTCTCCGATTTTAAAAAAATATCCTAAAATCTTTGAAATTCTTAAAAATCTAGAGCAATGATGTTATTTTGTCGACCAGGGTAATTAATTAAATTAATATTTTGATGTAACTCTGTCGATTACTGATCAAAATGATTTTTGGAGAAATGAGAAACGATCTACTGCGTCCTCGTTGGCGTAATTGGTTAACGCTCCACTCATGTAAAGTCGGCGTTCCCGGTTCAAATCCGGGCCGAAGTAAATTTCTCCTCATTTCTCCAAAAATCATTTTGACCATTAATCGACAAACTAACATCAAAATATTAATATTCTTAAAAATCTTCAGAAATACCTTGAAATATTTTTAAATCTCTTCAAATCTTTGAAATCTTTTGAAATTTCTCAATTCTTGCAAATAAATTCTTTCAAATCCATTGAAATATTATAAAATGCCTTGAAATCTCTTGAAATTAGATGACATTTGATGATATTCCTTGAAATCCCTCCAAATTCTTGAAATCTATTGAAAATTATTTTAAATCTTTTAAAATATCCTGAAATGTTTACAATTACTTGAAATCTTGGAAAATACTCGTAATAATTGAAAATCTCTCTAAATCATTGAAATCCTACGAAATCCCTCAATTTTTGTAAATAAATTTTTTGAAATCTATTAAAATGTTATAAAATCCCGTAAAATTACTTGAAAATTGCTGATGTTCCTGCTGATATTGAGAGCCTTTAAAAGCCCTTCAAATTTGTTTAATTCTTTAGAAATTTGATGAAAACCTTTTGAATCTGTTGAAAATCCTTAAAAACCCTCTGAAATATTTGGAAATCATCTGAAATTCCTTGGAATCTTCTAAAATATCCTAAAATGTTATAAATTCCATGAAAACTATTTAATTCTTCCGAACTTAAGGGAAATTTTTTTAAATCACATGGAATTTTTGGAGTCTTGTGAAATATTTGAAAATCTCATCAAATCTTTGAAATCCTACAAAATCCCTTAATTCTTGTGAAATTCTTTGAAATGTATAGAAACAGTATAAAATAATCAGACATTTTTTATATCTATTGAAATCCCTTAAAAATCACTTGAAATCCCACAAAAATCCTATAAAATTTTAGAAATAATATCAAATCCCGTAATTAATTATTGTGAAATTCCTTGAACAGCCTTAAGATCTTGAAAATCTTTTAAAATTTCCTAAAACGTTTGGGAGCCTTGAACATTCCTTAAAATAATGAAAATCCTATTAATTCGGCTGAAAGCCGTTGAAATCCTTTTCAATACTTGTAAATCCCTTAAAATCTGTTGAAATCGTTTAAAATCTCTGAAAATCTTTCAGGCCTTTTAAAATCTTCGAAATATTAAAAAAAGATGCGTAGCCTCGTTCGAATTTTTTTTTAATCATTCGATTTTAATGAATTACCAAGAAACAGGGTAAAGTCTCTCACCCCAAACATATATTTCAAAATTCAATACCAAATTTCCTAGGAAAAAAAATAAAAGATTATCGATTGTTTTAATTAGTAAAGCTGTCAAACTTTATTTTGAAATTTATTTGGTGCGAATTTATTAGTGAGCGACTTTACCCAGTTTTACGGTACAGCTCTTTCTCACTTAGAAGAATATGTTCTCAGAATAAAAAAATGATGTACTGGTATAAAGTTCAAAAACTTTCGGTTATTGATTTTTTGACCAAATTTTATTAATATCCACCTCTTACAATTTTGTTTTAAATTATGCAATTTTAGTGAGTTACAGCTCTTTTTCACTTCAAAGAATATATTCTTAGAGCGAAAAAAATTATGTACCATATTCATATAAAATTTAGAAACTTCTGGATATTAAATTCAATTAAATCATGAATAAATACAAATACAAAATACATTTCACTAAATAACATTAATTTAGAAAGTTAATAGAAAAGGAAATAACCTTAAATATTTTTTTTATTACGGAATAGAGTTAATTTATTTTTATTCGCATTTTAAACTTAAAGATTTTATATGCATAATTGAATAACTGAAAACCAGGGTGCATAAGCGGCAGAGTAAACCTGCTGTAATCCAGCTTATGTATATTCATACCTATCACGGCATTTGCATGTCGAAGAAAACGTATCTTTTCTCAGTTCGTGACCCGCGTTTGCATAATTTTTTTAGACGGAAGTAAAGTCTATGGCTTCATGTCTTCGCTTCGTAAATTTGAAAAAAAAATTTTAAAAACATTAACTCAAACAAAGTCATCCTTTGTACTCGTAGCAGAATTGCAAAAAAAAACGAGAAAACTATGTTTTCAACTCTAATGAGCCTATCACACTGATTTTTGGAAATATAATTTTCTCGTTTGAAAGCTTTTTATGCAATTCTTTTACACAAAATGACTTTTTTTGAGTTTACGTTTTTAAAATTTTTTTTCAAACAATTTTTTTGTTCCAGGCCCAACTGCCGCTCATGCACCGATTTGCTTACACAAGAAAATATGAGCCACTCTTTAAAATAAAAACAGTGTTCAAAACCACTCAAAACGAGTCGAATTAACCCCGTTTTTTAATTCGCGAAGAAACCGACGAAACTCAGAAGAGTTATAAATCTTCAACCGGAAACAGGATCCTCGCGACGTCGAAAAACGATCCTCTTGATGGCGGGTCGGAAATTTGCAGGAAGTTCAAGCCGTCGAAATCACCACGGGGAATCTTGCGAACTCGTAAAACTCGAGGCGGAATTGCGAAAAGCGTACACCTTGAAGATTCTACAGGCTCAAGTAGCTGAAAAGGACGCAAATCGAGAAATTGAAGAAATACGAGAGAAATTTGTGGAAAAGATGACGATGAACGAGATAGAAGATGAGATGAGAGAGACAATGAAAAAATTGAAGGAAAATAAATTGAAAAAGTGTAAAGAATACAAAAATGAATTGGAGGGACAGATGCAGTTGAAGAAGGAAGAAAAGAAGAAAAGCGAGGAGGAAGAGCGAAGGGAGAGAAGAGTAATGGTCGAAGTTGACAGGATTCGAGATGAGGAAGAAGAATCAAAGAAACTGAACTCCAAAGTCGAGTTTAGGGAAAGGATCGCGAGAGGGTATCAAATACAGGAGGAAATAAAGGAAATTCTCAACTTCAAGGAAGCTGAATCAAGTAAAGAAGAGGATCTGAAAAACAGGAAGTACTTGAAAGTTTTCGAGAAGAGGAAGCTGGAGTTGAGAAAGCTGCGAGAGAATCAAATGAGAAAGAGAGAGGAGGTTGTAAATTTAGTGGCAGGAATGATAATCGACCTTGAGTCTAGAAAAAATGAGAGAGAGGCTCTGATTGCGGATCTGGTGACCGAAGAAATTCAATGCCAGGTGATGATCCGGGAGAGGGATGAGTATTTGAGGAGGAGGAAAAAGAAAGAGGAGCTGGTCACTGTTTTGGATGAGCAGATCTCCTTTAATGAAGAGTGCAAGAGACGTTTCTTGGAGCAGGATAGAGATTTCGCAGAAGCTGTCATGAAGCGAATTCTCGAAGATGAGCGTCTGGAAAGATCAACACTGGAAGCTAGAAGAAGAAGAATGATAAATTATCGAGAAGAGCTGGAACGTCTTATGGTGGAGAAGAGGACATTGTGGGAGAAACAGATTGCCCAAATTCAAGAGGATCTTGAAGCTGAGCAGCTGCAAGAGAAAATGATAAGGGATCGTCTCAGGGATGAGAGAATTTCTTTATTGGAACTTCATAGTGGTAGTGTGGCTGAGTTTATTAATAGGAGTAAATTGAATGAGGAGGAGCAGAAGATTCTTACAGGCTATCTAAAGAGGAAGGAGTAAAATTAATGACTACTAGTTTTTTGCGAAGTGGTATATAACATAGAGTTTATGAGTTCTAATCAAAGTAAATTGAAATTAGTGATTGAAGGAACTTGAATTTTAAAATTCACAGGGTTAGTTGGTCATCAATTGGTCATTTATGACTGAAATCTAATAGTTTTTGATGAGAAATTTAATGATCGGGAAATTAACCGGAAAATCCGAATTTTGTAGTTCCAATCACTTTCAATGAATTCTGCATGCTGATTTTTTATGTTATTTGAATTGTCTTAAAAAAAATGATCAAAATCGAATTTCACAAAATTTCCCTCTAAAAAAAATTCAAAACCGTGGGCGTTTGCATAACTTAGGATATTCATTTTTTGAGTTTTCAGGAAAAATATTACATTTTTATTTTTTAATCAAAGTTTAATATTTAGTCGAATGAGAAAAAAAATCCAAAATGAATGCATGCTTCAAAAAATTATAAAACAAATTTTTTTAAGTTTAAGGCGAGTTCAATATCTCTTCAAATAATACTGTGCTTCTTGACTCACATTTACAATTTACATTTACAGTCATTTTCCACATATTCTTCGATTAATAAATTATTTCTAAAAATATCTCAGTAAAGTACTTAAGTATGAAAGAACAATTTCATAAAGTTTCAGAAATGTCAAAGACTTCATTTAGAAATTATAAAGGCACTGACTAGAGTTACTGAATGTTCCGTAAAACTAACCCGATCAATTGTAGCGCTAAAACTAGAGTTACGGAAAATTCCGTAACTTTAGCCCTGAACGAGCTGGAAAGGGGTTGGTCTTACGGAAAATTCCGTAACGGTAGACAGTTCGAATTATGAATAAAAAAGTACCCAAAATAATTAATCAAACTATTCAAAATACGCGCTAAAGTTGTTAGTTTAATACTTAAGAAGAGTTTTGTAAAGTCTAAAATTTATTTACCGACATTATTTCTAATCAACAGTAAACAATGATCACTATTTTCACATAATATTTTTTATAAAATATCAGATTATCCTGTATATTAATTTATCTTACTATAAAATGACTCGATATTTTGAAACATTTTTACCTATTCTATACATGGGGTGGGTCGAAAAAAACAAAATTATAGATTTTGATATCAGAACTACATGGCAAAGTAGTGTATTAGGACCCTGAAAAAGTATAATTAATTTGGTGTCGATTGATGTACGCCTTCAACTTGCGCATCTGGGTAATAATTGATGTTTAATGGACCCCTGTTTTCAAACAACAATTTTTAAATCAGCAGGAATGAGGAAAGAATTTTTTGCAGTGTTTGAGATTGCTATACTAGTAAAAATGAATGAGAAAAAAATTTGATAAGTCTGGGAAATCATAAATGTAAACATAGTAAATTTATGAAAAAATAAGTTTTGTATTTTTTTTTTTAATTATTTTTTTTTCAGCTGACTCTAAAAGATATTTATAACATCAGGACAAAAACAAAAGAGTATCCTGTTTTCCGAAAAGTCATTTTTGTATTTTTCCAAATTATTTTTTTCCGGCTGGCAATAAAAAAATATTCTTTTCTACGTCCGAGGGCTTTTTACTTGTAAATATACATTCAAAAAAAGTAGCAAGATTAAAGATTCGAAAAACGGAAGACAACAAATTTTAAACCTAATTATTAATAAGCAGCTACAAAATTATCTGCTATCTATAAAATTCTATAAAAATCTTTAAAATTCCTCCTACTCTTTTATGATATCTTGCATTGTTCGTAAAAAAAATCCAAAATTTCCAATCAAATTTTTTTTTAAATTTGTGCTTACTTATATAAAGAAGAAATTGTGTAATTTTATGCAGACCAAATCATTTTTGTGACCACGATAATTTTTTTTGGAAAATTTGAATTTTTTATTTTTCTCGCGAACAAGTTATCATAAGAGAGTAGGATGAATTTTTTGTACAACTTTTTGAAATGAGCAAACTTTTTTCTCAGCATTTTGTCAAATTTGTCATTTTGTGTTAGGAAAATTCGAAAATTTAAATTTTCGAAAAAAATTCTGGTGGCCACAAAAATGGTGTGGCCCGCATAAAATGCACAGGATGTCTTCCTTATTGATTTACAAATTCAAGCAAAAAATGGCAAAAAATAAAAAGGTGGGATTTTCGTGAAATTCGTTTTTTATATTTTCAAAAACATCGACGCCATTTCGTTAATTTTAAACCCGTTTAAAATTTTTCGACAGATCGAAAGAATTGGTGTTCTTTTTTTAAACAAACTTCAAAATTCAAATACTCCTAACTTTACAGAAATTTTTTTTTCTAAATTCTGAAAAACACGTGTTGCCCACTTTCTTTAGAAAACAACGTATTTTGTTACTCATTTTTAATTCTTCCAATTGAAAACAAAAATTTAACGAAGATTACTACAGACAAATAAGAAATTTAAAAATGTATTGTTTACGAACACAAAACCCTCGAATGTAGAAAAGATTTTTTAAAGCCAGCAGTAAAAAGGTAATTTGGAAAAATACAAAAATAACTTTTTGAAAAACAGGCTACATTTTTTTTTTTTGATTACATAGACTTATAAATTTTTTTCCTACCGTATTTTTATCAGTAAAAACCCTCAAATGTTATAAATATCTTTTAGAGTCAGCTGAAAAAGGATAATTTAAAAAACGCAAAACTCAGTTTCTCAAAAATTTACTGTGCTTACATGTATGATTTCCCAGACTTACTAATTTTTTTCTAATCCATTTTTACCAATAGAAAAGCCTCAAATACTGGAAAAAGTGCATTCGCCATTCTTGTAGATTTTGAAATTGTTTTTTTTTTTAAACAGGGGTCTATTGAACATATATTATCGCCAAAGAACGCTGATTAAAAAGCTGCAAAAATTTGAAGGAACGTTTATGACCTCCAAAGGCATTTTCAAAAATTGGCATACACGAAAATTTCAAAACCATGAAATTAATAATTTTTTAAAGCACATTTTGCTAACTTGCAAATTAAAGGCGTTCATCAATCGACACCATATTAATTATATTTTTTCGGGGTCCTAAAACACTACTTTTCCATATAGTTCCGATTTCGAAATCCATACTTTTGTTTTTTCGACCCACCCTACCATAATATTTTTAAAAGATTTTTCAAATTATTATAAATTGTCATGGCCGTAACTATGTTACGTAATCCGGCCTCTAGAAAGAAGCTTTCTTTTTTAAATGCATATACCCATCACAAATATATTTCTTGATCTTTTAGTTTTATATTTTCATACTTTCGCGGGTTAGACATAATTAAAAAAAAAACATATATTTTGACCGTGGTTTGAAAAGTTTTTTATTTCGAAAATCTCATTGTTTAAAAGGGTCGACTTTTTTTTGGTAATCATACATAGATAGTAAAATAATTATGAATATGAGTCAAGAAATACAATATTATTTGAAGAGATTCTTAACTTGATTAAAGTCATTAATAAGCTTGAGAATTAACAAAAAAATCGAATCGGGCAATTAAAAAATTTAAAAATTTAAAAAAACATAAAAAATAACCCTGAAGAATTCACTGAAAGTGATAAGAACCAGTTCAGTTAAGTTCAGTTCAGTTCAGATGTAATCCATAAAGGGCCAGTGCCCGGTTACAAGGGAGTGATATATGATCGTTTTTAATTACTATTAGTATAATACTTATTTCTATCCGACTTAGGTTAAAAACTAATGACAATTATATAAATAGACCAAAGGCTCTTATTTTTAATGCATTTACCGTATAGTAAAATAAAGTGTCTACATCGATTTGAGATTTAAGATCCATAATTTTTTCTATTGATTTTACTCTAGAAAACAAATCAGGACGTACCCCTTCATACGCAGGACATTCGACAATAAAATGACGTGACGAATCTTCCTTTTTCTGATTGCACATTAGAAATATACTCTCTGAATCAAATTTATATCTTTGACCGTCCCATAATATTCTCGCATTTGTAGAATTACTTAGCCTAAGTTGGCGGAGAAGTCTCAGTTTGTTGAAATTAGTGCCCTTTATCAGATATTTGTTTGATGAGGCAATGTTCTTGTAAAAACTAGAATAACTAGAGTCTTGAGCTGCTAAGATATCTTCATCTCTGAGCTTCCTTTGCAGTTTATACATTATCTCATCAAACGATTTTTTAACAATTTTTGGGTTCTGACTCGCGAATGCATGTATAAAACCTAGCTCTGATAGAAGGTTCTCGAGCTGAGATGCCCAGATAAACTTCAAAGTACTTGACTTCAAAGTATTCAATTAAAGCAGCTTTCTATAACATTTTTTCGTCAATCTCTCTTCTGGCAATTCTAATAGCTTTATCCACCACTTCAAAGCTCTAGCTACGCATTCGTACTTAAGTTTTAATCTATTTGTTTCTAGTCTCACCATATAGTTTGGGGTGCTA
>JAUMHM010000085.1:1097247-1111116 GCA_032362435.1 Melikaiella ostensackeni
TCCATTTTCCTCGTCACTCCTATCCGAAAAAATGGCTCCTACTTTACCGACGTTTCTAACTGGAGAATGGCCTTAAACTGTAATCTTGGACGTATACTATTAAATACTGTTAAATGACATCTTTGCTGGTTTTTTGAAAGACATCGTTTTTTATTGAACCAAAGTATAAAATTGTAAAGAAGATGTTTTTTGAGTTGGTATTAGGGTCTAGAATTTTTTCATATATTCTATTTTATATATATATGTACACACACACACACACATATATATATATACATACATACACATATACACACATACATGTGCATACATACAAAGTATAAAGCTTTTTTTTCAAATAATAAGCGTTTCGTCCTACGCTGACTCACCGGACTCATCAGTAAGGCAATGTGAATCAGCCCTTGCCCTAGACACTTGAATTAATTCTTAATATATTTATAATTTTTATAATTATATTAGATATTTCGGTCACGGATAGGTACCGAAATTAATGAAATGTCATAAATTTCTTTTATAAATAATAATAACAAAACAATTTCAACAATAAACTATAATAATATTTAACAATTGTTAAAAATTGATCAATTTTAATAATAATTGGTCAATTTTAACAACAATTGAAATAAAAATAAAAATAAAATTTTTTCTTTTAAATTGAAGTTGATACTGGAATTAATTTTCAATCAATTTATAATTTCCATAATTATACTAGACATTTCGGTCACGGATAGGGACCGAAATTAATGAAATTAAGTACTTTTCATTTATTCTCATTAAATGTCTCTTTGTTTCTCTTGTTATTGAAATCAAAGAAAACTTGCTTATTAATATCAAAAATCTTTTTTGAAAAAACCCCATGCATCTCACATTTCATCAAGGAATCTTTCTGTAATGCAGCTGATCTCAGTTTCTTACTGATTGAATAAAAATCTTTGATATTTTTTACTGGTCCTCCAATAACCTCCATCCCATTATCCCAATTTTCATAAATTTCCTTGCAGTCCATAGTACCAAAAAATTTTAAAAAAGTTTATTTCTTTGTATATTTATTTATTGTTACTTTGCTTTGTGTCTTTTGGTGACGAAAATCAAGGGATAGTAATCCTATGATTATTCACTATTGAACACAGAATAAAACCCTTTGTTTCAAATTGTTATTTTTAGTTCTTTTTAAAATTGGAAATTTTTTTGCGGAATACGGAGAACGAAACGAGATGCACGCCGTTTGAAGGCACGTCATATACTAACTACGAAACGTCTAAACCAGTACATCTAAGAAATTCTTATATTTTACGAAAAGCATTTTGAAGACATTTGTAATAGAGAAAGATATTTACGAGCTGAACTTAGAACTCTCGTTTGGACCGAGGTTTGGACGAAACTGTTGTTTTTTTCGGCAATATCGTCTAAACCCCGACCTCTTGTAAAGGGCACATGTTAGAAAATTTTCAAAAGACCTCATGGAATTTATTCAGATATTTTTAGCCTTCAAAATCAAGATTTAGAAAATACTTCAGACAAAATTCTTTAGTTTTTACAAGTACTAATATGACATTATAATTATATTTACAGAATATTCAATAAAGTCAAAAAGAGAGTAGATATAAGAATATATAAAATAGATACAATAACACGTAAGCATTTGTAAAAATGATAAAATTATACAAATTAAAACATAAATGTTAGTCAAAATATAAGCACAGTACACAATGGTACATGATAAGATATGTACATATTGTTAATATGGAATCGTTCTCAGAATACCATTTTTTGTAGGGAACGAGGGTATGCAAATTTTCTGTGTACTGAATAAGAACACCCAAAAAGTACAAAAAATTTTCATAAGAAAATAGGTTTTATTTCGGTCTTTAAGAAATTTCAAAAGAGCGACATTGAGCAAGGATTGGTCCAATCTACAGGGTTGCCTATGAATACTTAAGAGTTCTTTTAATTCAGGTGTTAATGTTTAACCTAATTCACCAAAAGATGTCTATTTTAATTAAATGTAGTTTAAAAATTTGAGGAAGTTAGCAATTTTTTAGAAAAGTGTAATCGGTTTGGATTATTACCTTTATCTTTTTGAGAAATGGATCTTACCAATAAGTATTTCGGTAAATATTTTGCCCGCGCTACTTACATTAGTAGGCTAATCGCTCTATCGTTATTACAGGCACCTTTATCATCCTTTCCCCTGTAGAGTGGAACGATAATCGCCTTTCTCCTATCACTTGCAACTTCACCGTGCTCAGCAACCATATTATTCATAAATTCGCCCAGCCACATAAATAAACATCCGCCATCACTCTTAAGCATTGCAGCGGTGATACCATCCACACCAGCAGCCTTACCATTCTTTAGACTCTTAATTGCGGATATAATGTCGCGGATATCGATTCTTATTTCTTCACCTACAACGTGATTGTCTAATGAATCCTCTTCTGTGTTAATTCATTATTCTGACTAACTCAGTCGAAGAACTTCCTTTCCTACAGAAGAGGAGACGATCATGGAGAGTTATTGTTACTAGCCTCGTACACTATATTTGTGTAATTATAGATCACCATGGGACGTATAAATCAACAATGCAAAGGGTATTGATTATAAGCACTTGTAATATTCATTGCTCACTTTTTACTACTCTTCATTCTTCGAGCTCTTATGTGAAATATTGTGAGCACTCTATTACCGTTGCAGCTTTGGGTAATTATAGTTAATGAAATACCGTTGAGGCGAAGTGAACATAAACACCAATTGACATATCGATTTCACTCGAGATAGGGATTCCTTCCACGGAGATTAACGTCGATGGTTCAATTATGGAAGCTAGATTTTCACGTGGATTCAGTCCAGAAGACTCGTAATTGGATTTTACAAGATGAATACTGATGGAGGGACGAGGTCAAGTGAGTTAAGGAACAGACTAAGATCATTCTGTATTCGATGCGGGTTTCCTGGTGGATAAACATATTAAAACTTTGAAAAGAGAATCTTGATTATATAAGTTTTTATTATTTGAAGACTTGAAGTCCCATTGACTACCAGGGTTATTGATCAGCTATTCTGTAACTTTTTTTTGATTCTGCGATTGAGCATCATTGTGGACCAAAAATGCCTTAAATTTTTTTTTTTGAATTTTTGAGCTTCACCCTGCACATGGTTAGCCTGAAGAGTTTTTAACCAAAAAGTTCTTGCTCTCGACATTTCATTACAGAATACTTTTTTTCTGCAGATTTAACCAAGAATCGATTTTTTTTTAAAACATGAACTCAAACAAAGTCATCTTGTGTAACAGAATTGAACAAAAAGCCATAGAAGGAGAAAAGTATGTTTCCAAATATACCAAGAATCGATTTTTTTTAAAAACATAAACTCAAACGAAGTCATCTTGTGTAACAGAATTAAACAAAAAGCCATGGAAGGAGAAAAGTATGTTTCCAAATATCAGTATGATCGGCTCATTAGGAATAATTATATATCGTCAACAGGGGCTAGTATGGTACATTTCGGCGTAAATATGGGTTAATATTTATGCTCTATGACACCGTGATATTTTTTTTATAATAGGGCTTTTTTACGTTTTATATACAACATTCGCAGGATAACATGTACAGTGAAATCACACAAAGAAAAAAAAATTTCTACGGAAGTACTCTAAAGTCTGAATAGCCTCGGGAGTTCGAAATAGCCCTGGTTAACGATAAAGAAGGAAAAAAGAGGTATACCATATGTCCCTGATGAGCCGAGCACACTGATTTTTGAAAACATATTTTTTCGTTTTAACGGTTTTTGTGCAATTTTGTTACATGAGAAGACTCTGTTTAAGTTTATATATTTAAAAGCTGTTTCAAAATTTACTTTTGTCTACAAACTTTTAAGTATTTTACACGTAATGAGAAAATAAGGTATCCAGCCCTTTTTAAAATAAGTAAAAATCAAATTTAAAAAATATTTTGTTTGCATATTTTGAATTATTGTTCAGGAAGTATCATATCTTATTAAAAACTGGGTGAAATAGTATATTTCGTATCAAGTGCAGAAAGGCGTAATGATTTTAACGCAAGAGCGAGTTGCGACTCGCTCGCGCGTTAAAATACGTTCAGCACGTGATACGAATGATATTTTTTGTTCGTTGTATACCGAAAGTAAGGCGAGTCGGTGTCGCTTTGCGTGCTTGATACGAAATATACTATTTTTTCGCTGTATACCGAATGTAAGCCGAGTCGGTGTAAATTTTGAATTAACGAAATACAAAAAATATGTTGAAAAAATACCGTACTAGTGCGGAAAAATCAACTTTCCGCAAACTTAAACAATTTTCCGCACACTTAAAACTTTGCCGCACGAGTGCGGAAAAATCAACTTTCCGCACGCAAAATGGCACCAACAAGGCTTACTTTCGGTGTACGGCGGACAAAAAAGTATTATAAATGAATTGGATAAATTAAAAACTGCGTTTGTGGAGGTTTTTCTGGAGCAGAAAATAGTTTTATTGAAGCATTTTTTCACTCGACTTTTTGTTATTGTTTATTACTTTTGGATAGTTTTTCAACGTTCCAAATATTTAAAGAAAATGTATTGAGCCCTTTTTGAGATGAATCAAATTCAATTCTAGTTTTGCAAAAAATATGTATTTATTTAACAAAAAAACCTGTTGGACAGGAAATTATTATATTAAACAAAATATTTCTTGAGGATTTGATTTAATTTCCTATTTGATGAAATACAATAGTAATAAAACTGAAAAAAGTCACAACCAATTTAAAAACTTTTTTTTTTCATTTAAGTCTCTCCAAGATTTTGAAGTTACCTTTTCACTTCTCATAAATTATCAGACAGATAATTTGTGTAAAGCAATATTGAGTTAAACAACTTTTAGCTTGAAGATGCTCAAGGATCACCGTGCTCAGATTTGTGAGGTTCCGAGAAAAAATGAACACGCATTTTTTATCTTTAAATAAATTGATATTTGAGAGTTGCTCGAAGACCATAAAGTTTTACATGTATTTCCCATGGGGGAAAAAGATGTTTTTGTAAATTCGCGATAAAATTGTTAATTTTAGAATAATTGAACTGTACATGCAAGATTTTTCTTCAGAATCAGTCAAAGAATAGGATTTAATACTTTCTGAATTTAACTTCCATAAGCACCTTTTATAGGGTTCTAAAAAAAACCCATAAGGGAAAAAGTCAGATATCGTGTATTATTGTCGTTTACTTTTATCTCTTTGCGTTTTTTTGCACAAATTGTTTTCAATAACAACTTATTATTGTTTATAAAAATCTTCTCTTTAAATAGACCTAGAAAATTGCGGTTTTTTTCCACACTCTTCAACTTTTCCTCGATTTTTTACATATAATGAGATAATAATTATCGAAAATTAACAACAATAATTTTTTTGACAATTTATTATTGCCTACAATAATCTTTTCTCAAATTAACTTACAAAGTTGCGGTTTTTCATCCACATT
The DNA here is from genome assembly GCA_032362435.1 of Melikaiella ostensackeni. NCBI lineage: Eukaryota > Metazoa > Arthropoda > Insecta > Hymenoptera > Cynipidae > Melikaiella > Melikaiella ostensackeni. The sequence continues at coordinate 1,102,717 of JAUMHM010000085.1, forward strand.
CTTTCATTTTGCTTCGCATCTTTAGTTATACCGAAAAGGATAATCAACAAACATTAACAACCATAATTTAGGAGTAAGCGAGCGAAACTGGATAAATGCAATTTAGTTAATTTCTTGATATTGAAGGATTTATTGTAGCTTGAAATCCATTGATTAAAATGGAATTTGAAAAGAGCTATAATCAGTCGGGCTGTCAAATAAATGAAATGCAAAAACAACTTCTCAATTTAACACTCTCTTCAAGTTATTAAATAAATAAAAATGGACTTATTCACTTTTGATTCAGTAGAGGCATATTTCACTGATTATTCATGTTCAAATGACATCAATTTAAAATTTCTTGTTTACATATGAAATTAAAAGATAAGTTTACACGTGATTACTATATTTTCAATTTTAAACATAAAATGTTTAAGTTTTGTAAAAGTTTCAAAGTCCATATTATAAAAAAGGAAGTATTAAAAAGTATTCATAAATTTTGAAAAATGCTTATATGTTTGAAAAGTTTTACCCAATGCAGGACCAATCATTATCTCAATTTTGTCAAAAAATGGATTCATCACTTTTTGTTCGTCTACCTCTTAACTGTTTAAACAATTCATCATTGTCTAGTGACATACTTTCTCAGAATTAACTCAGAAAGTTGAGGGTTTTTTTACATTTTTGAACTTTTCTTTGGCTCTTTAGATATCAAGAAATAATAATCAATATACATCAACAAGAATGATTATTTAAACAGTATTCTTTTCTATTCTGAATTTTTTTGTACTTTAATTTTTTATCTTTTTGATATTGTGCACCTCACCAAAATGTCTCGATAATTACTTCAAGGAAAAATGATATTCAATATAATCCAGATAGAAAACTTGAAAAATATTTCATATCTCCATTTTTATTTTAGGAAATAATGGCAATAAACAGTAAGAAATTGTTAATTCTTGTTCATGTTTATCAATTATATTATTATTTGTTCATCAATAAAGAGCTGAAGAAAAGTTAAAAAATGTAGAAAAAGCCGCAATTTTGGAAGTTAATTCTTAAAAAAGATAATTATAGACAATAAGGAATTGTGTAAACAATTATGGTTGTTGATGTTTATTTATCATAATTTCTGTATAACTGATGAGCCCAAGAATAACACTATTCTCAAAAAAATTGGTAAAAAAAAATATAAATCAATTTGACAGAAAGGCTTTTTACATATACATTTTGTGCGGGGATATTTTTAATCTGTAGTTAAAAATAAAACTTTTTGAAACAATTTCTTCGATACATAATCATTTTTTTTTAAAGCATGTCTGCAAATTTTCTCTTCTTACTACATAATTTTATCATTCTTAACGGAAAATAAAATGAAACATTTCATGGGTGATTGACAAAAAGTTGATCACTTTAAATCCCAGTCATTTTCCACGTTTCCTTTGCATAATATTTTTTTTCAAATATCTCTTTAAAGTACTTATATCCATACCATACTTTAGTTTTTTAATTTACTTATTACCATACTTTAAGCATAATTCAGTAAACTTTCAAAATTTCAGACGATTTCGTTTAAAAATTATATATAAAAAAGTACGCAAAATGCCTTGCCACACACCTATTCCAAACTATATATTTTAAATAAAAAATTGCTAAAGAATATTAGCACTATTTCTTAAATATTTGAGATTTACATATATCACCTATATTAGGCTGGAAATGATCAAAATCAAGAGTAGAGTTCAATATTTTTAAGTTGAGAATTTTACATATCAGTTGAAAGTTTGTCCCACAAGTTTTTTGTCTGGTCACACAGCATTGCTTTTTTAGGATAAAACTCAAAAATAATTACTCAAACTAATCATAATGCGGAGTGAAATTATTAATTTCATACTTACGAAGATTCGAGTGTAGTCAAAAATCGATTTATCAACGTTGATTCTAAATGACAGTAAATAATAATCACTATTTTTGCATAATATTTTTCATAAAAAGTCCGGTAACGCTCCAAAATATTAATTTATCATACCATAAAATGAGAGATATTCTGAAACGCTGAAATCAAAAAAGTAAATCGTGAAAATAGTCATTTTTCTCATATTTTTAAATATTCTTATATCTTTAAATTTTTTTAATTTTATATGTTCTAATGTTGGTTCTCTTGTTATCAGTGAATAAAAATTAAGAAAACTGAGGAAATTTTGTTTTTTAGACCACTATGCAGGAAGCCTTTATTTTAGTCTGATTTTCTTCGGCAATGGCTCAAATTAAAACTCATAGTATGTACAATTGCGATAAAGAATAAAATTTGATACGTTATAGAAGTTTTTTTTTTATTATCAAGAGCTAAAAACTAGGAAAAATGAGAAAATTTGGGTTTTAAGACCACTATGCTGAAAGCTTTTCTTTTAGTCCGATTTTCTTCGGAGATGGCTCAAATTGATGCTGTTGTTATGTAGAATTGTGATCAAAAATAAAATTTTCTGTGCTGTAGTGTTGTTTTTTTTTGTTATTGGTGGTTAAAGACTAAGCAAAATGAGGAAATTTGGAAATTTGGTTTTTTTAGACCACTATGCTGGAAGCTTTTATTTTAGTCCGATTTTTCTCAGGTATGGCTCAAATTGATGCCGTTGGCAAGTGCATATGCAGTGAAGAATAAAATTTGCTATTTCACATTTTTCTTTTTCTTTTTGATAACAGTGGTTGAAAATACATGAAAAAAGGAAAAATTTGATTTTTCAGACCACTATGTTGGAAGCTGTTCTTTTAATCTGATTTTCTTTGGGAATGACTCAAGTTGAAGCTCTTGGTAAGTATAATTGCGATAAAGAATCAAATTTGCTGTGATATAGAGTTTTTTTGGTTATCAATGGTTAAAAACTAGGAAAATGAAAAAAATTGGTTTACAACACATCACTATGCTGAAAGATTTCCTTTTAGACCGATTTTCTTCTGGGATGGCTCAAATTGAAGCTGTATGTTTAGCAATTTGTAAAATTCATATCTACCGCAAATGCGTTCCTTGATCTCTTAGTTTTATATCTCGTGTGCTCTTGTGTTACCCTTAATTAAAAAAATATATTCAAAGCAGTTTGGAAATTTGTTGTCGAAAATCTCATGGTCTAAAATGGTCAACTTTTTGGCAATCACCCGTATGAAAAAAAGCATAAACACAATTTTTTTTCTTCCACTTTCTGTAATTGAGCATCAAATACCACCAACGGTAACCGCATGAAGGTTTCTTGTTGAAAGTAAATTACATGGTATTTTTTCGATTTGCATGTATACAACGGCCTTCATTATACGATGATGTGAACATGAAGGGAGCGTTCACAGAACAAACTGGGGTTTCTGTTAAAAGCAATTTTTGGTTCCAAGGGAGCTGCAACAAAAAAGAACCCCTCTTACTTTATTCCAAAGGAGACTTCAGTTTTAACTCCAAGGACAAAAAATATTCACCTTTGTGGAAGTGTTTTCCAAAGAAACCCCTTTAAGTCTCCATACGTTTTTATCGGAGCTGAAGTTCTAAAAGATACCAACTTTTATTTAAGCCGCAACTTTAGCAAACCCCCAGTTTTTTCTGTGTTATAATACAAAAATTGAGCAGAATTCTCTTCAAATTTGCACTGAGTACATTTATGAAATGCCGTGGGTGCCAAGGTCGCATCCCATATGGAGTTATGTGAAAATTTAAACGAACCGAAGGGTTTTTTACTCTTTGAGGTCGTCTCAGCACGCCCACTGCACCTGTCGACAGGTGATATTTGGTTGTTAGTAAATTTCAAGATTTCTCAAACATCCAGTTACAGTAATTCGAAGACTTTTGCTTTTATACCAAGGGTCCTGACTCCTGTCATATGGAAGTGCATGAAAAAGTTTTATGAGTTAATCATCCACTTAAAGAGACGGCTGTGGTAGACTGAGTCTGAAGATATTACGGATATAATATAGAAGATATAAAAAAATGTATTATTTATACCTTCCTGTTCTAAAGGAAATGAACTATGATATTCTCCTTGCTTTTTTATTTGAAATACAAATGAGAGAATAATATATAATCATATGAATAAATAGAAATCAGTCCAAGAAGAGGTCGATAAGTGACCTCAAGTAAGGATTTAGTAGGTGTAGGCTTAAATTTGAAAAAAATTGCTGACTTTTTTATTTCTTAGTTCTTCCTAAAAATAAAAAAATTTTGTAATTTTAATAAAGTAATTTTGAACACACTAATTTCAAATAACAAAGATCGTTTTCTTCTGCTTCTACTTTTGCTTCGACTTCAACTTCTTCATCTTGTTCTAAATGAACAAAGATTTATTAATAATATTAGTAAAATCTTAATATTAGAATGAGTATACTTATTCTATTTCTTTCATATATAAATTTGACCCCCTTTCAAATTAGGTTTAGATTTTTTACTGTAATACATTTTCGTTATTTCGTTATTTCTTTTTTGATCATATTCCTTTCTTTATTCCTGATTTGATCGTCATATATCATATCATATTCATCAGATTATTTATTCTTATATTATTCTAAATCCAAGCGAATAAAATTTCAGAAAAAAGAAAATTCACGTAACTTCCGATAACTTGTCTTTACACGTCAATAACCAATTTTCCTCATTTTCTTTATTTTTAAAACACTGATATGAATGAAAGGAAACTATAAAGTAGCCATTTTTTTTTTCTTAGAGATCGAAATAAAATCTATTTTCTTAGACAAATTTTTTGTTTACTGAAAAAGAACACCCAAAAAGTTTACAATTCAAAAATAGACTTTGAGACTACCTGCCTTTTCGGCTCATTAGAAACAGATGTACAATAAATGTACACAACAGAAAGAAAAAATAGGGAGAAAAGAAAAAGAGTCAAACAAACCAATCTCACACTCTTTCTTCTATCCGTCTTTTTTTAATACTGGGGACCAACATGTTTCGAAGCCAATTAAGACTTCCTCATCAGGGATTATTTATAAGATAACTACATTTATGGATAATGAAACGTATATATTAATTGTGTATATGTGCATGGCAGCTTTTTTTAAACCAAATTCAAATATATTTATTACATTTATCGATATTCTCATTTAAAGTTACTTTGTTATCTTTTTTTTTGTTGAAGTCAAAATATATTCTCTGTTAATATGAAATATTTTTTTTGGAAAATCCATAAAACTTGCATTCTATCAATAATTCCTTCTGTAATGCATCCAATCTAAGTTTTTACTCACTGAATAAATTCATGTGATACTCTTATACCGGACTTTCAGTAATATTTTTCATAAAGTCACATTTCGCCAACTTTTTTCATTTACACTGAAAATTATATTAACAAAAGCATGAAAATAAGAAAAGATAAAATAATTTTTAAATGTAACTTCCTGCGTATAATATCCAAAATTTTGTAATCCAAAGTTCGGCAAACACTTCACTACAACACTAGTTCAACAAATTTTTCAATTTTTTTTTCAAAAATGTTTGTAAATTCTGTTAATTTTCTTTTTGCTTTTAAAGATAGAAACATAAATTAACTTTCATAATATAATTTTTTTAAAATTTACATTATGATAAAAAATTCTTTACCGGGAAGAAATTCAGAGGAAACACGAACTGCACTGAACGATAGTAGTTATACAACTGACTCGTCTATATAGCCACTTAGAAAAAAAAACGTTTTACCATTTTTTTGAGAGAACGAATTACCAATCCCAAACCCTTGTAAAAATCATCTGTTCGAAGAATGACAATAGATTTTAGGAAACTATACAGAAAGTCTTAGCCCTAAATATCAAGATGCAGAATTTATTCTAAAGAGACAATAATAAGATAGTAAAATATGTTAACATTAGAATATGAAATTTAATTTTAATTATTTCTTATCTCAATCGTACATGCCAAGAGCTTTAATTTGAGTCACCCCGAAGAAAATCGGACCAAAAGAAAAGCTTCAAGCATAGTGGTCTAAATAACAAAATTTTATTTATTTCTCATATTTTTCAAACACTGATATAAAAAAAATTATAACATAGAAAATTCATTTCTGTTATTTATCATATTTCTCGACCACTGATTTAAAAAAAAAGAAATTTATAGCACAGAAAATTTTATTTTTCATCTCAATTGTACATGCCAAAAGGTTCAATTTGAGTCACCCCGAAGAAAATCGGACTAAAAGAAAAGCTTCAAGCATAGCGGTCTAAATAACAAAATTTTCTTTATTTTTCTTATTTCTCATATTTTTCAACCACTGATATAAAAAAAACTATAACACACCAGATTTCATTTTTTACCTCAGTTGTACATGCCAAGAGCTTCGATTTGAGCCACCCCGAAAAAAATCCGACTAAAATATAAACTTCCAGTATAGAGGTCTAAAAAACCAAATTTTCCTTATTTTTCTTATTTATCATAATTTTCAACCACTGATGTTAGAGAAAAATCAAACTGTAACCCTGTGTGGAAACATGGAGTGGGCCCCCGCATGGAAACGGACATGCGAATCCATAAGAATCCAACATGGGATTCTCTTATGCTTTCCATTATGGTTACCGTAGAGGGGCCCTCGGGGGCCCCTCGCAGTTTCCCCAATAGTCAATTTTTAATTTTTCCAAAATACCTTTAATTCCTGTTTCCTAATCATTTTTAAGCATATTTTGTTAAATGTATATACATTGTTAATGTATAAGAAATTAAAAATATAAGTGATAGGACCAATACCATGAGGGCAACCAGCATGATCACCTCCGGGGGCCTTCGTAGTTTATTTGAGATTTTGTACTAATTAAACATCAAAATTTGTAGTGTCAAAAAATATTAACATTTTGGACTTGAAAATTTTACTCGATCTACTGTGAGGAGAAAGGAGCAGGGCCCTCTGCGGGGGCGCTCATCGATTTTGCCTTATCTGTTGTTTTTTTGAGTCACCCCGAAGAAAATCGGACCAAAAGAAAAGCCTTCAGCATAGGGGTCTTCTCACTTCTCAATTTCCTTATTCCCTTCCCTTTTTCTCACAAATGATCATTTGCCTAAGATTTAGGATTTAAATAAGAAGCAGATTTTTCCTAAGGTTCCCAGTATTTTTCTTCGCTCATGAGTGGTCAATTTCCTGGCGAATACAAAACTTGAAGGCTGTAGCTTGAATAGATTTTTTAGGCGTGTTCAGAGACGGACAGATGTTGGCACGAGATTATAAGGGTTTCGTACGAAACTCTAACTATTTGAAAATAGTACACTGTGCTACAAGTTGAAAAGGCGAGAGTTTCAAGACGAGGGTGGCTATCGCAAGAGTTTTAAATCGTTGTTTTTTTAACATGTGGGGCACGATACTTTTTCTATAATTTGTTTAAAAAGTGCTAGTTTTTTAAAACTGTTTTTTGTTAAAAAGGAGTCGATTTGTTGTCGATTGACGCAACAATAACAATGGCAATTGCCAAAACCATGGCAATAATATGGCCGTAACAGTAAGTTGCTAGCAATGTTTGGTCAGGAAGGTGAGGAGTGGTGGAGTTAGATACAACGCAATAGTTGTGGGTTCACCTTCACTCACTGAAGCAAGTCACATGGTTCGTTCAATAGTTCTCACTTTATTTCCTTTTTTCACAGTGCGTCACTTTTTTCACTGCGTCCGTCTACTTTTTCCACCGTTGCCCAGAAAAGTTGACACTGCGCATGCGCCACGTTGTAGACAACAAATCGGTCACTTTTTACACACAGGACAGGTGGAAAGCTAGCACTTCTTTGCGAATTATAGAAAAATTAAATTAAGAGGAAAAGTTGACGGCAAGGCAAGGAGAGGAAAGATGGGAAGAAATCTGGATGTCAAGGTACATCAGATGGTATAGGATGTTGAAGAGTGAGGGGAAGTCGGAATACCTGAAAAAGGTTAAAAAGGACAGCAAATGGAGTAGAATGGTGAGATTCAGAATGGGAGAGGGGGTGAGAGCATGCAGGTGTTGGATGAATAAAGAGGAGAATCTGTGTAGGGTTTATAGGTATGGGCAGGAATCATGGATGCGTGTGTTAGAGAGGTGTACAGGTGACGAAGGGGGAGGGAAGAGTAAGGAAGAAAAGATAAAGTGGATTTTGAATGGGATTGGCTAGGGTGAGGAATGGATGCAGATGCTGGAAGAGTTGAAAAAGACAGCTGGTTGCACGGCGTAGAGAAAAGTTAAAAAATGATTCCTAAAGAAGGAGAGTAATGAAATAGTGTTGCGGAATAGAGCTACAATTTTTATACTGGTAGTGGTAAGAGGAAATGGAAGCACAGGGCAAGGTCGCAAGCGTCCAGGAGTAAGGAGAGTGGTTCAATCAATTTGACAGAAATAGTTGGTCACGTAGTGTATATGTTACGGCTAAAGTCCGACATTGGATAATACTAGGTTTAGCCGGCTAAAGCTAGTTACTACCCTTTTCCCCCATAG